>CM034151.1:103129444-103729444 GCA_019776745.2 Taxus chinensis
TTATTTCACTTTTTGAACATTTATACACCATTCAATCTTCCTAGGAGTCATTTATAACATGAATAGACACTTGAAACCAACTCTTAAATCATCTAGAATCCTTACAAACAAGCTTGCAATCCAAAATGGCTCTAAACAAGGTCAAAAATTCAAACTTTGCAAAAAGGCAGTAAATCCACAATTTAAATATTTGACTAGTTATAAGTAAGCACACACCATGAGATTTTCCCTAATGACTCTCTAAGGAATTCAAGACCTATAATACCAACTTCCAAACCAAAATTTGATAAGACAAACCAAAAATTAGGATTAGGAGAGATGCTCCTGCATTATACCCCTTTAGAATTTACAACCTATCAATCCTTACAATCCTAGAGAAAAAGAATCTTTATCTTGTTACAATCAATATATAATCGATACCTAGTTATATGTCACTCTTGTAAACTAGATTTAGGCCTTGGAACCCTATATAATTCATGGACTATGGAATATGTACTATTTCCTTCCTAGATCCATATACTTTGTATCCTACAATCCTATTATATGCATTTCTACTATGGCCCTTTTCAATATCATAGTCTAGATTACCTATAGACAAAGAGGATATTATATTATCCCTTTCTTTATTTGCATATGTGTACTTTGTTGAACATAGCATGAATATTAATATCTTCCAGTTGAGTCATCTTCACATTTATATATGATCTTACCCTTGCAAAATCTTCCTAAAAAATTGTCTTATCCTTTCAAAATATTTTCTAATATTTCTTGAAATATTCATAGATTAATAATCTCTTTAAATATTACAAAACTAAAAAAATGACAAATCCTAAGCCAACATGTGGGATTCCTCCCTTAGAACAATTCCATACCTTGATTGCTACATGGTCTCAACTAAAGTCAATAAGATAGGACAAATTACAAACACTAGAAGGAATACTATATCTAATACCAATAATCTTTAAGACAAATAATTTGAGCAAAGGGATTATGACACATAATAATCTATACTCCCAATATGTAAGAATTCATCTTGATTTACCTTGATTGTCCTTAGGGATATTGCACGGAGCAGGGGTAACTAGAAATGGTTACAATGGGCTGGTTGGAAGTGGTATTTATGAGAGGGCCTTAATGTGCAGTCCATGATATGACACCTTATATACCTTTTATACCTTTACAATAATCTTTTAAAACCTCCCTATGATATTATGTGTTATCCTCTTACAGCTTCCTCCATATCTACATAAAACACACACATACACTTGTCATATCACCTTTCAATATCTCCAAATTATTCTTTTATCATCTGAGACTTCCTTCTAAAACCCCTTTGATAAGGCATTGCCTAATTGTTGTTGTCCTCTACATTTCATTTGTAACAAACAACCAATGACATCAACTACAATTGATGTTGCTGGTTGATAAAAAAATATAATGCATGATCATGATGACAATATATATGCAACATTTGAGTGAATTTATATTCACATCATCATTATTCATTTGGTATTCTTATGGTCATAAATATGATCTTAAGGCCTTAAAGGTATTGAAGTTAATTTTTATTATCTTTTGGAGTTTACACTTGGAATATTGGGTACTTAGGATTTTGAAAAATTATATTTATACTTGTTTCCTTATCCCTATACCACCACCAAAGGCATCAATACATGTGTTGAAGACAGACTAAGTAGGGTTGCTTGATTAGATGTCAAGCACACTTAACTACTATTGTGTGTATTGGTTCTCAATTTGATTGTATCATACCGCATTCTTGGAGAGCTAACCATAACAAGGTTGGCAAGTTGACCAGTCTATGTGGTGTTAAACTATGTCATACAATTAAACTGTTCCACGTAATTTCCTGGCACCTCCATTATTCTAACATCTACGTCTATAATCTTGTTTGTGCCCATAATCAACCTCCCCAATGCAATTCAATAAGCCTTTGAACTAATAGTTGGCATCATGGGTACTTTCATTATGACGATTTATGAAAATATTTGCAAGTCCAGTCTTTGGTTCTAATAAATAATGGATATGTCCATGGTTAAGCAATTTATCAACCACACAATGAAGTGTATTATTATACAAATGAAATATGTGAATATCATTTAAAAATAATTTTTTTATTTATTTTTAAAAGATATTCTAGTCATGTCATTTGTCACTTTTGTAATGTCATAATTAGTGTCAAGTGTTTTTTTTTGGGTAAAATTCAATATTTAATTGGATTTTGTGTTGTCTTAGCATGGGTAAAGTGTGTCAAATGTATATGCTTTGTTTAGAAGAATACTACGTCGTGATTTCATTTGTTTGTAATCAGATTTTACATTAGAAATTGATGTACTATACCTCTGTTTGGTTCATTTTCCACGATGGACATTCCGTTGGAAAAATTCACCAATATGAATTTTCACGCTTGAAAATTCAAAATTCATATACAACTAATGAACAAAAACCTCTAGAGAATAGTAGATGGAAAGTACAATACACCCATATATGTATTTAAATTGGAATTATAATGAAGTAAAGATGAAAAATACAAATTCATTATTGTCCTTACACTATCATATTCTGGACTACTTTATGTAGACCTTGAAAAATCATCTAAGGTGATGTGGAAAATTTTGGAAAAACTATTTGGAGCCAAAGCAATCAACCTGAAGTTTTCTTTGAAACTCCAGTTATTGAAATTCAAAATGTGTGATGAAGTTAGAATGACTAGCCACATTAACGACCTGAGATCTCTCATGAAACGACTAGTAGAATTCAAAGCTCCAGTTGATGACGAGGATGCAAAAGCTATGTGATTGAACAATTTTCCTTATAAATATAACAATGTTTTTTTTCTCTTAAATAGATTCCTTCCCAAACACTGGAAGATATGATTTCATCTCTCCTAGCTGAATAAAAAATAATTGCAAAGGAAGTAACTGAGGAAAGTGTGTTATACTAAAGACACAATTTAAAAAATTGATTAAAACAATGATGAAATTGAATGCTTTTACTGCAAGAAAAAGGGGCACACGTCCTAGTATTGTAAATTTTGAGCTAATGATATGCTCAAAGGAAAACTTGAAACAAATGAAGCAAATGTGGTTAGTCAGAAAGAATAGTCAACAAGGAATAACCAATGAACGATAATAGTGGTTATAATTCCGAATATTTTTTATACTAAGTGAATATCATCCACTTGGAGGATGGAGGCAATGAAGGAAGGAGGTCAAACAACAATATCTCATCAACCACTAGTGATGGGGCCACACAATGATTTGGTGGAATTTTTAGTTTTTTTATCCACTGTATTGTTTTAATGTATTCATATTTGATGTGATTTATTGAATAAATACCTTACTGACATTTGGGAAAAGAATCATGTTCAAATAAATCAGACTCGTGGGGGCAGGAAAATATTTTGAGCTAAATGCAATGTGGCTTATTGTACATATAGTTTGTGAGCTTGATAACATGAATCTTGGTGAGATTTGAAATTTGAGTGTTTGGGGAAAGGAGCTCGAGAACCTTAGGAATTCAGTTTATAGCTATGCCTTTATGAGGGTAAAGAGATAGCTTGATGGACTTGTACCTAGTATAAGCAATTTTTTCAGGGGGCAACATTTGCAGGATATGTTTTCTATTCTCTCATGTTCACACTAGGGGGAATGTTAGAAATTAGTGTTTCCTATTAATATATCTTTCAAATCTAATATACATGTGAGAAAATATTATTATTACAATAGTAGTTGAGTTGTAATTAGTGAGTAGTTGAAACTACTTACATAGAATAGAATTAGATAAGTGAAATTGTTGGGTTTGTTAATAGGATGAACTCCTTATTTATAGGAGATACATTCCTATATAAATGTAATCTATTATGAATTAATTAATTTAAACATAATATTATTGTGGAATTAAGTTGTTGCATCTCATACCGAATTCACATTTAATACACCTTATCCATGGAAATCAATCTATATATGTGCATATGTATGCATACACACACATATACATACATTGTTCATCACATTCTTCCACAAGAATGCAGGCACATGAGAGTCAAAATTGACTTGACTAGCATGCTAAGAATTCAATGAATACCTTGAAACTCATGAACTACCTAAAAAATATAATAAACAATTTATCAAGCAATTACATGAAGATTCAAGGCAAGGATAAAAATACAGAACTAGACCCATTTTCCACTTCTAATTCTCTATCACAGGCATGATCGAAATTTCTCTGATACCAAATTAGAAATTGGTAGAGCTTTTCAAACATAAAACATAGAAATATTGATTACATGGAGGATAATAATATGTAACTCATACAATAATTCTTCATAATTTTACAAACTTGTGCACACACATAAATAGTAGGGATAATTCTAATTATTAAGGAGTTAAAAATCCCACAAATATATCCTACAACCACTCACAAATGTGTTTTTCTAATAGCTCGTAACACACTAAAACTATATGTGTAACACATTATTCTCACAATACTAAACATATCTAGTATGATTTGTTGAATAACAACTCATTTACAATTATTCTTACATACATTATTAATCACTAACAAAAATATACCATGAAGTGCTAATAATTCCTAACAAAAATCCACTACATGCAATATCTTGTTTTTTGTCCTATGGTGGCCCACCTTATATAAGGATGTTACATACTTCACACTTAGGTGTGACATTTTCCAAAGGATTGAGAAACCTAATTGAAGGGATGAGATGCCCAAAACCTTCCACACTGTTCCATTACCTCATGAAATTATCTTGAAACTTTATTTCTCGACCACTTTGTTATTCCTTTTGATCCATCTATTTTTTACCATTAGTTTTGTGTCGCACGTCGAGAACCAAATGAGCCCATGAGCCATTTCAATGACCAATTTCACAACCTATATAGGCATGTGAAATCCCCCTATAATCAAATGGAATTCATGGCCATACAAACTTGCCTCTAAGCACTTGATACCCTCACATCTATGTTTTTGCACCATGCACCGATTGCCTTGACCACTCTTGTCCTCGCCTACAAAGAGGCAATCAAAATTGAGCATGAAATGAGGCCTCAAGGTCTTGATTGCACTAGACCTTTTTCTTCCTTGGGGCATCTAGTCGTGCAAAACCAAATGTAACTCATCAATCATGCGCTCACACATAACCATCCTTTGTTCAAACAAATCCTTAGTGCATAAAAACCAACGTATTCTCAATTTTCACTCCTTTGGCATCTATTGTTTCCCCACTGAGCCTTCCACATAAGAATTTTTTACCATAGTCTAATAACCACCACCCTCTTGTGTTTCCTGGACCCAATCACTATGCTGTAGTAGTCACCAACCAGATCACTCTTACCCCAATGCAAAAAAATAATGGGAAACTTGACACTCTCCATCCTGTTGCACAATTAATTCAGAAACAATACTTTTCTTTCATACCCACATATTCAAATTCTAACGTAGAAGTTGAGAACTAGCACCCAATTATCCAAAAATTGTCAAATGATGTGATAAACTTGCAAAGTCTAGGCATATAATTGAATCAAAACCAACCTCTACTAGTTAACCCAACATAAAATTCAACTTCCAACGCAATAAATGGAAATGGAATACCAAACCAAACAATGGGGGCATGCCTATTCCTTTGGAAAAAAATGTGCAACGTTTTGGTAGCTCTGATCATCCCTCCAACTCTATCAACTTGGCAGATTTAGCCTTAGAACCTTGGTGCAAAATCCATGACACCCCAGACCATTTTGAGTTGGACTGCTTAGAATTCTACATGGCCTCTAGAAATTTTAAAAAGGAAATTGATTACTTGGAGATAGTTCCCGCGCCTAAAGATGGTGCACAAAGTACTGATAATAACTTTGAGACGGCTTTATTCTTGAAAACCTATGAGTTCCCATGGGAGATGAAAAATGAACCTGAGGATAACTTAGAGGAAGTTTACGCTTACCAATAATACCAAAGAGGAAACAATTATTTAATGTATAGTACATCCCGCGAGCCTATGACTACCTCTACTCCCAAGTTACTCCTAATATCCAACAATCATCTGTCACTTAAAATGCAAAGCAATATGCACCGAAAAGGAAAACCAGAGCAGTGTGCACCCCGCAGAAGAAAGCCTTGTTGAGTATAAAATTGTTGACGACTTGCACAAAACAAATGCCAATATTTCCATGCATGACCTTCTCTGAATTGACAACCAAAGGGACACCTTGTTCAAATTCCTATTTTCCACATTTGAGAAACATACAAGTGAAGCAACCAATACACATGTAGGTACATATAAATAAAATTTAGACTTGATGAGACTTAAATGATCTCATATTTTTGGGAGTTTAATTCTTCATTTTTGAGTAATTTTGGAACATATTTAGTCATATTTGAAATTATTTTTTATGTTGAAATGATTAAGTATGATGCATGTATTATGAATTTTCCTTGGAAGGCATTTATGACTTGTTTGTCAACTAGCTCCTAACATTTCTTGTGGAATAGATGTTTTGTCATGTAAACATGGTAACAAGAATGGAAAAAAGTAAACAATTGATTAAAGGCCTTGATTTTGACTAATTAAATGGTTTCAAACTTCATCATTTTTCTCTAGAAAAAGAGGATTAAGTGTAGGACTTGTACCTCTAGGCTCATGACTCTAACTAGAAGGATTTGGATTCGCCACAAAGGAATTAAGTTGTCAAAGCTACATTGTTGGAGGTTGAGAAGGATTTTTTAGACCATGGATACCCTAAAGAAGAGTTCTTTGATTCAACACATGACAATCAAGTGTCGTGAAAGTAGTATTCAGTGAAGAGGGAAATAGGTACACTCTCCCACCTTTTACGAGAAGGGTTCTAATGCACATTTCAAATTGAAAAGTTCATAGTTGCTTAGTAATATGATAGTTGCAATAGTATCCATTTTTCAATCAACAAAGATGGATCCGCATCTAGTTCTAATAAGGTGTGTATTCAATAAGCCATCATAAATGTAGAAGGTATGCATTCATGAGAGGTTGAATGCTTCAACCTCCAAGTATCTTATAAATAATTCAATGTAAACTTGGAAAATGTTGGATTTTATATCAATTTTTTTATCTCTCTTGTAAGAAACATCAAGTTAATAGAATAGGAGTTGTTAGATATCTATGTTGAGCATTTCTGATCAATTTCAATCCAAATATAAGGGGGGAGCAAGGGTCACTCTCATCCAAGGAGTAGGAATATTTTTGGTATTTTCTTAATTTTATTTCATGTACTTAGCATTTGAATGAATTGTAGAGTTTTTATAATAGATAACTTAGTTAAAGGATTATCTATTTCTGTTATGTGTTCATTTTAAATAGTTTATTACAATTTTCTTGTATTGTTGTTTTCTCACATTTTTGTAGCATTTGAATGTTTATTGTCTTAACTTAGATTAGTAGAGTTACTGGAAATGTATTTCATCTTGTTACCTATAGTAAATAGCCTTGGATAATGCCATGGATTAAAGTCAATATTAACTAAAGTGGAGGACACAACGACCCTCACCACTTTTTGGCACCATTTTTGGGGATAGGTATTCATTGAGCTAGGATGCTGTGAAAATTATTCTTGTAAGTTTCCATGTAAGAATGGTGATTCCTTACTTCCTCTAATGATTCAAATACTTGCATGTGATAGTAAATATACCTTTTGAGATCCTTAAATTAAGTGGAACTAGGAAATCTCTCACAATCGCTTAGTTTGGGGGAAGTATTGATATAATCATTCTTTTAGTTTCTCTTTAGTAAATCTAGGGTTTTAAAAAACATTTCTTTAGTTCATGTGTAGGATTAGAGATCCGAAAGGAATATTTATCAAACAAAATCCCCAATAACAAAAATTAGACCATAGGTTCAACAATTGAGGTAGAACAACAATAGAAAATGGAAGGAGTAGAAAATGAAGTCCCTCCATAGGGAAGAACATTCACTTATCCCATTATAATAAATGATGAAGAGCTAACTCCTATCAATAATATATCACATCAATATTGCCTATCTTTAGGGAAATAACTTCATAATATTTTGATCAATTTATATTTGAGTTTAAGGTCATTTTCTAGACTTATGATTACACTGGAAATAACCAAAAGAAAAAAACTATTCCCTTTAACCCTCAAACACTCAACCATGCATTGGTTTATGGGCTTGCCCCATAGCTCTATTCATAATTGGGATGAAGCGGAAAGAAATTTTCTAGATAAATATCAATATTATTAAAGAGATCGTGGCCACAAAGAAAAAATATTTAGGATGACCCAAAATGAATATGAGAGCTCTTGTCTGCAAACCAGATTTAATTAGAGAAAACAAGACGATGCTTGCATAATTTTATAAATATGAAATCAAGCATTACAAAAAAATGAGAGATTTGTAATATTTATAGACATTGGACAACTTCTATCTCATCCACAATATATGGAAGCAAATCAACTAATCTGAGAAAATATGCAGAAATAGCATATTGCCCCTAACTACCCCTATTGCCCCTCATGGAAATCATCCAGGAACAAAATATGCAAGATAGAACATGTTCCCACAAACATTGGGATGAGAACACTATCAATTAGTTAACTAATAACTAAGGATAACTAATAACTATTCACATAAGTTTAAAGTATTTAAATTAAATACTTTAACTTATTACATTTATTCAAATATCAACTAATGATGAATTTAGCTAAGTTTTGTCCCTAACAAGAGCCTTGAGGATTATCTTGATAGATACCTCTTTTTTCATAAACGATGTGGTAATGGAATAGACCAATATCTGAGAAAAACAATATTTCTCAGAGGGGATGGATGTTGAATCCAAAGATTCTATGAATTTAAGGGCAGAGGTGAGGTGAACGGATTTATTACTGATCTCTATAGAAACTATTCAAGGACTAGACCAATATTTTGAAGGAACAAACAAAAGAAAAAAAGTAGTGTAGTGAGCCAGTTGATGGAGGAGTTTTCTAATCTCAAAATAAATATCCCAGTACACTTAAACACCTATCTAGATAATATACAAGCAAAATCCAAGGTTTCTGAGCCTATATCGATTTACTGCACTGGATGTAAGGATAACCATGTATTCAATGATTTTCCTCCAGCTAAGGTGGATATATATTGCATCTGTGATCTAAACCACTCCACCAGTCAATGTAACTTACTCCCAGATATTAAGGATCATGTGAAGAAAATCACCCACCATGAATAATATCTTAATTATGTAGGTCAAAGGAAAGGTGGCATCTTTCCTTCAAATCAACATTTTGTTTCTAGACATCAATGACCTGTAAATTAGTGAAATGCAGCATGCCAAATATTACAACCTTAGGGTCAATACATTCCTTGAGAATGGAATAATCTACCATGGGAAAACCAATATTAATAGTAGTGGATGCCTTAACAATATCAACAACAATTGGCACCCCAACAAAACTATAACCAACACATCTACAATCAACCATTCCAAGGTCAAAGGCATAATCAAGAAATGTCAAACCAACAAGCCTTGATGCCTAGACCTTCCAATCACCTCAACTAGAGAAAGTGGCAAGACCACAATTTCCTACTTAACATGTGGACAATCCGAAAAAATGTGAAACAGGGAACCCATGTATATACTTTGGAACCAGAAAACTTTTCCAATATAAACACCATTAGTTGTGATAATGTTCAACTTTGTTTACAAAAGAATCTTCCACATCCTTCCTCACCGATTATTGTGGAAATATCTGAGGAAAAATTTAAGAGTTGAAGAATTAACTCTTAAACCACCTCTATATGATGAACAACTTGCTAAAACTTCTTATTCACCATCTATACCATTTCCAGAGAGATTAAGAGAAAAAACAACAAATCAACACCATCATAAAAATTTTAATCTAAGCTCATACCAGAAAAAATGTCTTAGTATTGGAATTCCTCTAATAAAAGAAACTATGGATGTTACTGAGATTAACATAACCATTTAATAATTATGCATCAAAACCCTAGAAAGAAGAAAGAAATATCCTAATACCATCCACGTAGATGAAAATTTGGATGAAATTTTAGCAAGAAAGCTTATTCCTCCCAACTATGGAGATCTAGGAAGTCCTGTGGTTACTATTTTTATAAGAGACATCAATGTACCTAATGTTCTTGGAGATTTAAGAGTTTCTATCAATTTCATTACTATTGATATGCTCTCAAACTTGTAACTAACTAATATGTAACCAACTACCACAGTCCTATAAATGGCTTATAAGACCATTACGAAGTCAAAAGGGATTATAGATAATGTTGTAGTCACAATAGAAGAGTAGGAATATCATGTAGACTTCTTAATATTAAAACACTGGGAAAATAAGAAAAGTTATCCATTAATTTTAGGTAGACCTTGGCTTGCCAAAATTATTTACCTCATAGATTGCAAGTATGAGGATATGATTATTTGAAATGGTTTAAATACAAAGAATATTTCTCTCTACCCACATGCTAAGTATTTCTTTCCAGATAAGTCTCTATGGGTAGATGATCATGATGAAACAAACATCAGGGGAAGTATTTCTTCCTTAGAAGTTATCATAGTCTAGAGACGTGTAAATAAGTTGGATAAAATGTCACGAGGAAGAAAATGATACAAAACTATGGATTGTCGCATCCTCTCTCTTCCCTTACCATGTGTTTGAAGGAGAAAATGCTAGTGAGAATATAATAATGCTGCATAAATTACAACTCCATGCCTTCCCATTGAAATTGTTGAGTGACTACCCATTACTATTTTCAAACTACTTATGAACCAAACAAGTTGAATTTCAACAAGGTAAACCATTAAACATTAACAATGGGTTGAAAAATAAAGATGAGTCAAGACTATTTGCAGTCCTAAGATCCCATTTGAAATCTTTTTCTTAGGAATATATTAACATGAGATAGATACACCTTGATGTATGTAATCACCATATTTACACAAATAATGACAAAATAGTAAGGAAACCCCAAAGAAGAATAAATTAATCACTTAGAGACATTGTTAAAACTGAGATAGAGAAAATATTACAAGTAGGTTTTATGTACCCAATCTCAGAAAGACAATAGGTGTCTCCTCTAGTTATTGTACCTAAAAAAAATAAAAAATGGAGACTTTACAAAGACTACATAGAACTGAACAAAGCCACATAGAAAGATTACATTCCTCTTCCCTTTATTGACCAAGTTTTGGATAATTTAACAAGAAATAAATAATTTTCCTTTTTGGATGGATGTCGTGGACACAAGTAGATCCAAGTGGAACTTGAGGATCAAGATAAAACCACCTTTACTTACCCTTTGGGAACTTTTGCATACAAAGTCTTACCCTTCGAAGTGTGCAATGCACTTGTAACCTTTCAAAGAAAAATATTAGATAAATTTATATATTTAACAAATGAATGATTTAGTATTTAAATGGATGAATTTACAATCTATGGAGGCTCTTCTAAAGAATCATTGACTAATCTAGACAAGGTATTGACTAGGTGTGAGAAGCACCAATTGTCTCTTAATCATGAAAAGTGTTTAATTATGGTAGATCAAGGTATTGTTTTGGGGCATCATATTTTAAGAGGACTGAAGGTAGACCTTAATAAAATTGAATTAATTAGAAAATTTCTAGTACCTTTCACTCAGATAGAGGTAAGAAGTTTCTTGGGTCATGTTAGTTATTGTTGGAGCTCAAAATTATACCCTGTCACGATTCATTGACAACCCAAGATTTTGAGGCAACATGGGACTATCTCCAAGTTTTGGGACTTGAAATGAGACAAACCTCCAAAGAAGGCTAGTTCCTCTACCTATTCCTAATGCTAAACTACTCCTAGGAATTGAAATGCAACTATCTAACTCTACTCTATCATTCCAAGGGATCAGGGTGAGAAGGAGATGCATAAAACAAAAATCCTAATCTAAAGAGAGGTGATAGCACCAAGAAGAGGGGTGAGACACTCTCAGATGAGTGAAAATGGGAGAAAAATGGAGGAGAGGGCAGACATGAGTGCCACAGTCCAAAACAACATTCAAACCACCATTTCCATGGAGCACAATAGATTCAAAATCCCTTACAAGGAGAACGTAAGATGCACAATATACCTGCAGATGCAATGAAAGGCAAGAAAATGCAATAGAACACAACTAGGGAAGAAGAAATCCACAAAACAAGTAATTTTATTGCTTCAAATATGCACAATCCATTACATTGAGGGAAAAAGGAAAGGATCACCATGCAAGATGTCCAAATCTGAGGCCTGCAACTCAAAGTCCACACTTGTAGAAGGTTGTAACAACATTACAAGAGGGTCCAACCCAAGAGTCTCTAACATTACAAATGAACATCCTTTTACATTTTATAGAGAATGGGAAAGAGAGAAAAGAGGGAAAAAAGGGGAAACTCAAATTTTACACCTTCACCCACCAACAAAATGCATTAAATTATTTAAAAAGAGGCATGGAAGCCTTACAAACCATTCCCCCATGATCTTTTACTTGTGGAAGAAGAAAGGCACCATATCTCATCAATCTGATTTCTCAGCTACCTGGTACTATTCTCATTAATGTTGGGAGTGTTTTCTTCATTTATACCCACCTACTCTCAATTAAAAATTATTTTAAGATTTCATGATGTAGAGCATGAAGAAGATGATTTCCAACGATATAAATTTTTATCAAATTTGGACATTCTGGGAGGAAGATATGGCCATGTGGATCCATGGGGGTCGCGGAGGAACACGGGTTCCCAGGTTAAAGCTACAGTCCACATTTAAATGATTGTTTCCTTTGGCTTGCAAGTTTAGATCCTTTTGTGGGAACTAAGGGTTCAGAATAATATTCCTAGCATTCGCACAGGGTAAGGTTCCTTTATGGAACTATGCTCCATCATGGGGTTGTTCACTTCTTCCACAACCTAATCACTTCTCCACAAAACTGCTTACTCCATTTTCCTTTTTTGTTATTCTGACATCTAGCACTTCGGGGAACTTGTTCCCTATGGGAACTTCAGTTCCTTAGATCCTATGAACCCTTCCCCACCCACAACATTAAACCTTCCCAACTCCACTTTCCTTTGTTTTTGCAATGCAGACTGTGAAGGTTCATAAGGAACTCATGCCAAAATCTTGAGATTCATCCTGCCACTGCTCCATTAACTAACACAAACTTCATCCTCCACTTCCATTGTTCTTCACAATACACTGGGGAACTTAGAAAAAACAAGTTCCTCCAACCATGCATCTCAAACCACACTAACACCCTTGAATTCTTTTATTACATCCCTGAAAAGCCATTGCGGGGAACTCATGAGACCTGACTGAAACTTGTTCTTTCAGTTCCTCCACCTGCCCACATTTACAATACACTGTAATACCCACTTCAAAGCTCCCTTTTTCCATTTTTTCTCAAATTTTCTAAGTGTTTGGATTTCCATAGTATAGATGAGTTAGGAAAGGATGGAAAGTGCCCCAAAATAATTTCAAGTGCCCAAAACATGAAAATACCTTATTTTTTAGATTCATCACCAAAATCCCATGAAACTGCCCAAGTCCAGATTTTGCAAGTTAGCCAATTTTCCAGGGGGGGAAATTGGATAACAATTTGGCGACTCACAGGGTAATTTACCTACTAGATTGAAAAGATCAGTGGACTTGAAGCATCCATTGGGCATAGATTCAGCCTAATAATCTGAAACTGATCAAAACTTGAAGAACACACCCCTGAATCCACTTGAAGCACTGCTTGAACCTGAAGTTGATCTGAAGCTTGAATTGACCATCTCATTATAAGAATTTTTTGAATTAAGTTTTATGAGAGTGGAAAATTGTTTTGAATCTAAAATTTCACCTTGTTTCCTCTAGTAACTGATCTATTGGGATTGAGTGAACACTCACTGAAAATTGTCCCAAAATTTGATTTTTCCAAGTTTGAAGAAATTTAAGAACTTGGTCCTTAATAAGAGTGGACAATTGTTTAAAATTGGACCCAAACATTGATTTCTTGAAAAGTATAAAGCATTACAGAGTTCTGAATTTCATGTTGTTTTACAATGGAGTGCATGCACTTGGAACTATCCCAAACACCTTGCTTTTCCACCATGAACATTCTTCCTCAAATGGACTGTGCAACAACAACAAGGGCACAAAAACTATGTACAAAAATGAAAATCATACATGTTCCAAGTGGAAACATGCAAAGTGTGCACAAGCACTTCTTTTGCTGAAAAAAAACCTATTCTACCCTACTCTAACCAAAGGCAAAGGAAACTCAAACAAATCTTGCAACATGTAGGGAGAAGTAGTTGCCTTTCCTCACAAATTAAGACCATGTGAACTGATTTGGCACTGAACATGGTCAATAATAATGAGAGTGAAAAATTCTTTTGCAACTAGTTTTTCCACCCTTCTCTTCAAAGTATCAGCAACAAATAAGATGAATACCTCATTTAGTTGTTTTGCATTTGGATTTGGGAGGCATTGTTGCTGACCTTTGGGACTTTGAAGCTCATCCTCATGCTCTGAAGTGAGAATGACTAGTTGTAACTCCTTCTTTGGCTCTAAACTAGCCAAATATCTGATTGGGAAGTCTAGATTCTTGTGATTTTACCATCTCTTTGAATCCCATACCCATGAATGGGGACATCCTGCAGACTTTCCTCTTGAAGGTGATTATTTGTAGGCTGGTTTGTGCTTTGTTTTTCCTCTACAAATAAATTTTCCTCTATGGATCCTCCATCCTCTAAGTCTAACTGATTTCTTTTTGAATAAATGCCCTCCTTTGTTCAATTTGTGCAATCTCATCTTCCCAATCAAATTCATACCATTCTTTAATGGTTCTACAATCATCAAACATGATAAGACTAGTTGGAGATGATACATAAGTGAGGGACTGCTGATTTATTGCACTGTTAGACACAAAATATGTGGAAGAATATGGAAGAAAGAGAGCAATGGGAATGGATTTCCTTTTCCTAGCCTGAATGAGACTCTTCTCAACTAATATAGCAATATCAAATGCTTGAGGAAGAGTGTTGCCTCCTAGATTATGTATCAATGCATCCAAATCAGAATCAAAGGCCCTTAAATAAAACAAGAATGTCATACCTTGTGAGGGTCTGAATTCTTGAGGAATCTATGTCAAGTCCTCTTGAATATGATATAAAAATATGAGATGTGATCCATTGAAGACCATTGTATTGTGTTGAGATGTTCCATGAGGATAATGACATATGCATTCTCCTTGAATTGGTTGTAGAATTGTTCTCCTAGTTGATCCCAGGTGTAAATGGATTGAGGGGCCAAACTACTAAACCAATCTTTTTCTTTGCCTCTGAATGATAGAACAAGAAGTCTGAGGCAAACATTTTCTTCAATGGCATTATGAATGAAATAATGGTTTGCTATATCTTGAATGTGATCAATAGGAGATTGATCTCCATTTCCATTGAAAAGAGGCAAGTTTATCAAGGTTGTTTTGGGGATATCATCCCACTACTGCAAGTGAAGGGGAGAAGAACTAAAATGTGAAAATGGAAGATCTCCATGAAGAGCCATGAATGAAGTGGAAACATCAAATGAATGGAAGGGTGAAAGGAAAATAAGAAATGGGTGAAAAAATGAAGGGAAAGGTTTGTAAATGAGATAATGGGTTGGTTAGATCAGTGGAGTCACTAGATGTGTTGAAAACATACCTCCAAAGGTTGAATACCATCAAGAACACATCAATCCTACTGGTATGAAGTTGTAAAGCTCTTCAAACTATGAGGTGTGCTAGAACTATTTATACCAAGTAGGATGAACACTTAAAATATATCCCGTCGGGCATGCCAAAACTATTGGATCTCAAAATTGCACCCTTCCATGAGTCATAGACAACCCAGGATTTTGAGGCAACATGGGACTGTCTCCAAGTTGTGGGACTTGCACTGTGAGATAGACCTCCAGAGAAGGTTGGTTCCTCTACCTATTCCTAATGCTAAACTACTCCTAGGAATTGAAATTCAACTATCTAACTCTATTCCATCATTCCAAGGGACCAGGATGAGAAGGAGATGCATAACTGAAATCCTAATCTAAAGAGAGGTGATAACACCAAGAAGAGGGGTGAGACACTCTTAGATGAGTGAAAATGGAAGAAAAATGACGGAGGAGAGGGAAAACATGAGTGCTACAATCCAAAACAACATTCAAACCACAATTTCCATGGAGCACAACAGATTCAAAACCCTACAAGGAGAACATAAGATGCACAATATACCTGTAGATGCAATGAAAGGAAAGAAAATGCAATAGAACACAACTAGGGAAGAAGATAGCCACAAAACAAGTAATTTTATTGCTTCAAATATGCACAATCCATTACATTGAGGGAGAAAGGAAAGGATCACCATGCAAGATGTCTAAATATGAGGCCTACAACTCAAAGTCCACACTTGTAGAAGGTTGTAACAACATTACAAGAGGGTCCAACCCAAGAGTCTCTAACATTACAAATGAACATCTTTTTACATTTTATAGAGAATGGGAAAGAGAGAGAAGAGGGAAAATAAAGGAAACTCAAATTTCTACCTTCACCCACTAACAAATTATATTAAATTTTTGAAAAGGAGTATGGGAAGCGTTACAAATCCATTCCCCCATGATCCATTTATTTTAGTAGAAGAAAAGGGCACCATATCTTATCACATCTAATTATTTATCTACATGGAACTATGTTCATTAATGCTGGAATGTATTTCCCATTTTCACATACCTAATCTCACATAACTCAACATTTTATATTTCCATTGTGTAGAGCATGAAGAAACCTTTCTAACGATATAAAATTTATCAAATTTGGACAATTTGGGAGCAAGATATGGCCATTCGGGTCCAAGGGGGTTGAGGAGGAACACGGATTCCTAGGTGGAAGCTATAGATGGGTCGTTGCCCTTTCAGAGAACCTTGAACCCCATGGAACTTGTTCCTTAGTTGCCGTCGTGACCCAAATATGTACAAAACACTGTCTCCTTTGTAAATTATTTATATTTCGGCCCAAAAATGAATTCAAGGAACCAATGAGCCCAGTAGAACTTGTTCCTGAGTTTTGTCGCCCACTTGTATATCCGCAAATCACTAGAAATGACCCCTTTTCTGATTTTTCTCGATTTTTCCTAAGTTTTTGGCCAAGTATGGAGTTGGGGAGTAGGAAAAAATGGAGAAATTCCTTGAAACAAGTGCAAGTGCCTGAAACATGAAAAATAGTTTATTTTTATAGATTTTCCATTGAAGCTCCATCAAACTGCCTAAGTCTAGATTTTTCAAGTTAGCCAATTTTTCCAGGGGAAATTGGATAATAGTTATTATAGGAGGTTCATTGAATATTTTAGTAAGATAACATCCCTTATTTTTTCTTTGCTTACTAAAGACTAACTTTCTCTAGACTTATGATTATAGAAAATATTTTGAGGTTGTTGTCATGTTAAATGTTTAGCATAAAAAATTAAAATTTTGGCCATGACAATCAAGCCTGCACTAAAAAAAATCCCTGAATCGAGTAATGTGAACCTTCCCTCCAGCCAATCTTTTACTATGTAAACCCCATCATGGCCAATAGGGACATGCTAACTGGAGTTTTAAAGTGTTTTTCATGTGCAGGTAATCTTGTGGAAACAATTCATAATCTTATTATGATTCACCTGAAAGGAGTTACTCATGGAGGCCTAAAAAGGCCTAGTTTCAGACTTCTTGCACCTGTAGAACACCTCCCAGGGATGTCCCAAGAAGATATGATTCCTCCAAGCAGTGTGTGATAGAGATGTATAAATATCCAAGGCAGTTTAGGAAGGTTCTGGAATAAAATTAGTGTTTAGGAACAAGTTGTGTGAAACTGGGTTGTTGGGAGGATGCTATTGGGAATTCAAGTCTATTTGAGCTAGCCACCTTGTTCAAAGAGTTTTTGGAGCCTTGTGAAGATTCAGAATCTCATATCCCAGGAATTGGAGAGATAAAAGGTCCTACTTCATGTTGAAATCATCAAGAAAAGGTTTTGGGAACATTGAGAGGTGAAAACTAGTCCGACAGTGTGACACAGAGGTCCTGGTACAAGATGTAACTTGTTCAAAGAGTTTCAGGATCCTGATGAATATTTGAGAGCCTAACAAAATCTCAAATGAAATTATATTTAATTTTCTTCATGACCCATATGATGTGTTAGTTTGTGGTGATCATAAACTCTTTGTATCACTCAAGCTATTGACATGCACCTTGAGGCAAAAGTGAAAATATGGGTAAAATATGATGAAAATTTCATTTTCAGGACTTATAAATATTCTCATTAGATTCATTGGAAATTTTCCACAAATATTCATATATTATAAGACCTATTTTCATTGAAAATTGCTCCTGAAATGGTGAAAACAAGTTCACAGTGAAACTGCCAACTACTGATGCGCAACAACCCATTGTTGACACACGACAAGAAGAATTTGTTGACGCCCGAAAAAAACCAACTCTTGATGCCCGACAAAAAAATCTTAACGTCTGACAACAACACTTTTGACACCTGAAAAGAATGTTTTGTCGCCCGACAACGATTTTTCAGGCATCCAAAAGGCTTGAGATGCACGACAACAAGGTGTTGACATGTGGCAATGAATATTCTTGACGGATGATTTTGAAGATTCTTGACATGTGATAGTGAGGCATCTTGATGTGTGTCACAGAACCTTAGGTGATAATGAAAATGTTGACGTGCGACAACAAAAATGTTGACGTGCGACAACGAAAATGTTGACACGCGACAATGAAAATGTCGACGTGCGACATGAAGTGAAATGTTGTCATACGATAGGAAGTCAAATGATGACGTGTGATAGGAGGGTCAAGATGATTTTTTGTGACACAAAAAATGAGGTCATTTTTTCAAGCATAATTTTTGCAACCCGATCCAATGTCACATGTCAGGAAGATGTTGCCATACACAGAGGGAATTTTTGGTAGCACATAAAATGATTTCGTGCATCAAGGAGATTTTGAGCAACCTGGAGATGATGTGATCAAGAGATGTAGGAATATGAAAGGTCACAGGTGACGAAGGAACACCAAAGGTTGCGATAGGAACCTGGAAGGTCAACATTCGTGAGGGGAGGTGAAAGGTCATGCAGGGGAGACAAAAGGACAATATTGGCACACCTATGAATGGCGCCCTCATTTCAAAGGATGGTTAATGCTTTTTTTCTAGCTCTAACTTTCTTTCTAGAAACAAGTGCCTCCATTTCTTCTATTCCCTATTTACCACTATTATATTTCCATCTCAACTTGTACTCTAGGAGCATTATAAATTGTGCAACATGATGCAATAAGAATTTTTGTTTCTTGCTTATTGTTCCTCTTTCTTTGCAAATGGTTTATTCTGATTGATTGCAAGTGAAATGTTCTTATTTTGATGCAAAAAATTTGTTATGCTATTTATTGGTTGAAATCCTTTTCTTATTTTCCTTTCCTATCTCCCCACTAAGCAATTTTCTTCTCTTGTACCAAATACAAGCAATTGCCACAGGTTTAGGGAAGTATTCTTGTGTGATCTCCAATCTTCAGGCCAACCCAAAAATTAGTTTATATTGCTTTCATTTCCTCATTTTAAATATGGAGCTGCCCCATTCAAGTAGAGGGACTCAGTCCCATGCATTGTTGGTGAGAACTCACTAATTTGCCTACTCGACAAATTATTTTGCCAAAAGAGGCCATTAAAGAAAATCTCACTATGTTCTTATCTTGAGAGGAACTAATTGTAAACTTCCTTTCTACATCCAAACAAATGCATCTAATAAAGTAATAAGAGTTGTTCTTGGTCAGAATGCATGTTATTTATTATATTAGTAAAAATTTAACACCCATTGAAAGAAACTACACCACAACTGAAAAAATAATTCCTTGTTGTAGTTTATGCTATTGATAAATTTCACCACTACATCACTGATTATAAGGTGATAGTATATGCAAACCATTCTGCTATAAAATATTTGATGAACAAGTCATTGGTAAGTGGAAAGATTATTGGATGGTTGTTTCTCTTACAATAATTCATTGTGACAATAATTGATAAACCTGGGAAAGCTAATGTAGTTGTAAATTTCTTGTCAAGAATAATAATTGCAGGTTAAAATGAATAGTAGAGGATGAATTCCTAGATGAACAATTGTTTTCCATATATTCTACATCACCATAGTTTATTGACATAGCCAACTATCTTACCTCAGGGAAATTTTCATTTTGTTTCACTCCTAAATAGAAATTATGCCTCATAACGACATTTTAATGTTCACATAGGTAAAAGGAATGTTATTTAAATGTGGTCTAATTTTGTGTTGCACATGTGCATAAGAGGGTATTAAATTCATGATGTTTTAAGATATTTCCATGATGAACCCTTAGGAGTTCACTACTAAGGACTCTGTGTTATTCAAAATGTTTAGAATGTTGGATACTATTAGCCTTCCTTACACAAATATGCAAAAAGATATGTTTGACAGTGTGGGCGGTGTTAAAGAATGGGAAGGCCTAGTCTCTCCAATGAAATTATTCTCTAACCTCAAGTGGATTTTGAACCTTTTGAGAAACGAGGATTGGATTTCATTGGCCCTATTGATCCAACCTCTCAATAGAAGGAATATATTCTTGTTTGTACTAATTATGTTATCAAGTGGGTAGAGGTTCAAGCTTTACAATTTGCTAGGGATGATAAGGTGGTTGAATTCTTATATGAAATAATATGTCTTAGATTTGGAGTGCCAAGATCTATTGTTTCATATCAAGGGCCACAATTTGTATCTAATATAATAAAGGCATTTACATATTTATATCATATCAAACACATGAAATATTAATCATATCCCCCAATCAAATGGATAGGTTGAAGTCGCCAATAGAGAGCTAGAAAATATTATGGAAATCTACTACCAAATTCTCTCCATATGAGTTAGTCTATGGGAAAAAGACAAATTTTCCCATAGAATTCGAGTTCATGACTTTGAAATTAATAGTAGATGTAGGGAGAAAATTGACACCAACACAATAGTAGAGGATCTTGCAACCCAATGAATTGGATGAGTTAAAATTAAATATTTGCACTATACATAACTGATCTAAAAACAAAGGAAAGTGTAGAATGATCATCATATTTTACAAAGAAAATTTCAAGCTAGAGATTGGGTATTTCTATTTGATTCCAAGTACAAGGACTTCAAGGGAAAACTATAGACTTGTTGGTTGGGTCCGTATATATGATTAAATAATTCCATAGTGATGGGTCTATTTAGGTCAAACTCATAGATGGTGAACAAATGACACTACTAGTTAATGTCATAGGATTATCCTATGTAGGATATTTATTTCAAAAGAGTTATTTGAAATAAAGTGGAGACACATCAAAAAATGTGTTATACAAAGGAGGTTTCCTCCTCTGCAAATCAACCTTGAATGATGGTGGCGCTGAATAAAGGAAGAAGATTGAAAACCAAAAATAGAAGCCTTTTTCTCTGAAAAATTTAAAAATTTAAAAATAAAAAAATAGGAAGGGGTTGAAAATTAGAAATGACAACTACTTCATGAAAATTCAAAATAAGGAAAAATGAATGATAACAGATGAAAAACTTGTTAACACATGTTAAAAAAACCTTTTCTTTTCTCCATAGGGATAACATGACACACATTGACAAGGGAATGATTCAAGTATTTGCATCAAATATTATTCTTTTTTATGGTATAAAGGTATTTTCATATTATCGTTAAGTAGATTTCCATAACTAAACTAAAAAAGATGAGGTAATAATAACTCCCCTATATGATTAAAATGACATGATATTTCAAGTTTAAAAAGATAATTGGTAAAACATGTGAGTCTTATCTACACATTTGGAGTGTAAAGTGGAAAGTGGAGAAATTTAAGGAAAAATAAACTCAAGTGTGTGTGTAACGATTACGTTTTGCTTCACACACAAGGTTCATAACCATAAACATGCCGTTACACAACTCCCATTGTAATTTTTCAATATTTCAATTTGTCTCCACTTTTTCAAAAACAAAGTATTGTATATGAAAAATAAAGTCTTGTAAATCAGAAATGATTTTTCACATACCAGAGATAGAGTCCTTCATAATCAGAACAATCCATAGAAATGGGGAACAAGAAACAATCTGAAGTAGAGAGTTCTAACAAGCTCATGTAGGATGAGGCCACCACATAAATATTTGAAAATGTCAGGTGGTTAAAATTTCTCCAAATTTTTGAAGGTTTTAACAAAGATATGGTTGAAGAATTCATCCATAATTTCCAAGGGAAAGACTCCAAAGTCTAGAGAACTATTGATCCGAAAGTGATCAAGTTTTTATCTACCTGATCTCGGACCCTTATAGGCTTTTTATATTTGCCAACAAGTTTCTCCTTTTAAGTAATCAATTTAAAAATTAATGCAAGAATATGAATGACAATTGCACACGATTGATTACGGAGTTCGGCAATTACCTACGTCTTCAGGTTCTTTCGAAACGTTCCACTAGTAGAAATTTGTAAGTACAATGTTATTTCTTACAAATAAAACCTAATAGAATTTCCACTTTCCTAGTAGTATGCCATCCCTTCGAAGAACTTCTGATGATCAGTTGAATCATTCTCCACCTTCCTAATGCACAACCTCCTTCGGAACTCGATTGGCCTTCCCAACACTTCCATGCGTCCTTCGACACTCCGGTCAATACTCCAGACGTCGCAAGTGAAATGTATTGTGGCTCAGAGGGCATATTGGGTAGCGTTAAAACTCCCGATCAAAAATATTTCATCTACTACTGCCTAAAAATAATAGGTCAACAAATAATATTTTCCTATAGTAATTTTAGGATTTTAATATAGTTCACAAAACTATATTAAAATTACCCTAATATTATTTCTCTCAAAACCCATAATCAAGCTTAAGAAATAATAAGCTTCAGTGTCTTTACAATGTAGAGGGGTCCCCTATTTATATTAATATAGGGCCCTCAAAATAATGCTCCATATTTTATCTATAGGCTATTATAAGCCTAACTGTGGCATATGGATGGGAGTATAATCCCACAGTGGGCGACTTGCTTGTTAAATGGGATAAAATCCCACATAGAGCGGTATTTTAGTTTTACTAAGGTATTTAACACCTTAGCCTCCCCTCCTTTCACGTGGAAACTTCCAAGCATGGGTTGATGTTTTCCCCCACCCCTTATCTACCTACGTGGATCTTGCATATATGAGAGGTTTGCGGATTTATATGGCTTATACATAGTCCGACCACTTCGCATATATATATGGCTTAGATTAGCCCGCCCACTTTGACCTTAACATGTGGCATGGCCACATTGCACTTAGCTGGTCGATTGATGTTGGATGTATAAACCGAGATCTTCGTGGCTTCAGCTAAGGTAATGTGGACAGGTTGGCATATAATATAAATGCAATAATTTCGAGCTTGATCATTGTGGATAGATCACCTAGCTAAAATATAACTCGATCCTTGCATGACTCAGTTAATAGCTCGACTCATAAAATGTAGCTCGATGTTGATCCTTGATAGACCAATCAATCACAGTCGATTCATGGTGGAAAGCCACATGGTGGCTTGAGGACCTACAACATCGGCGATAATATCATAGTCCTCACGGTGGCTAGGCTCCCCTCCGTAACAAAAGTTGAGCCTCTTGCTCCCACGAGCTATATCATTTTACGATCGTCGAAGACCAGTGGTGAAAACCTATCTAATTTTGCCAATGCCCTTTTGCCACATGTCGCAGTGCTATTGGTCCACTATTGACATGTTGACCAAAGTTGACTTTCCCGTTGATTGAACTTTGATCGGACATAACTGGAGCTTCCAATGTCTGTTTGTCGTGTTCTCATAGTTGATGGAAAGCTCTCAAAAATATATTTTACACTGACACAATTTAGGGATGTTTAGGGAAATTTTGATATAAAAAATGATCCCCTGATCAACTACCATAAGGGTAAGTGTCAAAATTATAAGTAAATTTTTTTAAATTTCAAGTAATGAAGTAACATCTATTAGTTCTATAGTTCCCTATAATGAGCTAATTAAAAAAATTTGATTTAAAGGAGAGCCTTCCCTTAGGTTATATAAGGACAATATGTGAAAATCAAAAGGAATTGTAAGAGGCATTTTTCCTGACCCGTGGAAATCTGTAGCTAAATGGGTTATGAGATACCTCACCTGTGAAGGCCAATACTAAATCATAATTGGCCCTACCATGCACATTCTAAATCATTTACATCATGGGAAAGTGCATCCCAAGTTAAGAATCCATTTACCAATTTTTTTTTATGATTCCTTGCTGACTATGATAGAAAAAGCCAACAAAAAACGAGCACCCTTAAGGCATCATGGCCTAATTCACCTCATTTGAAAACACCATTTTATATAGTTGCAAAATGGAAAATAAACATGACATATATTTTTAAATAAATTGAGTAAGGAGGAAGCTAGGGTAAAATGTTCTATTAAAGGCCCTAACCCTAATAGGAAAATATAATGAAAATAGGAAGAGGATGTATAACTCCAAGTGGGAATCAATGAGATAACTATTATATCCCTACTCTATGATAAAAAAAAAGGGTTCCACATGAATAGTTACCACATCCACAAGGTGAAAGATATCAGTTGAAGATATAAAAAAGAAAGAAACTAATATTACAAAGGGATGAAGAGTTTGAAGAAGAGAGAACCATGTAAGAAACTCTCCAGAGTTCAGGGAAGCTTGTCACTTTCCCAAGAGAACAGGTTCATAACAACTACCCACATAAGAAGAATCTAAGGAGAAAATTATCACACCTTCCACTAATATTCCACCAAAAAAATAAGAAATATGACACCTCAACCCAAAACAATGGACAAAGGGAAGGCCCCTATGCAGCTAAATGAAGAAGCCTTCCAAACATTAACATATCAAGTAAGGCCCAAGTTCACTTGATGAAGAAGATATATAGATGAATTAGGTAACTGTCTGTCTAGAGTTGAGTTTTCCTTACAAATGAAAAAAAGAGATTGAAATACTCAAGCAACTCTTAAATGAAATAGAAGTATGAATTCAGAGATTAGATTTTGAGCTGGTGAATGAAAAAAAGTCTTAAAAATTTGAATGTAAGACAAAAGAGATAAAATTAGTATTGAATAGTGTCATCAACAAATTGTAAAAGAGAGATAACCAAGTGTTATCTTTGGAAGACAAGATAAAACAAAAGGGAAATAAAATTGAATCTATTTCTCAAAAAATTTGGACAACTATCTACACATTCCATTAAGGTATTACTGGGGCAAGTGAAAGAAAAGAAAAATTGTCAGGCAATAATTTTCAAAAAAGTTGAGTGAAAAGGAAGTCTAAACCGAATTTTCTTTTTCTATTTTCATCTATAAGGGAATCCTTTCATGGATGCCCCGTTGTTGTGAGCTGAGAGGAGTAAAAGTCAATAACAAAGAGTTGGAAGTTGAAATCAAAGAGTTGAGGGAAAGTTAAAAAATTGGAAGGCAAGCTCACAACAACTTTCCAGATTGGTGATACTTTTCTAACTTGCAGGAGACCCTCCAACTTCTATGTCATGTTCCTTAAGAAACAATTTCTCAAGTGATAGATTTTCATACTAAAGAAGAATATTCTCACATGCCTTGGAAGACCCCAAAGAATTCATGGAAGCCTACACAACTAGTAACAAATAATAGATTTTTTTTGTGATACTACTATGTTCACAAATTTATATAGGGGCATCATATAAAATTTATCATTAACCTATTTACAGGAGAAGTGTGACTAAAAGATTTCACATCTACCTTGAAAAATTAGGATACCTGAGTTGAAAAACTTGCAAAATTTAATAACATACAGGGACATGCAATATTATTAATGAGACATGATTTTCCTACTCCAAGCAATTTGATTGCCTCCTTCAAAGATCAGGTACATATACCCTAACTTAAAGATCATTATATAGTCAGAATAGAAGAATTTATTAGATATTTTGATGATTAAACAAACAAAACCTTCTTGCCAGCCTTAAGAGCATGTAAAAAAGATGGCAGGAGTTTCCGAATGAACTTAGAACAAGGGAGGTAGTTCCCAAACAATTTAAATTAGGATTTCAAAAGAGAAGAAACACTAGTTGTCACCATTACAACACTTGAACATGAGTGGATCAGAATTCATTGTTTCCCACCTCTACATTGGGCATTAAAACCACCATGGAATTCATGGGAACAACATTAGATAAAGATTTCAAACAATGGAGAAATTGGGTTCTTTCAAACAAAGGTATTGTTGGTGAAATAATTTGTCGTGTGGCAAATTATTGAGTTTTCACCAATGGTCATGGGGCTAAGCCCCTCCCTCCTTCTTTGATATGGGGAGCCTCCCATTATTGAATGTAAACTAACCTAAAGTTGTGGGTGGTCGTTAGGTTGGGGATAACACATAAATACTCCACTAAACCTATGGAAAATGCTTGTATAAGGTACAAGGGAGGAATTTGCAGTGGAGAGAGGTAAAGGGGAGTTGGGATAATAAGGAGAGAGAGGGTTACTATTGTGAGTAGGCTTACAAAATTCACATACAATAACCAGAGTAGGTCCACATTCAATTAGAAGAACACAATAATGCAATCCATTAGCAAGACTGATAAACAAGAGACACAAAGTTATACAAATCTATCAATCAAGGACACAAAGTTCCTTCTTGGTTGTACAAGATCATAATGCTCAAAAAATTGGAAAGTAGAGAGAGTAGAGGAACATAAGACAAGAAATAGAAGAATTGCAACTTTTATTGCTTGATGTAGAAGTGGTAATCTCAACAACATACATTCAATCAATAATTTCCAACCCCTTGGAATGGAGAAGCCATTCCAATTTATAACATTACAAACATGTCTCTTCATCTACCCCCACATGACTTTTCACTTACCCTTACAACTTGTGACCTTTCATATTCCTAGGAAAGAAAAGTGAGTTCCATTTTTATTAATTAAAGGGAACTCATTACAATGTTTGACTATAGGTCACATTTAAATGAATAAGACAAAAAGTGAAAAGTCCCTTCCCAACGGAGAATTAGAACATGAGAGAGAAAGGAAGGAGGAGAGAAGAAGAGGGGGAGAAGAAGGTCACGCCGATGGAGATGAAGCATTGCTGATAGACATTTGAGGAAATGCTTCATGGATGAGGACCTTGACCTTTTACCACTAATTGATCTGTAATAGTGAGATTGCAAATGCTTTCTCATGTTGTGAGAAGCGAGAATACTCTAATGCACTAAATAAGTGTTTAGGAACACTGTTGTGAGGCATTGCAAAGTGAACCTGGGATGACCATTGGCGCCACCCATGATGATCTTCTCCTGTGATGCTTCTTAAGACTATTGTCTTGATGACCCAAATTCTGATGTTTCGACACCCCCATAGGCTATATAATTTCTCATATTGCATGAGTGACCATCTATGGAATCATAACACCTTGGTTGCAAATTACTCTTCTGATGAGATGTAGAAACAATCCAAGACATTGAATTAGTAATGAAGAACACTGTTATGATATCTGCACTATGAGGGAAACATGATGGTTATTTCATGATCTCACAGTGAGAGTGAGGATCACTTTCTTGCATCTTAGACTTTCACAATTAACCCCAATGATCATGAGATAAAAGTCTATGATGCTCAAATATCTTGATGTTTATCTTTCACTTAGTGAAATAGGATTTCATCATGTGGGTGAAAGGATTAACCTTGAATGGAATTATTGGCATGTGGCCACCTTTTGGAATGGAATGAGGTAATGGAGATGTCCTCCCTTCTTATCTTTTGTGGCTCCAAAATATTCTTTACAAGGAATCATCCTTAGAAGGATCATGAAATTTCTTTCTCAAATGCATCTTTCTTTGGATCTTAGTTGCAATAAAATAAGGCTTGGTTACAATGTTTCTTTCTTTGAGGAATGAACATACTATTGAGTGTTTGATTAAATGTTTAAGAACACTATTATGAAAATGACATCAAGTGGAACTAAGGTGATTTATCATTCTTGAATAGATGGTGTTTAACATGAAGATCACCTATTTACTCTTCTCAACTCTATAGTACTTCTTGGATGAAGTTAGATTTGGGATGCACTCCATACCTTCTTGCTCATAAATTTCCAACTAGAAAACATGATATATGAGAGCTTGAATACTTTGATGACTTGACTAGCTCACTTTGAATTGATTCAGGAGTTTCCCATTTCACTTTTGAACATGATGATACCTTCTTTCACTTCATAATTCATTTCTTTGACCAAGATATCACTTGAGTGGAAAACATGCCTACAACATTGTTTAATTTTCTATTCATGGAAACAAATTTCTTTCTCCAAATGGAAGCATTGACCTTTGAATGGAACTTGAGGAAGAGTCACATGCTTTTCCATTCAAATTGCACTGATCTCATCACCAAGGCTTGATTAACTATTTAGAAACGCTCTCAGAAGGTATGCATTGTTGGAAAGCTTGAGAAGATTGCAAGTATTACTTCTGATGATCTTGTCTCATCGTTCTAACTTCTTGTATCAAGTTATACCTCTTAGAAATGATGCTTTGATAGTTTGAGGAGGGGTTTATTTCTCGTTTGAGCCATGAAAAATCATCTTAACCTTGCGATGATGGAAAAAAGAAACAAGATGAGTGAAAATAGAGCCACCCATAACTTTCTTCACTAGAACCCGAAACTTTCTATTTTTAGCAGGTCGGGTCAGGAGCTACTATTTTTAGAATTTTTTCACAGTTTTCAGTTCCTGATGTTACTTGCCTATTTGGGGGACCTTGTTAAATGAAAATAATTTGTCTCTTTTGAAAAATTAATATTTTTAGACATGCCCCATCATGAACACATGCTATTTTTAGCAAGTGCACTGCAGGTGTCAGATTGTAATGAAAACAATTTTGAAATTCTGGGCTTTATTCCAAGATTCCCTACTCCAATTTTTTGGTGATTCCTTCATCCAGATGAGTGGGAAAACGAGTTTTTCATCAAACAGGATAGAATACTGATAAAAACTCAATCCTCTATATCTTGAAAAATTAGCAACCCCACCATGTAAGAAATGTCTTAGGTGAAACTAGATTTTTTTAGGATCCTCTGCTCCAAGTTTAAGAGCATTTCACCTATTAGATATTCATGAAAGTGAAAAATTATTCAAGGGAAGAATGTTAAAAAAAATGCAGTCCTAAATATCCCTAAAAATCATCTATTTCATTGCACAAAAATTGGCTTGCGTGAAACTAGATTTTTGAGGATTGTTTGCTACGATTTTCAAGTGATTTCTCCCGTCGGATCTTCGGGAGATGGAGAAGGATGTTGCTTTCCTTTCGTTGTTGTGTCATGGAAGCCATTAATGGAGGTTATAAGGTGTGACAAAAACAATTTCATCAAAGTGACCAACTGTGTGAAAATAATGAGCTCAATTTGTGTTTAACTTCACACTGGGATCTCGTGCTTCGATTTTCACCATTTTTTCCCACTGAAACTCTTGGAAATCAAAAAGGTCAACTTTCAAGGGCTTGGAATATCAATTTTGTTGTGAAAAATTTTGATGCATTGATGAAATTTTTTGCACAATCATCCCAAAGTCATGTAGGAGAGGAAACAACTGGTAAAAAACCTCATGGAAATCTGACTTCCAAATGAAGAGTTATGTGCAAAACTTGGTTTTGATGGCCATGGTTGTTCTAGAAACCTGTAGGAAACATATATGGTATAAAATGATGATTTTGAAGGTATTTTAGCAGAAAAAATGGAGGATAGGTGAAATGTGTAGAGGGAATGAGCAAAAATGGTGCTTAAATGTGTTTTATTTCACTTGTGTATCACCCTGCAGACCATAGATAAAACCCGGGTTAAATGAGAGTTCATGTGAGGTTAAAAATATGGATTTGAATGGTGAAAAGGGGAAAAAGTGACATAAATGAAAGAAAAGGGCACCTTGGAGCAAGATGATTCCAAGTTTCAGCATGTGAGCAAATGTGAGGGATATTGAAAAGCCAAACATGCACCCTGCGGAGCTAGGAGAGGTCACATGGAAGACCATGAGAGGGGGCTTGCTCATGGGTGACCTTTCTTGTCCCATATGTACCCTTGGTAAAATGGGACAAAAGTTACAAGAAAGGGTGCCTTGGAGCAATATGATGACAAGTGGCATCATCTGATCAGGTGTGAGGAAGATTGAGGAGCCATGCAATCACCGTGCGAAGCTGAGAAAGGTCACATGAGGAACTAGAAGAGGGAAATTGCTCATGGGTGATATTTCTTGTTCTTGTACCCCCCTTGGTACAAAAGATAAGAGGGACAAAAAATGGTGCCATGGATCAAGCTGGTGACATGTGGCAGTGAAGAAAAATGACTAAGTACGGAGCATGCACACAATAACTCAGTGAAAACTTGAAATCTTCGCTCAAAGAGCTTAGGATGGTATTGGGAGGTGAAATTTTATATGAATATGAGTCCAAAATCCATTATAGTACCAATGGAAAATGTTTCAGATCTCGATTATTCCTGAAACTCCAAAAAAATTCCCTTTTTTGATTAGGACAACGAGGTACACCTACAAAAATTGAACTTCCTTGAGAAATCATTAGGTCTTGGATAAGGTTTGATGTTACCACCATGTAGAGAATTATTAAATATTTCCATTTCCTACTTGTTTTCCTTATAAATCCTTATGGAGCTCCCGGAATCATCCAGAGAATTTTAGGTTCATATTTTGATTGTTCATTCCTTACACCTAAAAACCCACTTTTGCACATATTGCTCACGAGGAAAATTTTTAACATGTAGAACCTTCTAAATTGATTTGGATAACTTCAATGGTTCCCAAAATCAATCCAAGATGTTTTATTTTTTCCCTAATCACCTCTAGAGGATGCATACATGCTTTAGAATGGCCAAAATTTCCCTTTCTAGGCTTCAAGCAAGACTAGTCTTCCTTCAAACTTCACTGAATCATTTGATAAGATTCATCACACTTTCTTACACACCGAGGCGTGCTTGAAATCATAATTAGTAATTTTTTTGGATATGGGATTGATGATCCAAGGAAACAGGTTGGCCAAGAGGAGCTCCCAGTGTGATCAAAAAGTAAAATTTTGCATTATGGGCTTAGTTGTCATGTTTAAATTTTTAAGCTAATCATTTTGCATGACAACAAATGGATCCAGCTTGGGGACCTTGGACTATAAAGGGAAATGGAGAACCTCAGAACTATCATGGGTGATTAGACTATTGCTTTATCATATAGGGCAATAGAGTCAATTCTTGACCACTGACGCAAGCAATGAACACACAAAGGGAAAAAGCCAGAACACACACAATAGAAAGGGGAAACACATAAAATTAGGAAATAAAGCACACAACGGAAAGGGAAACTATGTTATAGGAGAGGTAAATTTATTGAGGTGGGATAATAATACACACACACACACACACACACACACACACAGAATAATTTACACACACCTACACAAATGAGGTTAGAGAGGTATATACTATCATGGAACAACGGGATGAATTCATACTTCTGAAGCTCGAAGATAATCATCTGACCATGCCATGCTCTCGTGATGACTCTACATGGTTTGAGAAGAAGGAGAGATACCGATATTCTGTCTTCATACTAATATTATATAAATAACATATTTTCATCTAGTGATCATTTTGTAACTTTCTTAGAGGCCTTTCATTCATTAGTCTCCACCCGGTGCTCCATGACCATATGGAGCCATTCTCTCGTGTTTTCAAAATGGAGGCTTTTATTTTTACATGAAGGCATTCTTCACACTTGAGTGAATGTTGCACATGGATTCATGTTCAAAATCAGCAATGGATTTGAAAATGGTGAAAGCAAAGTGATTCTAACTCCATGCATAAGATTCTTGGATATTCAGATTCATTTGTTCCAAATGATTTCTCTCTATGCCTATCAATTCATCATCACCCTTAATATCACTTTCTATGATGGAGGTTCTATCTTTATGACCGAGAACATCCATATGAGATTTAATAATTTCCTTTCCATTCAATTAATCATAGATGCAACCTTCTTCACAAAATGGGAAAGGGAAAGAATTACCTTCACATTCATACTCATCCATCAAGGCTTCAAAGAGAAGATTGATCTTATATGTTTGTTCCATCTCATTATTGAAAATTTGTGTATCAAAATAAGGATCATGAATAAAGTCATACTTTTCTTGCATAGTCATGACATAGGTTAGGATCTCAAGACTGAGTTGAGGATCTTTAATTTCTTTTGCAATCTTCAAGATGTCTTACACAAATTACTCCTTCAAAGCTGCCACACTCATTTTTGCATTCATACAAAGAATATTCGCATTGGGCCTCAAGGAGATGGCTAGAAATATGATCATCATATAGCTAGGAATCACTTAAAAAATTCTCCTCCCCATGATCCATACTTCTTTTCATCCAAGGATTACCTTCTTGCAAGTTTAGGCATACTTGGTTTTCATCATTTTTAAACAAAGAGAAGATATCCATACTGCACGGGAAGGGTACACCTTTCGGTTTGAGGTTCATCAAACCATCCTCATGACAGGGAGAAGAAAACAACATTGGGGCTGCAACATGAGAATAGTCTCCATGGAGATCTTCTTATTCATAAGGAAGAGAGAAGACTCCATGTTTACTGTGGTGATCAGAATTACAATCCTTTGGTAATGATGGGGAAATCAAATCCCTAGAGAGGTTAGCTCCATTTTTCATCCGCAATTGTTTCAAGAAGGGAACGAGATTATTCCATTTTCTCCATCTCATCATTGAGAATTTGTGAATTGAAAGTAGAGCCAAAATTGGAAATAAAACCATCAATGATTACCTCAAAATCATATTCTTGAAGAACTTGAGTCCGAGGTATAGGATTTATCTTCTCATGGTTGGTGGAGTCCTCATCAAGAACTGGAACATCTTTCATAGAACAAGAATCTCCCTCTCTCATGTACATTGTTCCTTTAAAGGGTTGTGCTTTGAGCCAATATGAATTTATGAATGGAGGTTAAACTTTCATGCTTTCTTCATTATCCTCCAAGGTAATGAGTTGAATTTCATTGGAAGGCTTAAGAACATGGCATACATGAGAAAAACATAGGAGTCTTTTAGGAACAAACACCTCATAATATGGAGAATCATTAGAATCTACTTCCAAAGGAGGAACCTCTTCTAGCTCATCATTGTGAAGTGCTTCAAGCTTCTCATACCTTCTTTGCATAGCCAAAGCATAATTCAAAATCTCAAGATTGGTTTGGGGATCAGAATTTCTTTCCGCAACACTCAAACACTCAAAATTATTTGCACAAACTCTCTTTTCAAGGCTATCGTCTCTTCATCTCCGTATGCAATAAAATCATCCAAAGGGAGAGAGACAAAAATAGAGATTTACGTTTCTCAATCAGCTGGGTGCAGTTAAAAACATTACCTTTAGTATATTATTCACTTTCATGCCCTTCATACAACATTTAATATCTCTTTTGCATCTTTCTCATCAAACTCTTGGATTCTTGATCATAAATATGTGCAATTCCCATTTTATTTCCTATAGCAATAGTTTGCTTGAATTAAAGCCACCAGGATTTGATGGTAAGATCTTTAGATGCAACAATTTTCTCTATTCTAGACATTCTTTTCATGACTATTGTAGAATTGTTACTAACCTTATTTCCTTTTGTTGGTTTTAGATTTTTTTTGAAGCAATAGACCTCTTTGCTATGCCAAAATCCATGCTTTTGCAAGAGTTGGTGCAAAAATGACGGTTGATAAAAAATCTACAGATATTGGTGGTCATCTTTTTCTTCATTATTGTTGTCACATATTGGTGCTGAACACCAATCTCGAAACTTCATCATTTTGATGTGGGAAATGAATGTGACATGGATTAATTCTTTGATAGAGTATCCTTCAAAATATTATTTTCACTTTGAAACCTGATTTATTTTGTTTTTTGGAATATATACTTTTTTTTCATATTTTCTAAAAATCTTTAAGGGTGCATGAGGGAAGATCTCTCCCAAGTGGATTCACCAAAAACTGTTGGCGAAATAATTTATCATGTGGAAAATTATTGAGTTTTCACCAAAGATCATGGGGCTAACCCTCCCCATATCAAAGAAGGAGGGGCTTAGCCCCGTGACCATTGGTGAAAACTCAATCATTTTCCACACAACAAATTATTTTTCCAACAGTTATATAACTCCAGAGGACAAAAACTGGAATACATACACCTAGAATTATGATTGTTGGAGGATTTTTGAATCAATATGGAAAGATAGATTCTAAGTTTGGGGGAGTGATGAGACTTGAATAATCTCATATTTTTTGGAGTTTAATTCCTCATTTTTGAGTAAGTCTAGAACACACTTAATCATGTTTGAAAGTCTTTCGTCTACTAAAGAGATTAAGTATGATGCATGCATTATGAATTTACCTTAAAGGAATTTGTGACTTCTTTTTTCCCTAACTCCTAACAGTTCTTGCAAAATAGATGTTTTGTCATATAAAAACAAGATAATTAGAATGACAACAAACACCAAGTTGATTAAAGGTAAATGAGCTCCAAACTTCATCACTTTGCTCCAAACTAATAGGATCATGACTCTTAAGAAAAGCACAAGACTCCCAAAAAAATTGCAGGACTTATACCTCCTCGCTTAGGACTCTAACCTTAAAAATATATATTCGTTACAAAGCTTCTCAACTGTCAAAGCTACATAAATACTAGGAGGTGGAGAAGGATTTTGTAGACCATGGAGACCCTAATGAATTTTTTTTATTCAACACATGGTAATCTAGTATCGTGAAAGTAGTATTCAGTAAATAGAGACATAAGTACACTCTCCCTCCTTTTGGAAGAAGAGTCCTAATGAAACTTTCAAATTGAAAAGTTCATAGTTGCTTAGTAACATGATAGTTGTACCAACATCTATTTGTCAATCAAAAAAGTTGGATCCATATCTAGTTTTGATAAGACTTGTATTCAATAAGGTGCCATGAATGTAGAAGGCGGTTCTGCATTCATGAGAGGATGAATGTTTCAAATTCCAAGTATCTTATAAATACTTCATGGCAAACTTAGAAAACACTAATTTTTGATTTCATATTTTTATTTTATCTCTCTTGTAAGAAACATCAAGTTAACAGAAGTGGAGTTGTTGGATATATGTGTTGAGAAATTTTGATTAATTTTGAGTCAAATCTAAAGGGGGGGAGGAAGGGCCACCCTCGCCCAAGGAGGAGGAATATTTTTGCTATTTTCTTAGTTAGTTTTATTTCATGTACTCTGATTTTGAATGAATTGTATAATTGTTAGAATAAATAGCTTTGCTATAGGATAATTTATTTATGTTATGCGTTTAGTTTAAATAGTTTATTACTATTTTATTGTATTGTTGTTTTACAACATTTTTGTAGCATTTGAATGTTTATTGTTTTAGCTTAGATTAGTAGGATTTATTGGAATTGCATTTCATCTTGTTACCTATAGAAAATAGCCTTGGATGGCACCATGGATTTGATATAATATTAGCTAAAGCGGAGGGCACAACGACCCTCACCAAAAGTCTCCTCCTTTCTTACTAATAGTTATAATTTTTTGTAAGAACTTACATAGCTATTTGGTGGATTCAAGGGACTTTGGAAACATCATTTTGTCTTCTATTTTTAGACAATTGGATCTTCGCAGAGTGGTGTAATTGGACAAAATAAAGGTAAACATGGTCGAGGAACTCTCACACATATATATGAATCTCATCGTAGATCCGCACACTCTCAATTTCTACATGGTGACAAACTTCTTCCCATATGTGGTTACCATGGTGTGGCATTGCAAATCATATAAGGATTGAATGGGATCCTCACATAAAATTCATGATCATTGAACATAAAAATTTCAGTGATATTTTGTACACCAAGTGCGAGGTTGGAGTCTATGTTATGGAGAAGAAGGCTCCACATAAACCAAAGGTGTTATTTTTGGAGTGCACAAGACCTTGCACACTATCCAGTCTCTTTGAATCATCAATTAAGGGATCATGTAGTCAATACACAAATGAGGAATAATATTTGTCAAGCTTCGAATCTAATCAAAAGACGTGTGTCGAATTTCAAATGAGGGAACCCCAGGAGAATCATTGTGCATGCTAAAGAAAATAGACCATGGAGCCCTATTGCGCAAAAAAGAGATGATTGCCTCACATTTGGAGAAATGGATGACCTCGACTTGATCACATTGCCTAACTAGTGCTATGCATATTCAAAGCCTCATCTTGAGAACTTATGTTACATATTCCATTCCATGCTCCAATGTGTGAAAGAAGAATTTTATTGTATCATATGATGCACATATAATAGCCATGTTGGTAGTGATCGAAATGTCTTGGCCCTTTGGTGTCTCAAAGTAAATCAAATGATTCGTACAATGTATTTCAAATTCTACGGATGATATCAAGCATGCAAAACAAATAATATCAATCATGGAGGAGAGTTCTTGTGATGCACCCCATCCTCCATAGAACACAAAAGGTATTGCAGGTTGCTTAGAATCTACAGAAATATGTGAAGTCTTATGTTACCCACTTGTCAAATAGGAATGCTCTATGCTTTATCCTAAGCCACACAATTCAAAAATGGAAGAACACCTTTCGAACATGCACCTTGATGGGTCCAAATCAAGACAAGGATATGGTGTAGGCATTGAGTTAATAAAACCTAAAGGAAAAGTGTATTGCACAACATACAAACTTCAATTACTGTGTAGTAATAATGCCACGAAATATGCACTTATACATGGCTTATAGTTCACTTTACAAAAAGGCACTAAGTGATTAGGGGAATTTAGAGATTCAGAATTGATCACCAAGCAAGTAAGAAGCTAATATACTTGCCATGACAAGCACCTATCTAGATAACAAGGTTGAGCATGGAACCTCATCGAGGATTTTGATGCATTTGGCATTCGTTTCATATCACACAATCAAAATAGTGTTGCATATGCACTAGCTTGCGCAACCAACACTTTGGAAGAAATACAAATTTTGAAACTCAAGAACTTCTTAGTCAAATTGGTCTCCTATCCATCCATCCTAGACAATATTTAACACCTTCAGGTATTCAATTATGATAAACACATCCTAGAATTCCTCTCCAATTTTGAGGCATTTGAAGCACAAATCATCGCTGAGGTCAGTAGAGAGGAACCCAAATGCGACAAAGATGGAGTTTTGAACCTAAAAACCAATGAAATACATGCTTGAATCATAGCCTTGTAGAGGTTATTCGATAAGTATCACTGCACAAATAATGCTTCCCCTATCAGGAGCACACAATACTAGTATTACAAATTGGGAGGTTGTAATGATCTAAGGAAAGTGTTAATATGAGAATTATGCACCCGTAGGAGAAGGAAGACTTTCTTCACACACTCAAGTTCTACCAAAATGTTATTGCATGGAGATACAAAGAGCTAAAAACATTTGATACCTTCATCTTGACACATACCATCCCACTAAATCCTGGTTCAAATCCATTGCATCAGAGATAGAGGCTCATCAATTCTTTGTTCGAACATATCATATTAAAGGAAGTGAAAATGTTGTTGAGAATAAAGATCATATTTCCAATCCACCAATCAACATGAGTTTCCAACTTTGTTCCATTTCGTAAGAAAAGTGCGGAGATTTTTCTTTTTGTAGATTTTTACAATTTGAACAAAGCATCCAAGAAAGATAATTACCCATTATCATCCCTCGATGAGGTATTGTAGATTTTGAACAATGCACAAATAATTTCCTTCCTGGATGGCTACTCAAGATAAAATCATATCATTGTGCATGAAGAATATAGGGTAAAGATGGCCTTTGCCACCAAGTGGGGTACGCTCACATACAAAAGAATGCCATTTGGTGTAATTAACATAGGCGCAAACTTTCAGTGTGCCATGGACATATATTTCAAATAACTTATCAAAAATGCATCATCATCTACATGGATGACCTTATTGTCTTCTCCAAGGAGCACACATACCACGCCAAAGACTTGCACGTAGTTATCCAACGATGCTGGGAGCATGGCATCTCCTTTATCTAACCAACCCACCCTAATATTTTATACGAGTAGTAATGAAACCTAAATTTGAGACCTACAGTAACATATCCAAAAGGTCAATCCTTCTCCTATCTAAATATGATATGGTTGTGATGGCTACAATTGTTATTAGGTTCTTGGAGAAGTGTACCTTTAGAGTCATTGTAGGTAAGCGATTGGGGAACATCATTTCTGAGAATGGTATATTGATTGATCGCGACAGAATTGAAGTTATACTTGAGATGGCGAGAGCTATCCTCCACGCTATTTGCACCTATGGATGTCTAAAACAACACTCTTGCGCGACCATCCTAAAGCATAAGAAAGAAGAAGTGGAGATTAAAAGACCAAACACATTCATGAATTATCCCTTGTACAACACGAAACTCTGTTATTCTGCTATCGACAAACAAACCTTCCTGCTGATCAAATTTGTGAGGAAATATAGACACTACATATTGTGTAGTAAGGTAAGTGTTATCGTGTATGATCCTACAGTCAAAGCAATGTTAATGCATAATGAGCTTGGTGAGCGCCGCAACAAGTGCATGCCCATCCTTTAAGAGTTCGACTTAGAAATCCATCCTATGAAGATATTAAGAGGTATGGGTATGAGTCACATAATGATAGAGGTTGACCCAAAGCTGATTTTCCAGCAGTAAATGGCCGAATTACTCACACCATATGAGTGGTAACAAGACATAGACTACTATTTTATCCATCAAAAATGTCTTGCACACCTCAATTGTAACCAACGTAGAGCCCTGCTCCTGAAAAATAGTAACTTCATGATTAAATCCAACACACTCTACCAAAGAAATCATGAAGGAATCTATCTGTGATGCCTGTCCAAAGAATAAGTTTCCACAGTATTGCAGGATTTCCATGAGAAACACGACACTGGCCACAAGTCAAGCAATTCTAATGCACACAAATCCTGACAAAGATATTATTCGCCATGTTTTTTTAGAGATGTGCACACCCATGTAAATGTGCCACATCTATCAAACTTCCACGATACTAGTGTGTAATCTTGTCATGCCCTTGCATCTTGTTATTGAGGTGCACACCTTTGAAAAATGAGCTTTGAAATTTTTTGGTGTCATCAACAAGAATTCCTCAGTTCGCCACAAGAATTGATCAGACTATGCATCCACCATGTAATTAATATTGTCAAATTTGGGCTATAACAGAGCCTACTATCATCAATGTTTGTAAACACTATCCATTACCTGGGTTTTGTTATAAATACCTACACCGAACTCTTTGTAAAGGTCATTGATTTTGGAATAGGAAAGCTTCTGAGAATTTTTACGCACTTGCCTTGTCTCAATTTGCTTTATGATTCATTGAGTTTGAATGAATGGTAGAGGATCCAGTCTTGTTGATTGAAGCAATATCCTTTGTTTTGCTGACTAGAAAACTAGAGTGTGCATCCTGCACATCCAACGCCATTGCACTCCACTCTCACTATTCTAAGTCCTTTCTCTTAGACTCTTGCACCTACACATGTCTTGACTGAGTGCATATTGGTTTGAGTGTGGGCATGATTTTGACGGACCTTGGCATTTAAGCAAGATAGAGTGAACTACACAAATTTACTACTTATTTATCTTTTTCCCCTACCCTACTCTCTTTTATATTTTTAACATATTTGTTAGTATTAGGACTAAAGCTTGTAATCTACATGTAAAGTGTGTTCTTTTTGTTACAAATGATACTCATAGTTGAATATTATATTAATGGTTTTCGCACAATCATTAGCTTATGAATGGATATTGATCGGTTGTCTTTGCTTGTAGCATCCTTCAAACTAACTTCCCTATGACTGATTCCCAAGCCCCTAGTTCACTTTAGCTAGAACTGACATGAATTAGTAATGCCCCCATAAAAATCATAACCACCACTAGCCCACCTTGAGCTATTCTAGCAAATTCCTATGGCCACCACGACCAAGTGCAACTGAACCTTGGGGAGATTCCCACGTGCGCAGTCCATATCGCAATTTCATCCTTTGCATGTGTGCCCTCCTTTCAAGAGAGGTAGAGCCTCGTTTGTTTGCGCAGAGCTCTGTTTAGGTTTCTCACACTTGCGTGCACCCATGTTTCCTCCTCGACACTAATATATTTAGCATTGAAGAGGAGGATAGTGGTGCAACACTTGTGGGATCAACACATTCCACCACAGACGCCCAACACTTACGAAATTATGCGTAATTTGACATAATGCAATATGATTCTTTGTTAAGACTAAGGTTGATCTTCATAAAATGGTTTTGATGGAGCATTTTTTTGGTTTTCAACTAAATATATAGAGTGTATTGGATTAGACCCCCAATGCCAATGGAAAAATGGTGAAGGTCAAAGAGAGATGAGGTGATCTTGGTCCTAAAAATATTGTAGAGTACCCAAAGAGAGTGGAAACACATGAAGACATTGAGTCAAATGAGGATTAAGTGCTGGTAAAGCCAACTCTACAAGTGACTATAGTTGAGAATTGACAAAACATTGTATGCAAGGTAGACTATACAAAGAAGTACATGAAGGGGATTGCAAGGGGGAAAGGCCCAAGAAGATAGTGCATAAAAAGGTCGTGCACTTTTTTGACGAAGAAGTGAAAAAAGAAGAAAACATCTAGAAATTGGAATGAAGGAGAAGAGGCAAGACTAGGACGATAGTAGGTGAAGGGAACCAAGAGGAACACATGATAGTTAGAGCAATTGAAAAGGAGAAGGAACTTATGTGAACAAATGACCTCACATCCATCAAACATGGGTGAAGAAGAATAAGGGACAAAGTGTCCGGGCCACAAAATCTACCAAGAACAACACTTCCAAAGCATACCCCAAATAACCCACATAGACATCCCCTCTATAACATGTGCCAAGAGTGCCTCTTCAACAACAAACAACAAAGGAGGATATTCCCAAGAGCATGCCACACTTCATGTAAAGCCCCACAAAGGAAGTTCGGATTATTAGGCTAAGTGATTAGCCAAAGCAAGAAATGGATGATATCCCATTGAGATAGTTGATGGTCGATAATGGTTAATGGGCAGGTATGTAGATGAGGAAGGACAAAGATCCAACATAAAGAATACTTAGGTTTAGATACTATATTCTAAGGCACTAGGGAAAGACATTGGAAACAAAGCTAAGCACACCTAGACAGAGGGCCCACAACTACAAGAAATCATTTTTGATTCGACAATCGTCTTGGATGACAAGCAAAAGAATACGAATGAAGGGCCAAGCACATAGAGGGAAAGGGCACCAATGTAAAAAACCATGACAATGAAGAAGGGCATGAAGAAGAAAAGGAAAGTGCACGTAAAGAAGCAATGACGACGACCATGAGGAAAGTGAGGAGGAAGAGATCATACTTTCACACTATCAAAAGGATAAACCCGAAGTAGATCTCTACCTATGGGACACAATGTGTAATGAGAATGCCTCGAAGCTTACAAGAAAACAACCCCCTTTCGTATTTGATGCACCTTTGGGTGACCCTGCACTCGAGATTCTAGAGAGGAGCTTGCATATAATGGGAAAGTACAAAATGACGGGGGACCAAAATCTTGTATTGGTCAAACCCAAATAGTAGTATGAAGAGCAAGCGGGGAGTGTCTTATTAAAGCTACCAGACAACGTTTCATGAAAATAGATCATCAACACTTTGGAGCAAAACAGGAGGGAGATAATGGATGAGGCAAAGAAGAGACACTTCCTGGCCGAAAACAAGTTAGTAGTTGTGGAATTACGAGCCCAATATATTTATAGGAAGCTAATGGAAATGGATGATCAACTAAGAAAGGGGGTCACATTGGGCAATTTTGCGCCATTGGACCAAACTGGACAAGTTGGTAGATCAGCTCCTACAAAAAAAACAAGTCTCCTCAATGAAATGGAACAAGATGAATGAAATGAGGTGCCGACAGAGTTCAACCAGCGGATAGAAATATGTGAAGGACTTTAACCGAATTCCATGCTAAGGCAAGGTTGGGTAACCATGTTTTTCTAAGTTTCCAAATTGCGTCTGTCATCGATCGGTGCCTGTTAGAGGAAGAGACCAAATAGAAGGTACTTGAAAATAAGATTTTCAAAACCAAAGTAGAGCTAAGAGGAACCAAATCGTTAAGGAAATGGAATAAAGGACCAAGCGCAAAGAATTAGATCAGACGCTCAAGTTGCTACAACAAAAAGGACATGAACGAAGAGACCGAAGAGCGTGATGCAAGCAAAAAACTTGTCTCTAAGATATAATTAGCGCAACAAAAGGTGTGAGAAGGTCAGTTAATCTTGGCCCGAAAAAACTTATCCGCAAAATTACTAGGCAAAGATGGAGGAATCAAGGCCACACTCACCGGATGGTAAGCTTTTGAAGAGGAGATTTGGAACGAAAGAGCCAGAATCATTATACGAGCGAATGGATGAGGAATTGTTCGGGGACAGAAAACCAAATTAGTATGGGCAAATGTCAGCACTTTATTTTGAACTAGTAGCAGAGTGCACACATAACGAGCAACTAATAGGTTCATAGTAATTAAGCTCAACAAACAAAACTCCAGGCCCATGGTAATTTTTTATCATCTCAGGTAAGCGTTTGGCTAGGAATGAAGGGTATATGTTAGGGTTAACACTTGGGGTGCATACATCCAAATGAAGGGAGAAGCTAGAAAATCCCCAACACTAAGCAATTATGCAATCGTGTTTGGTGTTTGCTTCAACTAGGAAGCCTTTGCTATGGACGCAACCTTTCATGGATCTCTCAGGGCCAAAACATGTTTGTTGAACCTTTTAAATACCTTGTGTGGATGGATCGTCTACTTTAGCTCATGTGCCATCACCATAGGTAGAGCTCAGAATTTGTCTTCACTCAAGTTTTCTTTTGGAGATCTTATGATGCATCTAACCTACATGGTAACCATCTTCTTCAAAATCATTCTACAAACAACATTCACATCTCATTATGTCTCGCCCTATTCAAAATTACAAAGGGATGTATGAAATTATATTGCTTCTTTGTGGTCATGGTGTTCATTTATGCATTGTTTCTAGTCATTATTTCATGCACTTATGTTGTATGTATTGATTGAATATGCTTATCTAACATGGCCCATTTCTCAAAAATCCATATAAGATTTTTTGTCTCACTTGCTCACTTTCTACATATCAAAGCCTCACTTGCTCATTTTCTTTAAGTTTCTCTCAAAGGGTCTTGTTGGTAGATACTGAAACTTTCTTCTTTATTCTTGTTGAGATTGGTGTATCCCTATTACTTCTCTCCTTTTACAAAGTACATTTTAGGGGGGAGAGGGGTGTTGTAATGTATATTAGAACATACACTATTGTATTATCTAAGATACACTTTAAATTATATTCTCTATGCATAAACACACCTAATGTACACATCATTATCTATAACTTATTGATAAATTTATTATAAATAATAAAAAAATTAATGGCTATTGTTGAAATAGGGTTTTTGTATTTAGAGATAATATTCCTAAAAGATAGAGATTTCTTTATATCTTAACCCTCATAAACATAAGAATCGAGAGGGTATAGGCGAAAATGAATCTATTAGAACCCACATGTTTATTGTTTATTATATTCTTCATGTGCACATCCAAGCTTAATATATTTGTAGTCATTCTACCATGCCATATCATTGTACTTTAATATGTCACTTGTATGCACATATAATGTTGGTGATTATCTTGTTGTCTTTAATGATCCTAGAACCTATCTAAAAATCTTGCATCACTTAATTTGACAATACAAGGGGATGCATTTGATTCTACCGCTTATTGTGGTGAGATTATCATACATGTATGCACCATCGCTAGTCACTATTTCATGCAATTATGATGTTTGCATTGATTGTATATGGATACCTAGAATGCCCTAGTTGTCGAGACATATATAAGGGGTTTAGCCTCATTCGTTCACTTTCTTGAACTTTCTTTTGAGGAGCATTGATAGCCCTTACAACTTTCTTTTTTAATTTTAGTTAGATTAGTGTAACCTCATTTATCCTTACCTTTTACATAATACATCTTAAGGGGGATGTAGTGTATATTAGAACATACACTATTGTATTGTCTAAGACTCACTTGTAACTATACTTTTTTATGGATAAACACACTTTATGTGCACATCATTCTTAATAAGTTTTTATAATGATTTATTTACAAGATATTATGAATAAGAATATTTTTAGTTATTATCATCTAAATAAAAGTTTTCTTTTTTGTGCTAATATCCCTAAATGATAGAGATTTCTTCATATTCTAAACCTTCTTACTTATTTGTATAAGAAGTCAAAGGTTATGAGTGAAGGTTGATCCATTGTAGATCCATTGTATTGTATTCTTCATGTTCACATCAATGCTTCAACATATTTACCAGTCAATTTACCTTAAACACATGTTTTTTCTTTAACATACAAGTATGCACATGCATGTGGACGAGGTTGTCTGATTACCTATGTAAAATTTTACACACACGCACACGCACACGCACACGCACATGCACGTGCGCGCACACACACACACACACACACACACACACACACACACACACACACCTGAATTCAATGATTTGGTCAGTAACTAGTGTTTCTTAGAGATTAGAAATAATCAATCTTAATATGTAAATATTCATGAATTTTTTGTAGATGTAAATGTTCATGGAATTCAAGTACAAGATTAAAAAAGTGATTGTAATGTATTACTAATGTACAAGCAACCAAAACAAGATGGTTTTGTTTGTGAATTAGAAGGTCGGGAATTTACGGGAAAACTTTGAAAAAGTCGGCAAAGAGGAGTGAGGGAAGAATTTAAAGGTAAAAAAATAACACCTGGGTACTTGTGAAGAAAAATCGAAATCTTTCAAATGTTCAAAAGAAAAAGGCATGAAAGGAAAATAACCTTAAGAAGAGTCCAATTCTTTTGCTCAAAAGATTGGGGCATATCCTATTCTAGTGTAAATCTAGTTATAAATTTAATTGTTGTAATCTTAACTAGACTAAGCTCAAATCTGGTTATAAATTTAATCGTGTAATCTTAACTCAACTAAGATCAACCTAAGTGAAATTTTCTCAAATTTGGTATACATATGTACTCGGGGCTAGGCATGCAAGTGTGAAACTTGCCCAATTATTATTCACATAGTCAAATTTGGTTAGTGCATACCTGATCAAATTTGGTTGGTGTTCACATAGTCATTTTAGTAAGTGTGCACACATTCCAATGACTCTTTATTTGGAAACTCATAAGCAAGTTTAAAGTCACAAGCTAATGTTGGGCTTGTTGAAGGAAATTGAGTTTTTGAGCAGTAGATTAAAATTGTTATGCTATTATTTTGTCAAATTCCTCTATGAAAAAGAGATATTCTATGAGTGTGAAAGGTGGTCTTGGGCAAGGGAGGGCGTGATTCTAGCATAAGTAAAGCGATTAAGGTACAAATTCTAACACGGTATCAAAGGCGTTAAAATTTTCACCTGAATTAAGCTAATGTCGCCACGATAACCCTCATCAAAACCTTTCACTCTCAAAATAATACCCACAAAGGGAAATTGACATGATAATTACTCTATTCTATTGCCCAAAAAAATAATTTTCTACAAAGCCTAATAATAGGTTGTGACTCTAATTGTGAATACTCAAAAGAATGCCCATACCATACGTTTATTTGTGATAGATTTTTATGACAAACAAATAGGGAAGATTGTTCTATAGATAAATGTTGGTATTAATATTGTCTATAAGCACATGATTTGTTTTGGTGATTTTTTTCCTTGCTCATTTTCTTGTTGTTCCATTACATAATTGTATGGAAAAGTATTTTTCAAATTTATTTACAAGCGGAACCAAAAAGCACTTAAAAATGTCTTAAGCTCAAAGGGATTTTAAACAACATATTTTTCATGACTTTGATCTCAATAGTTTGATGCATTTCACCAAAGGAAAACGTGACTGATTTATACAAACTCGTTCACCCTACATTGGTATGCCCAAAATAAATGTCTACTTGATTAATTTTCATGGTTTAGTAATATATCCATTTGCCCTTTACAAATAAACATTTTTCAAGTAACAATGTCTTCATAAGGAAAAATTCATACGTAATCTTTGGTAGACTTTCCTCCTTGATTATGATTGAGATTGAGACTTACATAGCTGTCGCAACATGACATCAAGATTCAAATACTATGATACTCAAAATTGAAAACCGCACAAACAATCATAAAACAGTTTTAAAGTTAAATTTGAAATAATGGGTTCAAAACTACAAAGTAATATATGTTTTTCAAATTATGTACTCATTGGTAACATTCGCCCTCAACTAGTATTAGTAGTTTTACTACGTGTGTGCACATGCATGCATGTCTACATAAATAAATTTATGCTTATGTGCGTGTACCATGCATATTTTGTATAAATTAATTTACTTTGAAATTTGAATATGTAACTGAGATTTTAAATCTATACATTCATAAAAAAAACAAGAGTTTAAGGATGAACATCCTTATGTTTATATTCTCTTTTATTGAGATTCCATTGCATACTTTTCTAGAACAATGTGGAAACAAGGATAGATGTCCATGTCTAGCTCAGGCACAGATGTCTATGACTATATTGTTCTTCAAGCCACTGCATTATACAGAACGGCCTGAAAACAAAAGCCACAGAATTGTAATTCAAATCAAGAATCTAAATCTAGGAGCTTCAGCTTTTTGCTTCATCAAGATTGCAGAGCTATCCAGAGCTGTACAAAATTATGAGAAAGGAAAGATACAACATTTTTGCTATCGATGTATCGTACTAAACCTCAAATACTAGCCAATCTTTTATGCAGATATGGATCAAAATTCGTTATACATGGAGAATTTTATAAGGAATAGAAAATTCTTCACAAGTGAAACCAACTGAATAGGAAATAATATTACAAACTCAAAAATGAACTTACCCAAATTACCTATTACAATTGCAAGTTATAAAACCAGAGAATTTCCTATACTTGAGAAACCAATCTATTCTTGAGATACAAACGAGTCCCAAACAAATGAACAGTGTTCATATGCAACTGGAAGAGGAACTGTAAACTGAGTATCCAACTTTATACCTTATAAGTAGCATCCTGGAAATTCCACATGAAATCCACAGAAAAAATAGCAAAGAATAAAAATAACTTCAAAAGGGGATATTTTCTAGAAAAAAAAATACATGATGTATATGTACAATTAAATCTCAAACTGAAATAACCATGTTAAGTACCCAAATGTATACCTAAAGTTCTGTTTGGTTAAGGATATGATGTGGAAAGAAATGGCAATTGCAACAGACATTCCCTTTTACAGCTGTCCTTTTGTTGCCCAATTTGGGATTGCAATTTACTTCCTTTATGAGACAAGGTAAGCCATGGGAACAGGTGTCAGTGATTTGAGATTAAATACTCATGTATGAAAATGTTCTTGCACACAAGTATGTACATTATTAATTTTTTGACAAATGTTTCTTATCTAAAGCAGCACCGATAAAAAAGATAAGTTTAATGAAAATGAACTTGATATTTGCAGTCAAGACATATATCGAGTTTCCTTGGCCTAACACTAAATAAATCCAAGCAGGTGTGGTTTGTTTCTGCCCAAAATTGTTAGGGTCATATTTTATCTTTATACTCTTACAAGGGAAAACGAGGTCATAAGAAGTAACCTGGCACAAGAAGAGAGGGAAACAGATCTATCACCTTTTCTCTAAGTGTAAACCATCCAAGAAACTTGCAAGTTATTAGGATTCATGTTCTTACCCAATTAACATAGAAAGAGAAAATGGATATGAATATGTATTAAAAGAATCCTATCTAGCTCATCAAAACAACATTGAAAATATAGAGGACTTCATGACACTAACCTTGGATTCCAAACTTGGAAATCTGATAATTTGCAAAGCAGTGCAATGCCAAGCTTTCAGATGATGTCATCTCTTCTTGTATTCAAATGACGCAGAATGCTCTTCTACTTCATATACAGGGCTGCAGATACACCTGAAGACTCTACCAAACTTCTGCATCAAAAGAAACAAAGAGTAGTATTTTGTAAGAATCTTATACCAACCTAAGACCTCCATATCAAGCCTACCTACCCATGTAGAGGAACAAAAGATCAGCAGAAAAAAAGAGTACAACTAAGATTCATAAGAGTGAATGATGAACTAAAGAACGAGTGTATTTTCATATTTCTTCTGTTGATTCTTCTTAAGTATTAGAGAGTAAATAAAAAATTTCATCTTTCCTTATTGTTAAGCTACTTTATAGGCTATTTGGGGGAACATTTATCCCCATATATATATATATAGACACACGTGTGTGTGTTTGTGTATCCCTTAAGTAATCGCATTTGATGTAAAAAAATCAAAATTCGCTGAATACCAAATATGACTGAAATTTTTGTTGAAATTCATTTAAATTTGCTAAACTTTGTTGAAGTTCAATACAATTCATTGAAGTTCATTCTTTCTTTTTTGAATATTTAACTTCTTGTAGTGAAATTTAGTCACAAATTTTATAGCTGATTTTTGCAGCAACGATTTTACGAATTTTATCCTCCACGAACTTGAACACGAATTGGAATGCAGCAACTTATTTTCTATCATCTCAGGAAATTCCAGAATTGCTTCAAAGTTAGCAATGTACTTTATTCATGTCATTATTGATAAACAAATAGGTAAGTATAATGCTGGACTAAAATTCATAGGGGGATCCCTTTTTTGAATTAAGAAACATTTTTTATACATAAAAGTATTATGAAGTGATTCTTACAATGTTTTCAAACTCTGGTAGTGTGTGTGTTTTCTGTGAATCATTTGAAAATTCACAAAATGTCTCTATGTGCTATGGACTAAAGAAAACAACTTGATGATAGTGTAGTGCCCTCTCATTTATTGTCCTGTTGACCTCACTTGCGAACAGCAGTTTAGCATTTTGGCGTGGGCATCACACTTTGTGTAGGATGTCTCACTTTTAACCATATTATGTTGTCATGGTTTACTTATTTGAAAAGTAATTATGATCACTACTACGAAACAATTCATATATTCAAGTTTTTGAAATATAAATATAGAGGGAAGATAGTATTTAATATGGCTTTACATTGGCATTAAAATATGGATTATAAACACATGAAATGGAACATCTGAACGTGGAAATGTCATCAAGATTGATGCATCCCTTATCCTAGAAAACATGCTAATGCTGTTTAAATTGGAGCCAATGGAAATTTAACTAACAAATATATATATATATATATATATATATATATATATATATATATATATATATATATATATATATATATGAACAAATGAAATTCAAATGAGAAGGTGGGAAATGAATTTCTGAATCGCGAGGATGAGACACTGACACCAGCCTGTGTCAGGAGAGAAAATGGGGGTAGCGGAGTGTGTCAGTGAATGTGTACGGCATGGGTGCCCATCAAAATATAATGGAAAGCCGACTATTGTGAGATTTTGTAGTTGCAAACTTGCAAGTGCCTGGAGGATGGTACGGTTTCATGGACAGTAATAATGGAGGAACATGTAGTAAATGGTTTTGTGAGAAATTGTGTTGAAAGTCTCGGGCAAATGCAATGGCAGGTTGGAAGCCACACTCCAAAACCTTTGTTGCTATTCTTGCATCCTGTGCCAAAAGGAGCTTTGAAAAAAGGTGCAGACATCCATCAATGCATAATAAAGGCATTGAAAATAGGGTATGCACAGTTTGGGTTTGTTGAAACGGCCCTGGAAATTGTTATTCCAATGCACAAGGGATTGCATCTGCGAAGTGTAAAGAGGCATGATTTGAAACTGTTATTTTGGCTTGGGGAAGTATTCTACATATGCAGATATGTTTGCAAGGTGTTGACAGGCTCAAACTAGACTCCATAGTGTTTGATGAAAACCTCCTAGGCCGTGCCATATATAAGAGCTTTGCAGCAAGGCATGTACATTAATTGAGGTATAATGGGAACTGCTTTTGGCAAAGATGTTGCAGCTGTGGGCGCCGTGTTTGCTATGTATGTAAATTGTGGAAAAGGGGCCATCAAAATTAGTTCCTTTTGTGATCTTTACAAGACATGTAAAAAGTTGGAATTTTGAGCTGCTATCAAGGAGTTATGAGCTGGACAAGGTCATGTGCTAGTGTTATATGCTAGTTTATTCAGTGTTCTTCTCAAAAGATTTTCCGAACTTACACCTTGATCATTGGAGCTGAAAGAAATACTCAAATCTCATATAGCACCAAACGTTGGAACTCATAAAAAAAAATAAAAATAATCAGGGCTTTGAACAAGGTAAGGACATCCACCAAAACAACGAAAGCATATTTTTGTCTAATGTTTGATCCAACCTTTTTCCTGGGAGAAAGACTGTCTCTTGGACTGCAATTACTGCAGGTATGTGCAAAATGTGAAATCATGCATACGGCATGTGAACTGTTTGACAAAATGCCACCAAGAGATGTGGTCACATGGCATGTGATGTTTGTAGGGTAAAAGCTGGTCTGGAAAAGTTTTTTAGTGTTTTCAAAGAAATGCCTCATCCGGATGTATATCGTCGAATGCCATTGTTGCAGGATATGCACAAAATGGGTTTGTGAAAAGAAAATAGACGCATTTAAGTAAATAGCATTGGCAAGTGTAAGCCAATGAGGCAACCTTTGTTGGCATACTCCTAGCATGTGAGAAGATAAGAGCTTTCGAGGAGGGTATGGACTTTCAAACAATAATTGAAAATGGACATTTGTGTATGGGAACTTAGAGGAATAGGTGTTCGTTGGTTGGTGGTCATTGGTTTTTGACGGTGAGGATGAGGGCAGAAGAATCCAAGTTCAACTGAATCCTTCTTCCAAGCATGGGTTCCTCTTCTCTCTAGCTTGTTATTGTACATTGATTTCTTTCCTCGTTGTTGGACATTATTAAATTCTATTGAAGTTGACTTTATTTGGATGAATGCATAATGATATATTAATTGTAAGTTATGATGAAACAAAGCATTGGCCAGTAGTGATTGGTCTCTAGTTCATTTGTTTTCCCCAGCACGTTATTCTGCAGACTACCTAAAGAGTACACTTACTCCCAATTTAAAACAAAATGTTATGCTAATGTGAAAGTTGGACCTTAGTATCGTAGTCATGTGGATGGGTGATAAAAAAAATTTAAACCACTTTAAAACAGTTGTCTAGAGCTATAAATTCATCTTGAAATCTTCTCGTATTAAACATCCTTGACCTTCACCTTGGTAGTTTTTCAACTCGATCATGTTCCCTTAGGCAATGAAATAACTAGTCAACTTTTAAACAACACTCACACCTTTGTTTGGCATTTATTTGGCATGCTTTATCTAAGCTCGTGGAAGAGCTAGACGTACGAGACATCCGCGATTTTATTGCAAAAACGATTTGGAATTGCCATGGTTTTAATGCTTGTGGGCTGAGAAATCAGGATCCACCACCTCAAACCTCTTCTTTTTTGTGTTAAGAATTATGCCCTACAATTAATTTCACCTTGACTTATCAGGAGGCACTTGCTCCGCGCCAGTTTTGGGGCCACTTTGGCTTGCAAGGTGCCAGTGAAAACATTTATTTTCAATAATTTCCTCTGGAATGGTACCTCAAAGATGAGTACAACTTGTTGGATTCTAGCCCCAACAATTTCCCTACATTCTCCCATATATGAGAATGGCTAGGAAGTGATAGAATCCTTATTGGTTGCTCAATGGCCCTTTCTGCGAGGCCATTTTGGTGGCCGTCTGATCGACTTTGAGCTATAGTGTTAACTACTCAAACTATGTTGTTTCGCTTTGGATCTTTACCTCCAAAATGGGAGTCGTTTATCGAACTTTACCACCATTAGCTCCTTGGTGATCTCTTCATATAGGCAAAGAGGTTAGAAGTGCCGCTTTCTATTTCATGTACTTTTCGACCTTTTTTGGAGGTCATTCCTTGGCCAGTTTAGCTATGTTGAGTTATATCATGGTTTTGTCTCTGACCTAGTTTTTGACTCTACCTGATAAACCTTAGAAAGTGTGATATTATGTTGTGTTGGAAAGCTTGGTTGCAATATTAGTTTCTCTCTGAACATTATAAAAACTTTAGAATCATGTGAATATGACAAATGCTTTATTTCTCTCCCTATTCTCTGTAATAACCCTTTTTTAGGTTTCATCAAATATTATATATGCAGATCTGAAACTGAAAAATTGCAGCACGCTAACTACTTAAACCAGCGACTTATACTTGTTCAAAAAGATGCCAAAAACACCACCAAACAACACCACACAACTTGCCAATATTTTATATATGAAATATGGAATTTTTTGAAGCCAATATAACCAATAAACATTGAAAACACACTGCTGGAAATGAAATACACACTGGAAATTGCAGCCACAAAATAAATATAGAATATGGTTCTAAAGACCCTCTAAATTCATGCAACTCAAAATTCCGTCCTTTAAAAATAGTGCAAATCAGATTACAAACTCGGAATTATCAAATTCTCCTTCAATGATCTCAAACCCTACCCTAGGTAGGTCGCACTACCCAAAATAAATACAATAACAACTGGAAATGTCGAGTGAATCCTCCAATAAGCTCTTCTCTTCAATGCCAAAGGATGATGAAGGGTTTTTCGTCCTTCACCTAAGCCACATGAAGGGTTTTCATCCTTCAATGAGGCCTCACAAGAGGGTTTTTGTCCTCAAGTGGATGACCAAGGAGCAATTAGCTCTCTTTGCCAGGAGTATAATAAAATGCGCCAAGACTAGCTCCAAATGATGCCTCTAAACTCCTTTTATATCTTCCTTTTTGGCGCCAAAGCTTAATTAGAAATGCCAACCTCTTAATGAACCATTATAATCTTCCATTAAGCCTTATTAAAGGTATTAAACTTAGCCGACCTCATTAAGAGGGGAAAACTCTAAAAGAAATTATAAAATATTAGAAGAATAATGCAAATAGAGGCTCAAGATTCTCCTCTGTCTTCTTCACTTCCTTTCCATGGAGAAGGAATGGCAAGAAGACCAATTAGTAGCTCTCAAATGGGGAAAAGGGACATTACACCTCCATATTGCCAATACTTTGTCTAAAGGAAAATTATGAACATTGTACTTCATTGAATATAGCCTCAAACAATTCTCCACATTCTTGTCTAGTTCCTGCACATGAAGCAAAAATATTAGAAAAAAGATGCGTCTCCCTCTTCATCCACTTGTGCCTTGTGGAAATGATGGCCAATCCCCTTTCTTTGCTTGCACAACTCTCAACCATGCATTGGCTGTCCCAAAATGCCAACATGCTGCCCCAAACTGTGCTGATGTCACGCATTTTCCACTAAAAAATCAGAATTCTCAAATCTGAAAATAACTCACCACAACCTGATTTCTTTCCTTCTTCCAACGGAAATCCTCCTTCCTCATTTTCCCATGATAGAATGCTCTAAAAAAATGAAAACATACTATTGTTCATGACTAGAAATGGCAGCCCCAAATCTGATTTTTACAAACTCAGCCCAATAGCCATAACATAACAACTACCAAACTGAAATTTCATAGGAAAGACCAAATTTGTGAATACTAAAAATTGTCTTACATGGGCTGGAAAATGAAGATCAACAAACTCATGATTGAAATCAGCGAACACAACATTCTTGCACTCCTTCGTTGCCCTAAAAATAAATACTTTGTAATGCTAAAATAAGTATTCCAGGCTGCATGCTTACCAGTGTCCATAATTCCCACAATTTGTCCAACACATGACTGAAAATGTGCATCCTATCATCCAATGAAGTGACAACAAATGGACATCCATCAAGGGTGATTAGAAGAGTTTTGAAAATCTGAAAATTACCATCTCCAATGGCTGCCCTATGATACTTGAATATGCACACCATACTTTTTTCCATTCTTCCACAATAATCACACAGATGAGGAAGCAAAAAAAAGTGTCTCAAAATTAATGAACTAGAAATATTACCTTGTTGTAGAAGGTCTTTTAGTTGCCTCAAGTGGGGTGTTTGGAACATCCAATGTTGATTTCCAGGCTGCCCATCAACTGCTGCACCCAACCTCCTTGAATTGCTCAATCTAGGCCTGAAAATATGCATATCACTCCAAATTGAAGTGACCACAACTGAAAGTACTTCAATGGTGACCCATAATGCCTTGAAATTCTGAAAATGAACCTTCAGTATGACTGCCTTCTTGTGCCAAACAGCAAGTATTATGAAATGAGATCTGAAAATAATGTTCTCCATACTTATATTACAAATCATATCCCTCTTGCTTATCACCTTATACTTCTCATCACTCATTTTTCCTTCAAAGGCATCATGAGCAAACTTTTTTTTTGCATACTCAACTGAAAGTAATGATTTCCGATCCACTGTAATTTTGGATAAAGAATAGAAATATGATTCACATGAAATGTCTTCTACCACCAAAAAATTAATTTGGAGCGTTTCTGGAAGCATACTGTTGGCTAGATTTTCTGCACAGCTAAAAACCTAGGCAGTCATGAAATAAATCTCCCTCATTTAACGGTTAGGCTCATGTGTAAGATGTTTATCAATCTGGTAAGTATAAATCCTAATAACTATTTACGGGGTGTTTTGCTTTAATTACAAAGCTCATGAACCATAGCTTAGCAATTTTGCAGCAAGCAATTGTTACAAAGTATTTGTAGAAGGGGGAAAATAATAGAATTTGGGAAAGAAGAAAGGAAGATATGTGATTCAACCAATAGTTTTTAGAGTTTGTCTCATCCACACAAATCAAATAAACAAAAAGATCTCACAATAATTCCAAGTAAAGGAAATGAATAGCTTCTAACCTAAATTTCAAATAACACAAAGTTTATCTAAATATTAAAATAGAAGAAAAAAGCAAAGCACCGTAGACACAAAGTTCTCCGGAAAACCGTCGTTTATTCAATTCCCCAGCTTTCACAGAAATAATAACACAGAGTCTGAAAACTCAAGAATGCTCTAGCAAAATTGTGATCATTTAACCCATAAGCTCTTCCTTTATTTATAGTGCATAGAGGGCAATTACAAATAAGAAACTTTCAATGAATTGCCGCGTGTAGAAGCCATAAAGGAAACAGTTGACAATATTTCCCCTGGAATTCCTCTTTGCATGACATGCATGCTTTACAACTGAAAATAGAACCTTCTATTTTGCATGTCTGCCACCTATTTCCAAGTAAAATTGACTTCTTCCAGTAACTTGAATGGCTTTTACACCAATCACTTAAGTCTTATAATTCAATTGATTACTCAATTACTTTGTCGGAGAAAATAAGAGAACAAAGAAGAAAGAGGAGAAGAAATTAGAAGAAAGCTGCAACACTCTCAATCTTGTTCTTCTTCCATACTTTGCATGCTGATCCAACCTATATTGCACTTTCCACCTCATGAATGATTTGGATGATATCTCTTCCTTGAATCTGAGATGCTTTTTCTCCTGCATGGAGTTAACTCTTTGCCTTTGATTCTCACCAAACTGGATCTAGAAGTGGCTAATTGTGATTTGTTTGTGGGATTAACTTGTTGCCTCTGACCTGTCTTCTCCTTTTATCCTTGAAGCTTTTGCAGTTCTTCTCCAATACGTGTACCAGTAAAATGCTTGTCGTAAACAATTCAGACAAAACTCATCACTTTTTATTTTTAATTGCATATGAGCAATTTTGACTTCTGGAAAGCACTTCGGGTGAAGGCAAATATAAGTAAATTCAATGAAGGCCTCAACTGAAAGATTGGGAGCACATGCACAAGCTTCTAAACGGGATTTTGCATGCAATGACTTCCTCCCTATCTTTGGTGCCAGATCTTGCCAAAAATAAATAAAAGATATTACTTTTAAAGCATGAAGTCATGCCAATATGGGTCGCACTTTTTGGCTAGGAATTACGGAAAAAACATGAGCGCAAGGAAATGGAAATATTCACCCTTCCAGGCAGCCCCAAAATTCTCACTTTTCACTTAAGTGATTTAACTTGTTTTTGTGGAAAAAACATGAGAGCAAGGAAGTAAAAATATTCACCCTTTTAGGCAGCCCCAAAATTCCCACTTTTCACTTAAGTGATTTATCTTATATTGTGGGAAAAAACAACCTGCTGGGAAGCTCCAAATTTACACATGTTGGGAAACTCCAAATTTCCCACTTGTTAGGAAGCTCCAAATTTCCCACTTTCCACTTAAGTGAATAACTTCTATATTGTGCATGGAAATTCAAGTGAAAGGGCAGCTTTGAAAAATGCGACTTGCTTGGAATTGACTTCCCAAATTTGGCATGGAAATCTAAGGTAGAAGGCAACTTAGAATAATTGCGACTGGCACTAGGAATTGCTCTTATGTTTTGTGTGGAAAATAGAAAGTGCCGGCAGCTTGCACTTTTATGTTTTGGTCTAAGAAGCATTTCTTTCCATTTTTGGATTTTTGACGAAGAAAACTCAAGGACAGAATAAAATTTTCCAATTTTGGAAAGGGTCTAGGAAGATGTAGTAGCAAAAACTTTCAAGTGCCATAACTTTCACTCTGTGACTCTGTTTAGGTGTCCTTTTCTCTAAAAGTGCATATTTTCTCGAGCTCTACACATTGGTGGAAATATTTTTCTTATTTTCATACAATCCGTTATTGCACCTTTTTGGACCAAGCAACCTCTTGCAATCTCCTGAAGGAATCCTGAGCTCTAGTCACCTTTAGACAAATTAATTAGCAATTAAAAACACTGGATAGCTTTTCAAAAACCTAGGCCTGGGAAAAGGTCTGGCAGGAAGAATGAATAGGCTACGGGAATTGCCGGAGAAAACTAACCAAAACAGAGACAAAAAGAAATAAAACAAAACAAAAGAAGTTGCGGGAAATTGCTCGAAAAAAATCTCCAATTAGCTGATCTACAAAAACTCTTCCCCCCGGGTGAATAGTGGTAATAATGATGGGGTGAAGTGCTTTATATAACCTAAATCCTCCAATTTTAGCTCAATCTAAAATAACTTTATTTATTTAGTATAAAAATAAATAAAGTGCTTTCAGACAAAGCCTGACGAAGGAGTTAAGTGAGCTTCAACATGTGGGTATTTGGTGAATGTGGCTCTTATGACTCTCTAGGGATATCTTAGAGCAATACAAACAACTGCAAGCAAAACAAAAGACAAAACATGACCCGTTACTCAAAAAGAACGAAAGATTTAAAAGGGTCAGTCCCAGATTTCAGGGTGAAATTGTGAATTTTGGGGCTGCATTGATACTCTATCCAAGGGATTGTTGCGGTTCAATACTGAGAAAAAAAATGTTGCTGAAGTGGATGGGAAGATACTTAATCACATGTTTGACAGGTACATTCAGTATCAGAACAAAGGGAATCATACCTTGCAAAGAGATCTTCTTACCTTTATCTATGAGGCTTATCTTCATGCTTTGATAGTTGAGAGGGAGTTCTCCAAACGAATGCCACCATTAAACTCCAAGCACAATACCCAAATCAACCACCACGTAGAAATCAACACATACCTTACATGGTTCCAATGAAATTTGGAGTTGAGGACACCACTTGGTATGTTGCATAGAGTGAACCATCCCCTAACTTCACAATGAGTCCTTTGAAGCCTTCAACCTTTAATCCTACTTGTGCCACCAAGAACTCATTAATAGAATCATGAGTGTATTCACCACTAACCAAACTAGTGGCTCCTTGTCCTTGGAAGGTAGAATCCTTCACAACCTTGTTAACATACATAATGATTTCAAAATAATCCTTCATCAAAATTTCCTCTAACCATGTGCATGGGGTAAGAATATCAAAGGCTTCCTTTCTAAGGTCTCATCCCATTAACTCATCCCATTAATTCTTGACTCGTGACAAAAGTAACCCCATTAACTCATCCACTAAAAATTGTGTAAGGTCTTTTCGTTTTCGTGGCCTCACGGTTTAGCAAGTTTCGTGGTTTCACGGTTTTTGCAGGGTTCGTGGCTCACGTTTATCACAGGGTTCATGGCTCCATTCTCTCTGGTTTCGTGGCTCGTGATTATTTTGGTCACGACTTTCACAGGCTTTATGGATCGTGATTATGTCCTAGCTCGTGTTTTGGCTCTTGATCTTCGTTCGTGGCTTGGTTCTTCACTTGTTTGTGGGCTTGCGATTCCAAAGTTCATGGCAGTGTGTGAGCTCGTGATTTCTGCACGTGCTTTGCTCTGCTTGTGGGTCGTTTTCGTGGTTGTTCACAACTTCTCTCTCCATTACCTACTTTGATCTTCTATGCACAGGGCCACTTGGTTTGGGGGACTTGGAGACTCTACTCTAATCATTTCACGTCTCCAAGTAGTCTACCCCTCCACAATGACTCCCTCCACCCTTGCAACACCATTGGTCTCAAGCCTTGGATCGAGCGAACAAGGTCAATAGGAAAGCAACCTCCCAAACATTATTGTTGAGCTGCTCAGTAGGTTAGAGACTCTGGAATCTTCCAATAGAACTCTTCGAACTGAGGTTTTTGAATTAACTTCTCAGGTTGAAAAGGTTGAAGCAAACAACTTTTCTCTGCGCAGGAAACTTACAGATATCACAACCCAAGCCATTCCAACAAGCACTAACGATCAATTGCATGCAGAAATTTCAGACTTGAAGCACAAACAGGGAGAGATTCATACCCAACACGAAAACTTCAGGAAACAATCTGACTCTTGGGCACAAATTGTGTAAGTCAAGGACCAAAACACTCCTCCTATTACTGTTGTGGAGGAAGTTGTACAAACAAAATTGGTAGAAGAAAGAAATAGACGTGCAAGAGAGTTTAATCTCAAGGTAAGAGGGCTTACTTCCTCTGATCCTTTGGCCATCGCATCTGATTTCATCACAAACAAGTTGGGGCTGCTAGGGGTGCAAATTGATAGAGCATGGCTTGGCCTTGATTCTAGCCTCTTCCTTCGTTTCAAATCAACTGAAGACAGGCTTCGGGCTCTTTGGGCCAAACAGAGACTATTCTCACTTTCAGATAAGATCTTCCTCGATGAAGATCTCACTAGAGCCCAAGTGGCAGAGCTCAAACAGTCCAAGGAAATAGTCACGGCAGCCAGGAAGGCAGGTAAATAGGCGGTGATTCAGAACCTCAGACCAGTGATTCGAGACACTTTCCCTCTTGGTTGGGTCTCCGGGTCCAAATGACGGTCCCGCTGGGAGAGGCGTCGTTGCAAGGGCATTTCCATTTCATGTTGGAATGGACGGTTCCTATTGGTCTTCACCAAGTCTCCTACAGGATGCATTGGGTCACTCTGATCTCCTTTTTGTTATAGAAACACATGAGATCCTGGTGTCCCCAGATTTCACCCTGAAATTTGGGACTACCCATTTTAAAAAAAATCGTTCTTTTTAAAATAACAGGTCTTTTCGTGTTTTGATTGCCAAAAGATGTCTGTATTATGTTAAGATATTCCTAGTGAATCATATGAGCCAATTTCGACAAATACCCAGATGTTGAAACTCATTTTATCCCTCCGCCAAGTTTTGTCTGCAGGAAATTTTTATTTAATTATTTATTGAATAAATAATGCCCCGTTTGAAGTAAATTGTGCTCTGGTTGAATCCTGTTGAACTTTTGCATGCTAGTATTCACACATTTCAATAGGATTTTCACCAGGAATGAATTCAGAGTTTTGACTATGACTTCTGGCAACGTTTTTCGCTTTTATTTATTTCTTTTGCATTTTTCTCTGGTTTTCTCCGCAGTTTCTTTGTGAAATTCCCCTAGGTCTGTTCCTTGTTCAGTATAGTCTGTTTAATTGCCTAGTTGGAGATTATTTACGACCGCTGTACCAGAAGGAATCAGCCTCAAAATGCAAGCTTCTGACCAAAAAAGATGAAGTCATGCACAAAAAGCCTCTCCTAAGAAAGTCACACTTTTTGGAATGAATGAGTGTAAGCTGTAATGGGATTTTTGGTAGTGGCAGGCAGGCTACTTTTTCCCATGAAGTCAAAGTCACTTAAGTTGCAATGGGAAAAATTAGAGGTGGCAAGCAGTGCGAGAATTTCTTACCTGCCTTGCAAGGTAAAAATTCCCATCATAAAATAAAGAAAAATCACTTAAAGCACCGATGAAAATTTTCTGTCTGCCTGGCAGGCTAACTTTTCCCACCAAAGAGATTTATTCACCCATGCAAGTCGCACTTTATCAAAGGAGGCCAATTTTAATGCAAGTCGCACTTTTTGGAAGGAAGACATTAAGCTATCAGTGAGATTTTTGGCAATGGTAGTTAGGCGGGAATTTCTTACCTGCCTTGCAGGGTACTTTTTCCCATGAAGTCAAAGTCGCTTAAGCTGCAATGGAAATATTAGAGGTGGTAAGCAGGCGAGAATTTCTTACCTGCCTTGCGGGGTAAAAATTCTCATTATAAAAGAAAAATCACTTAAAGCACCGGAAGGAATTTCTTACCTACCTTGCAGGGTAAACGTTCCCACTATGAAAGTCAAATCACTTAAATGGAAGAGGGGGTTTTTGGAGCTGCAGTGCAGGGTGGAAATTCCCATCAAGTTGACTTCTCATTTTTAGCAATTCCTCTGGCCAAAAAGTGTGACCCACCTTGGGTGAATAACAAAGCATTTAATAATATTTATTAATGGTTTATTCACTCAATTTTGGCACCATAAATAGAAGGAAAGTCAATGCAAGTGGATAAGCTAAAGAGAAGTCAAGAATGCATGCTAAAAATAAATAAAATAAATTTATTTAAAAGCAACCAGCTGCATGCATAATTGGGCGCCCAATTTGGGTGAATAAACATGATTGTTTATTAATTAATTGCCAGAAATAGGAAGGGCAATTATTAGAAATAGAATGCTAAGGATTATATAAGCATGGGCTGCCATAATGAAGAAGCAATTAATTCTTTTTGCAAAGGATTTGCAGCCCAGACAAGTTTTGGTGCCAAAGAAAGGAGGTTTTTACATTAAAGAGTGTTTTTCATTGCCAGGGAGCTTCAAGGTTTGGCGCCTAGGGTTGGAATGGCTTGATTCTTGCTATGATAATTATTTGCATGTTGGTATAAGTGCTCTGGTGAATTAAATAATATTTGTGCTTGCCTTGCATGCAAGCAAAACCTCAAATTTTAGGGCAGCAGACTTTATATGCAGATTTTGGTGATAAAAATCAATTATTCGTGCCATGGACTCCATCTTTGTCTGAATAAAATTGCAAGTATTCATCACAGGTGCTCAAATCAATGTCAGGTACATTGAATATATCTTTTGAATCTAAAGAAGTTGCCAGATCTGCACAAATTGATCCAATTGCAAAGGATTCCGACAAAATTAAAAGAAAAAGAGCTCAAACAAAGATTGTTCCATCCATGTTGAAACATGATGAAAGAGAAAGATCAGCAGAATCATGCATAGCTTCCAGATTTGCTGAAGTCAATGATACAGACACAGGCCCTGAATTTGTCACCGATGTAATTGACAGATCCAGGTCTCATAATTGCAAAAGTTTATGGCAAAAAATTCATCCTCTTGTTTCCAACACAGCCCGTGTAGAAGTCAATGCATGGAAAATTCCTTCCAGTTAAAGCCTTCATTGAATTTACTTTTCATGTACTGAAGAAGAATTGCAAACGCTTCAAGGATAGAAGGGAAGATAGGTTAAAGGCATGGTGTCTCCAAATTTCACCTTGAAATTTGAGACTACCCCATGTTAAAAAAAAATCGTACTTTTAAAATAATGGGTCGTTTTGTGTTTTTATTGCCAGAAAATGTCTGTATTGCGTCAAGATATTCCCAGAGAGTCATATGAGCCAATTTCAACAAATAGCTAGATGCCCAAACTCGTTTTATCTCTTCGCCAGGGTTTGTCTGGAAATTTTTTTATTTAATTATTTTAAGCCCCGTTTGAGGTAAATTGTGCTCCAGTTTAACCTTGTTGAGGTTTTGCATGTCAATATTCACATATACCAGTAGGATTTTCACCAAGAATGAATCTCGGGCTTTGTCTATGACTTCTGGCAACGTTTTCCGTTTTTATTATTTTTTGCGTGTTTTTCTCTGTGAAATTCCCCTAGGACAATTCCTTTGCCAATACAGTCTGTTTTCTTTCTTGGAGAATCTGGAGATCATCTACAGCCGCCATGCCAGAAGGAATCAGCCTCAGGAAGTCAGCTTCTCTTTAAAAAGACGAAATCATGCACAAAAAAGCCTCTTCTGGGCAAGTCGCATTTTTGTGAATGGTTGGATTTAAAGTGCAGTAGGATTTTTGGTCGCAGCAGGTAGGCGAGAATTTCTTATCTGCCTTGCAGGGTGAAAATTCCCATGAAGTCAAAGTCACTTAAGTTACGATGGGAAAATAAGAGGCGGCATGCAAGCGGAAATTTCTTATCTACCTTGTAGGGTAAAAAATCTCATTATTAAATAAAGAAAAATCACTCAAGGCATTGATGGGAATTTCTTACCTGCCTTGCAGGGTAAAAATTCTCATTACGGAAGTCAAACAACTTAAGTGGATGAAGGGATTTTTAGAGCTATAGTGCAGGGTGAATAATCCCATCAAAGTTGACTTCTTAAATTTAGAAATCACCCATGCTAAAAAGTACGACCCCTTTTGGGCATTAAATAATGCTTTTATTGACATTTATTAATTGATTTTATTCCTAATTTTGGCAGACATGCAAAATAGAAGGTTCTATCTTCAGTTGCAAATCATGCATGTCATGCAAAGAGGAATTCCAGGAGGGAGATTGCCAGTTGTTTCCTTTACAACTTCCATATGTGTCAGTTCACTAAAAGCTTCATATTTGTAATTTCCCCTCTACATGCTATAAGTAGAGGAAGAACCTACGAGTTAGATCATAATTTGTAAGCAGAATTTTTGTGTTTCAGATTTTGTGCTGAAACCCCTAATAGCTATTTGAAGCAAAGGAATAGAAAGGAGCATATTTCCGGAGAACTTTGTGTCACAGTGCATTTTGTTTCTAATTTTTTGTTTTAGATCTACTTATAAACTGTATTATTTTAGATCTAGATCTGAAAGTTGCTTTTGCTTATAATTTTGTGTTAATATCTATTGGTTATGTCTATGTGCATGCAATCAACTTTGTAATCTATTGATTGGGTTGCACATCTTCCCTCTTTCTTTCCTGTGTTTTTATTATTTCCTTCTTCATCAGTTATTTCATTTCTTTAAAACAACTGCTTACTTGCTGCAAAACTATACAGCTATGGTTCATGAGCTCAATGGTTAAAGTAAAACCCCAAAATAGATACTAGCATATTTCATTTACAAATTTTACACGAGAGCCTCACCGGTAAATGAGGAAGATTTATCTCATGACTGCCTAGGTTTTCAGCTATGTAGAAAATCTAGCCAACAAGGCAATATCCACAAGCAAATCACAGTCATGCATAGCTTCCAGACCCAGTTTGGTGAGAATCAAAGGCAAACGAGTCAACCACATGCAGACTATGGAAAAAGAACAAGACTGGAAGTGTTGCAACTTTCTTCTTATTTCTTTTCCTCTTTCTTTTATTTTCTCCGACAAAGTAATTGAGCAATACCTGCAATCTTGTGATGTTTGTGGGGTAAATAGTGGTCATGAAAAGTCTTATAGGCTTTTCAAAGAAATTCCTCATCTAGATGTATATCATGGAATGCCATGGTTATAGAACATGGACAAAATGGGTTTGTGAAAAAGACAATAGATGCATTGAAGCAAATGCCATTGGTAAGTGTAAACCAACACGCCAACCTTTGTTGACATACTCCTAGCCTAAGCACAAGGTTCGCCGAACTTTTGGCCAAAAATTTGAGATTCACTGAAGTTGTCCAGTGCCCTAAAAAGTTCGGTGAAATTCATGCAGTTTGCACTCTGCTAAACATATCAAATATTTTTTAGGTCGAACAACAAACAATACACTGTGATATTGGCGCAAACACTGTGCGCATTGGTTTAGGTTGCACCTGCTGCTGCGTGGGTAGAGTCATGGACAGTCGACGGAGTCTTCCATTATTCTTCACATTGGAATAGCAGTGCATCACTGTTGGTCGAGTCTTCATCCAACTTCCTCATGCATAGTATTCTTCACGATGCATATTAACTTTCAACGCAATATAGGTATTAGGTTTTGTTTTAGTTTACTTTTTATTATGTTATTTTTTTTAGGTTTTGTTTTTATTTTGAGTTTATAATATTTATTATTATTTTCAAATTTTTGATTATTTTCTCTTATTTTCTTTCAAACATTTTAATCTTTTAAAAAGTTAGTATATATATTTTAAATTGGTTTAAAACTTTTATTTAAATTTGTATAATTTAATATATATTTATATATTTAATGATGTTTTAAATGTTTTTCTAATGTTTCTTATTTTTATTTTTATCCATTATTTAATTTTCTTGTTTTCATGTTTTTCTATTAATCGAACTTATTGTCGAATTGTTTTTCAAACTTTATGGGCGAACTTGAACAGAATTTTATCCTTGTCGAACTTAAACTCGAACTCGAACCTTGTGACTTAGCTCCTAGCCCGTAAGAAGATAAGAGCTTTACAGTAGGGTATGGAATTTGGTGTCCCCAGATTTCACCCTGAAATCTGGGACAACCCTATGTAAAAAATTTCATACTTTTAAAATAATGGGTCGTTTTGTGTTTTTATTGCCAAAAAGTGTTTGTATTGTGTCAAGATATTCTCAGAGACTCATACTAGCCAATTTTTCCAAATACCCAGATGCCCAAAATCGTTATATTTTGTCACTGGGGTTTGCCTGCGGAAAATTTTTATTTAATTATTCTGAGCCCCGTTTGAGGTAAATTGTGCTCCGGTTTAACCCTGTTGTGGTCTTATATGTCAATATTCCCATATACCAGTAGGGTTTTAACCAACAATTAATCCTGGGCTTTATTTATGACTTCTGGCAACGTTTTGCATTTTTGGTGTTTTCCCGTTTTGTTTTCTGTGAAATTTCTCTAGGTCAATTCCTTTACCGGTTTAATCTAATTTCTTGCCTGGAGTATTTGGAGATCATCTATGGACGTTATGCTAGAAGGAATTTGCCACAGGAGGTCTGGTTCTCTCCGCAAAGACGAAGTCATGCACGAAAAAGCTTCTTCTGAGCAGGTTGTATTTTTGGTAAAAGAAGGTTTTAAGCTATCATGGGATTTTTGGTAGCAGTAGGCAGGTCGGAATTTTGTACCTGCCTAATAGGGTACTTTTTCCCATGGGGGCAAAGCCACTTAAGTCACGATTGGATTATTAGAGGCAGCAGGCAGACGGGAATTTCTTACCTGCCTTGCAGGGTGAAAATTTCCATTGTGAAATAAAAGAAAATCACTTAAGGCATTGATGGGATTTTTTTACCTGCCTTGCAGGGTAAATAATCCCATTATGAAAGTCAAACAGCTTAAGTGGATCATGGGATTTTTGGAGCTGCGGTGCAGAGTGAATAATCCCATTGAAAATTGGCTTTTAAAAATAGAAATGGGCCATGTCAAAAAGTGCGACCCCTTTTGGAATAGAGGGGCAACTTTATTGGCATTAATTAATTTTTTTTTTTCCAAATTGGAGGAACACGACTTGCAGCTGCTCCTGAATCTAGGTGGAAAAGACGGAAAACCTAAAGTTGCTAAGGTAACTTCAAGGTTGATCATTGAGGAGTCGGGGCAAAAGTTCGGTGAGATGTCAGTTCCAGCAGAAGGGAAAAGGAAGGATGAGCTCACGGCAGAAGATATAATAGTGACCAGAGTACCCATAGGTCAAGCCACCACAGACGGATGAAGCAGGACACGCAGACGTTGATAGATGCTTATTCCTTAGGCTTGACAAAGAAAAAGGCAGAGAAAGTTGAACTTAAGAAGTAGGTATCTCAGTTGTGAGAGATCATTGCCAAGGTTGCCAAATCTTCCGCTCAGCGGATTTCACCACAACAAGTAGGTTGAGTGATCATCTGATGCAAGGAAGGGGAAGATGCAAGTACTCCAAGTTAAAGCTATTGACGTAGTGGAAGAGTCTAATCAATTCGCCAAGCTTCTGTACAGCTCGGAGATGGTGCAGCCGTCTAAAGGGCTATTATAGCTGCCAGAGTATTCATAAAGCCCAAGGAATTGAAGCTGAAATGTTCTCTGAGTACGAGCAGGAGTTCTTCCCAGCATGACTGAACTTCTATCCATTTGGAGTGGCAAGGAAGAAAATCTCTCAGGAGTACGTGCATGTGCCTTCATTGGAAGATTTTTGAATGAAGTGCAGAAGCGAGTATGAGGTTAGAAAGAAAGATTTCAGTAGGTTATCAGCGCGGAAAGTGTTTGACTTTGGATTAGCACGGATACCTACGGATCTTAAAGATGATGGGCCTGTGTTACTCGACGCATACCATCGGATGGGAAGAGATAGAGCTGTACTTCAAGAGAGCATAGGTGGTTGCCATATGATCGAGGAAAGGTTTGCCGCCGTTCTAGTCAATACTTCAAACTGGTTGCTGACGAAGGGATATTGCCTTGATGAAGCATTGATGAATCAAATCATGGGTAACTTTGGCACAAGAGATTCCCTCAAGAGGAAGCACGAAGGAGAAAGCAGTAGGAGGCCTGAAAAGATTAAAGTGCATAGAAAGTCTCATTCGAAGGAGAGGATCACTTCCACTGCTATGGTATTAGTTCCGACTTCTCCAACAGCAAGTACTACTTCACCGACTGCCACACCTCAGCAAGATATTGTCGTTCCTCCGTTGAATCCGGCAACATTTGTCTTTTCTCCTCAGCCACTCCGTTCAGCACCTCTTCCTGAAGAAACGTTGAAGTTGCAGATGGCAGAATTTGAAAGATCTTTGTCTTTGGACAATTCAGAGAACGGCAGCCACAACACTGTAGCAGTTTCAGATGGAGAGGAATCAAAGCGCGAGATAGTGGCACACTCGGCAACTTCTCATTCTCCGAGATGTAATTTCTCGGAATGGTTGGCTTCACAGTTAGTTATAGAGGCTAGGGAAGAGATCAACTTGGAGGAACACGACTTGCAGCTGCTCCTGAATCTAGGTGGAAAAGACGGAAAACCTAAAGTTGCTAAGGTAACTTCAAGGTTGATCATTGAGGAGTCGGGGCAAAAGTTCGGTGAGATGTCAGTTCCAGCAGAAGGGAAAAGGAAGGATGAGCTCACGGCAGAAGATATAATAGTGACCAGAGTACCCATAGGTCAAGCCACCACAGACGGATTGAAGCAGGACACGCAGACGTTGATAGATGCTTTATTCCTTAGGCTTGACAAAGAAAAGGCAGAGAAAGTTGAACTTAAGAAGTAGGTATCTCAGTTGTGAGAGATCATTGCCAAGGTTGCCAAATCTTCCGCTCAGCGGATTTCACCACAAAAGTAGGTGAGTGATCATCTGATGCAGGAAGTGGAAGATGCAAGTAACCAAGTTAAAGCTATTGACGAGTGGAAGAGTCTAATCATTCGCCAAGCTTCTGTACAGCTCGGAGAGGTGCCAGCCCGTCTAAAGGTTATGAAAGATGCATCAGATCAGCTGAAGCAATTGGTAACGAGCACGATAGATATGAACACAGTTGTTGAGAGTAACTTGAGTACTTTGGCCGAAATAAATAAGCTGCCGAGAGAGGTGTTGATTGCGGAACAAATTGTGCCCAATGGATCAGTTGAGAAGGGGAAGCAACTTGAGTTTGCAGTATCTTTCCATTTGGAGATCTGCAGAATTATGCTGAAAAGGATGCAGGCACTCGAGAATATGGTATCATCATTACTAGACAATGTCATTGCTTTCACCAATGAGGAAGTGGTCAGAAACGTTTTTTCGTATGCGAGGATCATTCCTAGCAAAGTGCCTAATTCCTTGGAGGGATCTCTTCTGATGGTGCAAGGGAGAATTGGAGCTGTTAGGCCTTTCACGATGAATTCCATCAGTAAGTTGCTGACGTTGCAGTCAGATATTGAAAAGTTCGGGCCTAGCTTGGAGGATGTAGAAGCGTGCATCAGGATGTTGAACGAAGGCTTGCTGCAATTCAAGACAGAAAAGGAAGTTGTGGCTAAGATAGATGGGAAGTTGTTGAATTACATGTTCGACAAGTATATTCAGTATCAAAACAAAAAGAAGATGTAGATGTTACAACTGGCGAATCTTTCTTCTTCTACTCTTTCTTGTTCTATTTGCCACGTTCCCGGCTGTAAATTGTAAAACTTTAAAGTTGTTGGTTTTGAAACCATTACTTTAAGTTATGTGGAATGATTCTATAAGTTAAGTAACAGATGTGTGTAAGTTTGACTATAGATCCGGATGCATGTCACTTGAAGAGGAATTAGAGGAAGATGATTGCCAGATGTTATCTTTACTTCTTGTTTATGTTCTAGTTCAGTTGAGTTTCCCATTTGTATTTTCCCTTCTACATTCTATAAGTAGAGGAAGAACCTTCGGGTTAGTGATCAGAATTTGTAAGCAACATTCTTGTGTTGAACCCCCTAATAGCTATTTGAACAAAGGAATAGAAAGGAGCATACTTCCAGAGAACTTTGTGTCACGGTGCATTTTGTTTCTAGCTTATTGTCTTAGATCTTTTTATAAACTGTGTTATCTTAGATCTAGATCTGAAAGCTACCTTTGCTTAAAATTCTGAGTGTTAATATCTATTAGTCCTGTCTATGTGCATGCAATCAACTCTGTAATCTATTGATTGGGTTGCACATCTTCCCTTTTTCTTTCCTGTGTTTTTATTACTTCCTTCTTCTTTAGATATTTCCTTTCTTTAAACTACTTGCTGCAAAACTATACAGCTATGGTTCATGAGCTGCATGGTTAAAGTAAAACCCCTAAATAGATACTAGCATACTTTATTGACAAATCTTACACTGGAGCCTCACCGGTAAATAAGGGAGATTTATCTCATGACTGCCTAGGTTTTTAGCTATGCAAGAAATCTAGCCGACAGAATTTCAAACAATAACTAAAAGTGGACATCTGTCTTATAAATAGAATGGGAACTTAGAGGATGAGGTGGTCGTTGGTTGTTGGCAATAAGGATGAGGGCGGAAGCATCCAAATTCAACTGACTCCTAGGCCTGGGTTCCTCTCCCCTATCTAGCTCGTTATTGTAGATTGTTTTCTTTCCTTGTTAGATTTTATTAAATTCTATTGAAGTTTACTTTATTTGGATGAATGCATATTGATATGTTAATTGTAAATTATGATGAAACAAAGCATTGGCCAATAGTGACTGGCCACTCGTTCATTTGCTTTCCTCGGCATGTTATTCTGCAGACTATCTAAAGTGTACACTCAACCCGAATTTAAAACAAAATGTTACGTTGATGTGAAAGTTGGACCTTAGTCTCGTGGTCGTGTGGATGGGTGTTGAATAAATTTTTTTAACCACTTTAAAACAACTCTCTAGAGCTATTAACTCATCTTGAAATCAATGCATATAAAACATCCTTGACCGTCACCTTGGTAGTTGTTCAACTCGATCATGTTCCTTGGGGAAATGAAATAATTGTTCAACCTTTAAACAACACTCACACCTTTGTTTGGTATTTATTTGACATGATTTTTCCAAGCACGTGGAGTTGGACATAGGAGACATCTACTCTTTTGCTGCGAAAGCATTTTTGTAATGTCCACTTTTCTAGATTTAACTAATTAATAATATTATTTAAGTTGGGCCTGGTCATTTCTAATGTTTGGGCAACTTAATAACATTATTATTATTGAAATAAAAAGTATTTTTAAGTACTTAAAGTAAAATTAATTATTTAACTAAGTTGGCCAAATGTAACTTTATGCTATATTATATGGAAACTTATGTTTTATTATTAAAAAATAAAAGTGACTTTTAAATAAAGTAATTCAACCACCAGGATTGAAGGAAAGAAGAAAGAGAAGTTATAAAAGGAGGATAAAGGGGTTCATTTGGGGCATCTATCATCTTGATTTTAGGAAGTCGAGCACTTGTGCTTCTACTTTTAGCCATTAAGGACGGAAACCCTCCTTGGTATTCTATTGGGGACAAAAACCCACAATTTGTGCATTGGTGGCTTCATCCAGAGGTCACAATTGGGCTTCACTTCAATATTTTAGGGTTGCACTCATAATTTTCAATGCTAGGGCATCATTTGAGCGAGGGCTTTAAGAAGAGATCCGATTTGAAGAGTTTTGAGTGTGGAATAACCACACATTTTGTAATGTCCCCTCAGAGCATAAAATAAAGGAATCTGGATTTCCGAGAGAACCCTTATAAAAAATGACAGCAGTTTGATTTTTATTTAAAACCCTTACCAAGAAAATAAAACAATCTGAAATTTCACTTTATTTAACAAAATACCCACAACCCACAATACCCAGAAGGCTTAAAACATCTAAGAGACGTCTAGTAACATCAACATGGAAGAAAATAATTTTTTCTAACAACATGGAAGAAAATAATTTTTTCTAACAAGGATATGAATTTATTTTAATTTATTTCAAACCTGGAAATAGCTGAAACTTCAAAATTTCAAATCTCCTGGAATACTTGGAGTGACAATGCAAAGGATAGCACAAAATGACCACAAAATTAACATCTATCAATTAAAGCAAATCTTAGATTTTTCCACCCACGGTAAGACTCCCAAAAATGATCTTGAAATCTCTAAATGTGTAGATCAAACTAGAAATGGATTTGAAAGCCAGGAAAATGCTTGCCAAATAAAGCCCAAAACTGTCGCAAGTGAATCTCAACTGATTATTAGCTGACCCAACATAAAAAAACCTGAAAATCAGACCTGCAAATATGCCCTAGTGGTAATAAATCCGAAAACAACCCAAAAATGTGCCCTAGATCTGAAAAACAACCTTCCAATAATTGAAATTCTGAACTGTAGCACAATATTGAGTCCCAAGTGTGTTGCTTTTTGAATTAGCACTTTATAGTGATCAACAGTCAGGGGACAATGAGTCCTTCCTCTTTATGGGAGAGGTTCCCTCATTGAAAGTGAGAAGCAAATCCTTATATACAAATATACAACTTTCATATCGATGAGGACTTCTGATATTTCGAAATGTTTTATACCAATATGGATTATCAATACATAAGAATGGAAGAACAAAGAAACTGAAAGGGAAGAATATAACAATACTTTTAGGTAATATAGATAGTATAATATAACCTTACACGTACTTAGCAAGAGGGATATAGAATAGAATCATTCACATTTGCAACATCAGATATTATTCCACAGGCACAAAGTTCTGGAAATCATATCATAAGAACACAAAGTTTCTTAACATGAAAGGTTGATGATTCACAAATTTCAAAAAGAAAAAGGACAGTAGATGAAAATTAGAGACAAGGGAAATTCTTCTGTATTGATTACTTTCAATTCTATTTACATTTCAAAAAAGTATCAGAGTCCCGTCATGCAAACAATGGCATGGAGAGCCCATTAAATAGTTTACAAAAACAATTACATTCAGTTCCAACTTCTTTTAATCTAAAAGATTAAAGACTACTTAAGAAATACATTAATAGAATGGTCCTTAACCAAATATTACATCATGGGCTAACAACTTCAAATTAGAGGAAGTGTCTTAGGATTTCGAGGTAGAAACATCCAAAGGAGGATTAGGAGTGCCAACTGTCTTAAGAATCTGATGTCTAAATATTTTCAATGCTTCAGCTATCTCCATGCACTTTGGGATGGTGGTGTTAGAAGTGGCATGAGTCCATATACCAAACCACTTCTCCATATCCTTCTCAAACTCTGTGTTTTCAAGAAACTCCTTGTTTGCCTCGGTGATAGCTGATTGAAGGGAGAAGACCTCCTTCATCTTCTCTTTAGACATTGACTCTTCCTTGAAGAGATATTCCTTGACAAAGGTACTAAACTGAGCCTTGATCTCCTGTATAGAAAAGTGATCACCTGAGGCTTCATTCTGGATTTGACAATGAATATCTTGGAAGGCAGAAAGAACAAAAGCCTTGAAAGCTTCTCCTTTTTGCCACATATTTTTTAGTTCTCCTAATGCTTCCTCCAAAACTTTGATCTTCCACTCAACACTGAAAACCCAGGGTCTTGACAGATTGCTCTTGGCCTCATCAAATACCTTGCTTGCCAACAAGATCTACTCATTTGTCCTACTCATCAAATGGAGATCCTGGATGCATTCACACCATAGCTTTAGCTCTTTCTCCAAGCCACTGAGTGTTATGGTGAATTTCAACTATAATTTGGATACTTTCTCATATGATTTGAAGGCCTCCTCAATGAAGTTTAATCCTGCCACTGTCATATCATCAACCAATGATTCAATGGCCTTTCCATAGGTGGCATACTTATGAATATATTTGATGGTATGAACTTCATCCTTGTTGATAACTATGGGAGGTGGAAGAGTGGTTAGTGGAGTTGGATCCAGGACCTTATCTTTTTCCAACAATGATTTTATAAAATTTGAAATAACTTGGTTCTGTTCCTCCAATTGCTCCACAATTTGTTTACCCTTCTCAACACATTCAATAACTCTAGTCACAGTTTCTCTGAGGTTATGAACCTCACTTTTAGGTGTTGACTCTCCAAGTGGAATCCTTGTGAGTTCCAAGTCATAAATTAGAAGGTCTTTCTCCTCTTTGTCCACCTTAGGATTTGCAATCTCCATGAATTGTTGGCCCTTAGAATCTGACACCAGCCTTGAGTAATATTTTCTTTCTTTTTCAGAGGAGGAGGAGTAGTACTGAGAAAGGCTGCCACAACATCAAACTTGGGAACCATAATTTGAGAAGTAGACTTCCTTTTCTTGCTATCAACGAAAGGTTGAACCCAAGAAAAGGAAGAGGAAGAGGAATGAAAGGAGAAATGGGTCCAAGTGCAAGTGTACTCATTACACTCAATGTTTGCACCACAGATGTCTCCAATGGAGAAGTTGGCATATCTTCAGAAATATCCCTAGAAGAAGGGTCCACCAAACCTAGAGACTCAGACATTTGGCCTTTATTTTCCATCTCAGCAGTGTTGACAGGGGCTTCTTCCTCTTCTTTCATCTCTTCACTGTTATCCTCACTCAAAACAACATCTTCTGGCTCTATGGGAACCTATGGCTGCTTCAAAGTAAATTCTTCCTTTTCTTCTACAATCTACTCTTGCTTGATAGCCTTTCCTTTCTTCATGTATACCTTTGTTTAAGAGGAAGGAGTGGACTGTTCAGGCACCTCAACATTGAGCGTAGGTTCTTCTTTCCTAGGAGAGGAAGTTTCTTGTGAAGAAGACCTGGCTTTTCTCATCCTGAAGGTTTGCATCTTCTTATCAAACCAGATCTTGGTTCTTACAAGAACATGGTTGATCACCTCTTTCAAATCATCCTGCTCTCTTACAAACCAATCAATGGTTTCAAGAGGAGTGTGTTTGATGGACCTCTCATATTCAATGGATTGTAGGTCTTCATCATCATCCTGGAGCTTATCAGGTAATTTTTAGAGATTGAAAACTATGATTTGTTGAAGAGAAAGTTTACCAAAGTACCTTCTCATGGCCTCAAAGTCATCTACGCAATCAACCCAATAATCTTCAATATTTGTAAGGTGATAGAAACCCATCCTGAAATTCTTAGCAATATATCCCTTGATATCAAAGCAAGTTCTAGGCTTGAAGTGATGAAGGGTGAGAGGAGAAATGGTTCTATCAATGTTCTGAGCATCCAGGGTTGTCTTGCATGTATAATTTCCCAAGGTGATAGGGAAATGGATGCCAACAATATTTTTATCTCTACAAGTCCTGTGAAGTTTGTCCAATTGTCTGAAAATCTCAACAAGGGCCATTTTTTCATTACAAAACATAGGAAGCTTTAGAGGAGGGCCTTCAAAACTAGCCAGCCTAATGTATGAAAACTTTCTGAATTGAGTGAAGAAACTCCCATATTCAGAGATCAAGGTCTTCGCTTCCTCGGAAAATATTCAAGCAGTATTTCCTTCCAAAAGCCTCACAATATACATGGTGAAAGCGTCATTGACTCTCCTGAAGTGATGATTGCTGACTTTGAGAGTGAATTGAGGACAATATTCATATATAGGAGCATCCTTCTTATCTTCGATGAAAGAGAAACCAAGCCATTCCCTGGATGTTGCAATGGTGTACATGAGATAGGAGGACATGTAGAATGTCTGAGTTCTCTAAACATTGATCAGCTGCTCCATTAGGTTCTCACAGATTATCTCACCCCAATTCAAATTATGCTTCCCTTCACAAATGATATTGATATAGGGACACATCCAAAAGTGAAACTCATTTGTAGAGGGCATTCCCATGATCCTAGCCAGAAGAGTGATGATGTCTGAAAGTTCTTCCTTAAAATCAACCCTGAACAATGACTTAGAAAGTATGGATGCTCCTTTCTTAGGGTTCTTTAGCCATGATTTAGCTACCCTGGTCTTGTATCTATCATTGTCATGGTCAAATAGTGTTTTTGCTTGAGCAAGAGTGAGGGTATTAGCATCTTCCACCACTAGGATGCGTAGGGCAACACAGATAGCATCAGAATCCAGTCGTGCAACCACTTCACCATGGATATCAACAATCTCCTTGGACTCTGGATTAAAACAGGCCCCACAAATGAGCATAGTATCAGTGCACTAGATAGAGATAGGGAAACCCCCTACAAATTCAATTCCATTGTCTTTGATTAATTAGGTGATGGGAGTAGGGTTATTGCATCCAAGCCTACTCCAAAAGTCATCAAGGTCAAGGTGTTGAGCTTTAATATCCATGACATATGGCACAAAGGTTTCTAATGAGGAGAGATTCTCATGCCCTTTGTATTGAATCTTCATTGTGACATAGAGATAGGGAGAGAAACAACCTTCGATTGAGTGTATAATAATTCAAACAATCCCTGCAAGAGAAAACATAGAGGCACAGACATGAGAATTGGTTTATTATACAAGAACGCAAGTGAGAGAGAACGAGCAAGCAAGTGTGTGAATGAAAGAACGGTTACACTCCTTTAAATAGCCATGAATTTGAATGGATGGAGAGAGAAGACAATGAATGTGCAATAAATGACTCCCACGCCGACTTGGAAAGGTGAAATGTAGAAAAGGTAAAACAAATTGGCCCAGACGGTCCATGGGATGCAGGGACACGAGGGACATGCGGAGCCAAAATACCTGATCTAAGAAGAATGCGGAAAAAGTGGGTTTGGAGAGCACAGACAGTCCATGGGATGTAGGGACATGCGGGACGTGCAAAGCCGGTTTAGCCTATGGTAAAGCAATGTGGGTAAAGTAGCAAATCGGCGAACAGGAGGCCCGCCGGCACTTGGGACACGTGGGCGGTGGGACAAAAATGTCTGACTTAGCCGCAAAACATTAAAAATGACCCCAAAGACTGATTTTTGTTTCAAACTCTTTTAAACTTTTCCTTTCACTTAAACACTTCCAAAGGACACTTCTTCAAAATTTTGAAAATTTATCTTGAGAAAAGAAGGGAAATTTTGAAAGGTGACAACAAGGTGGATCCATCTCACAAAGTTAGAGAAGATTTTGTTCCCTAACCTTCAAACCTTAGAGGTTTTCATCCCCAAAGCTCCTTCTCCTTAAGGTTTTTCGTCCTTGGAAGATTTGATGCAAGCAAATAGCTTAACATGTAATGATAGAAAATAGATTGCCAAAAGATGATCTCAAGTTCTTCATACCTTTTCACTAGCCACTAGTCAGCTGATCAATCAAGCAAAATCCAGCATTTTCTTTTTTCATTGTTCTAGACAACAAGAAGAGAAAATTTTGAATATTTTCCATTTTAAGAAGGGAGTGCTCCCTTTACAATACTTGGGTGTTACTTTAGCTTCTAAGAAGTTAAAAGATTGGCATTGGTTAATCAATAAGTATGAACTAAAATTACAAAAATGGACTAATAAGTGGCTATCTTCAAGCGACAGGATGACGTTGATCAAATTTGTTCTTCAAGCTATGCTGATATATGTTGCCTCTATGGTATACATTCCTGGAAATATCTTGAAACAAGCAGATTCTATTTGCCAAAAAAATCTTGTGGAATGGAGTTCAAGATAAGAAAAAGTGGTCATTAGTTAAATGGTAAACTCTCTTTCAGCCAAAAAAAGGTGGTTTGGGCTTTAGATCTTCGCCTAGGCAAAATAAAGCTTTAGCTGCAAAACTATATTGGAGGTTGATTGTCTCTCCTAATGATCTTTGGGCTGACACCTTCAGAGAAAAGTATGCTGAAAATAACCCCCCGGAGAAAATTATTCACTCATCCCTTCCTACTAAGGGATCTCCTATTTTAAAGGTTATCAGAATGGGAGAGGTAATTATTAAAAGGAAGCTCTTTTGGATAGTAAATAATGGGCAATTAGCTAATTTTTGGACTGATTCATTGGATGGACAGCCCCCACTTATCCTCCAGTATCCTCAACTCAACTGTATAATGAAGCAAATGCAAGATACTGGTTGGGTTAAGGTAGCCCACTATGGTAAAGCGTCAACCAGCCCTTAGTAAGTGAAAAAGAGTGGATTCCGATTTCTGAATGGCCGCTTGTGATAGACCATGAAGCTCAGATTTTGTTGCATATTGTGTTGAAGACTCGCCCTCTTTCCTCTTCCCCATTTCCTAATGTAATATCCCTCTTATGGGACCAATGGGAAATGGCAACCAACAAGTAGAATCAACACCAAAATGATCAAGCTCAGCCAACGGGGTTATGAAATAAATATTGTAATCTGATAATAGCGAACAAACTCTCACATTCCCTTCACATAATATCAATGAGACCTTCTATAGATTGCTGCTATAAACCATGCTCCTCAGACACACACTCTACAACACTAGTCATTCATGAACAAGACTCTGAAAACTGCCCTTCCACGTGCTTATAAAATTAGATCTAGACTTTATATATAAATCGCTGGAATATTAATCAAAGAAGCATGAATTTTTGGTTAAAGAGCACTTGTTAATTATATCAAACATCCCCCAACACAGATTGCTGCACTCAGACTTTAAAATACCCCCAAACCAGGCTCTAAAACCAGTCGATTCATTTAGGAGAAATAGTGTCCTCATGTAGGATGAATTCGCTGCTTAAAGTGCATAAGAAACAGGCATATGAAATCAGATTTAGCACTCTTGCTGCAACAAGGGACTCATCATATTCAAACTCAATAAATCACTCACAACACCCTATCATTCATGCAACCAATCAGTTCTCCAATCTTTGAAATATAACAGCCAATCGTGGAGTATGTTATTTGGAGGGAGATTGCTACCAGAGGGGATCAATGAATGCATACAATCTTGGATCAAACCCTTGATATAATTCGCTGTTATTGGTGCCTTAAAACATGCATCCACATACCTTTAGAGAGACAAAGAACATGGATTTCGCTGTCCCAGCAGACATCAAACTGATCTCACAGAGTTCGCTGCAATTAGAAGTTACAAACACCCATACATGATGCACTAACCCAGTCACTTCTATGGAATTAATATTGTAAGAATGCTACACCATTAAACCTGCAATGAAAGACCTCAGAACACCACAAGGACATGCAAACTACAAGTCGCCAATGCTAGAATATATCAGCCAGAAGAAGATATTCAATCGAACTAGAAATCGATGCCAAAATAAGTACTTTGCACATGGCTATGAGCTTTTAAAGGAAATCGCTGGAACAAGAAGGAATAACAGATTTATTTTGACCAAAACCAGATCATTAATCACCCAATTTGATTACTCAACTTTGCCTCATACAAATCGCTGCCACTAAATATATTTTGCTCCTAGATTGACTCTTAAAACCAGTCACCAAACAATGGATGCAATTCACTAGGGTTTGGAGTGCCACTATACCTTAGAGCAGCTCACAAAAGCACAATAAGAAGTCACTAGGGCAAGAAGAATGCATACACTAGAAGTCGACTTGCAATAGCACCAATGAATCCTTCAAATTGATATCAAAAACTAGTTACAAATGGATTGCAAATAGATCTCCAACACATGAGAGAGAAAGAGAGCAAGAGCATCAAGTTTGGGCATGCATCCCTACTCCAAGCATGGAGCCAAAACCGATAATCACTATAGCATGTCTTATAATGAACAAACAACTTCTTTTTATAGACAAAGAGGTGCACAACTCAAATTTCCCTTTTGGAGGGAAAACACAAACTCTAATTAAATATTGCTAGAACTATATGCACTTTATTATTTTTAATTAAATAATAAATATAACTAGCCTATGTGCACATTGACTTGACTAAAGAGGGCCCACCAAGGGGTTACGAAATAGATAATAGATATCTCAAGACAAATTTCGAGCCCAATCCTCAAACCCATTGGGTTGAGGGTCTTCGATTCTTTGATGTAGACAATGTCCCGAAAAGGGGACATTACCCCTGACAAATTGGGATGGGGACAAGACCCTTCTAGCAATTATACAATGACCAAAGGTTATGCCTTTTTGGTGATAGATAATCCTCATCCTCTTCAGTTTCTCTTTAAGAACTTATGGCACCAGGGTATGTGGCCTAAAGTCAGTTTTTTTTTGGCTTATTATTCAAAGATAGGTCTTAACAGGGGACCAACTTATCAAGAAAGGATTTTATGGCCCTTTCAAATGTGCTATGTGCTTACAGGATGAGGAATCTTCTACTCATCTTTTTTTCCTTTGCCCCTGGGTTATTCACAAATGGGAACAACTTGTGACCTTGTTTAATTTGCGTTGGAATAATTTTGCGTCCCTTGAGCAAGTTATCAAAGAATGGCAGAGACTGCTTCCCAAAGGAAAAAATCTTCTTCTGGTACTTTGGAGTGGTATATCTCTTCTTCTCTGGAATATTTGGAAGAAAAGAAATAATAGAATTTTCCAACAAAGTGGAAAATACGGTTCATATGTTTGGGAGGATCAGAAAACTAAAATCAATATAGTTGAAACTCTTAAACATAAAATACTTTTTCCCAATATTATTTCTACAGAATGGAAACATATCTGCAATCAGCTATCTCTTGAGCCACGTGATGCCACTCTACCCCGTTTACATATTAATAAGAAAAACCTTAAAGAAGTCCATCCAAAGCCCCTCCTTTGGGTTATGGACAACTGAATACCGATGGAGCTTCCAGAGGCAATCCTGGGAAAGTTGTTATGGGAGGCATTGGTAGAAACAAGGAGGGTGAGGTGCAATTCTTTTTTGCAGAGAATCTAGACATTACTACTAATAATATTGCGGAGATGAAAGCGGTCTATAAAGGTATGCAAGAGGTTGTTAAAAGTGGATGGCAAAAAATTCAAATTTACTCAAACTCTCAAACCGTTATGAAGATATTATCTGATAGCAGGATTGACCCCTCTCCCAATTGGCGAATTGCTAAAGAGGTTTGGAAGATAAAAAAATTGCAGGAGAAATTTCAAGAAGTGCACTTCATTCACATTCCTCGTGAAAGAAATAAAATTGTAGATGGTTTGGAAAACTGGGCCCTAGATAACAAGGACCTCCTTTGCTATGGCTTACCTCTTACATAGTGGTCCAACCAGCTACAAGAAGACATCAAATATATTCTCAATCTTGATTCTACACTATGATGATTGCTACTGCTTTACTTTTGTATAACGCTAAATCTTGAACTAATAGTTTCCAAGCTTGGCATAGCCAAATATGTAAATTTGATTTCCATCTAATATAGAAGTTTGTTGATTTTCGATCAAAAAAATGAATACTCAAACCTCTTTTTATAACCTTTTCGTGCCTTTTTTCAAGTTGGGTGCTCCATGTGGGACTAAAAGCGATTTTTAATTTATAAAGTGACTTCCTTATTTCTATTTTATCTTTATGAACACACTTTATCATAAAGTCACTTAAATATTAGAAAGTCCCCCTTCTAATTAATCGTTATAACTTAAAAGTTGTTTTTTCTATAAATATTACAAGGCTTACTAAAGCAACTTAAAAATATAATGATAGACTACTTCCCTTGCATTTCCCTTTAAGCCCCTAGGAAATCATCTAGGGTAGGAAGGATTGCATGGTGAGCTCGTGTTAAAGAGGGGACATTACACATTTCAATGTTTGTGTTTTGCAATGGTTTGTTGATCAGTGTTTGGCCAATTTTAGACCCTCTCCTAGGGTAGCAACTTGCATAGTGGATGACTTTGATAGTATCTAGTGCACGACACTTCATTTCTTGTTGATAGTTGGATTGCTCATAATTTCTAAGGCTGGTTGCATTTGTCGGATTCAATTTTGGGCCTTGAAATCTCAACTTCCATCCATTTTTGTAAGTGGATCCACTATTGTTGCAAATTTAATTAAATATACTCTAGCTGAGAATTTTAAAGCTCATTTCTTATCTTGTACTTGTTCTAAAGTATTATTAAATTTATACATGCTTTGGATGTTGTAAAAGTGGTTTTGGAGGTGAAATATTGCAATTTTCCTTTAGCTGTCATAAAATTTCAGACTGTTGTACCTTGTTGTCCAAAAAATCAGTCGACTATTATAAATTTCAATTTTCTTTGAGTTCGGTTTGTGCCATTTCCTTTCTTTTTCAGCTTCATCTTAGAAAGGCACATTACAACGGTATTAAAGCAAATATTTTCCCAGCATGAAGGGTATTCATGCACGTAGGTAACAAAGAATACATTTGCTATAAAATCAAAGTAAAGAAGAATTCAGTTCAACCACTTGAACGGCTTAACAAGGCCCAAAAAGGTTCTGAAGAGGCCAAGTTTGATAGACTTATCGAAGGGCAAGAGAGGTTGGCGGATACTATAGATTTGCTAGCCCTAACCTTGCAAAATCTTCATGGGCCAAGAACTATGAAGATGCTCCATGCATGTGTCAACAAAATATGGATGAAGTCAAGGCGGAAAGGATTTCTCTTGTTGAATTTAAATGGTCTGAGAGGAAGGAGAATGTTGATCCTAACTCAGAAATTCAAAGTCACAAGATTGGAGGTGTTGAAGATATCTCAATCATTCTTCATCTGGAAAAGGAAGGTGAACAAGATGTGGACAGCCAAAGGTATGAAAGTGTTGTGGATTTATTGTTTCCTACTATGTCATTTCAGATGTGTTGTCATCATGGACAACATGTTGAAAAGAATGATCTTATGTCAAGTTTGATGCTTCATGGTACATCACATCAAATTTGCAATATCCCTTTCTAGGGTTAAGACACACAAACAAGGAAATCACACAAACCCCAATTTGAATGCACTTTGATTTTTATAACAACAGATCTAATATTACTTGAAACCATAGCAGCGAACTGAAATTTGCATGTTAGGGCATCAGATGTAATGTTCCTTTTTTTGAAATAATATAAATTGAAGGCTTCTTGCTCATCTTCCTTTCTGTGGGCAAAAAACAATTGAACAAGGGAAGAGCTTAAGCTATATTTTAGTTTTCTTTATTCATATTTATGTTATATTTTGTGTTTTGCATCTCCCAGCAAGGCGGCTGGGTTAGAGAGATCTCAAGATGAAATTAGAAGAAAGAAGCTTCTAAAGAGGTCGGTCTTGGGGTAATTCACTCCTTAGACCTTTGGCGCCACCATAAGGGTATAAAGGGAGTCGCATAGGCTCATTTTGGATCATCTTTGGCATATATACTTTTTATATACTTAGTTCTAGAATTGATTGCTCTATTCCATTCCACTAAGGGGCAAAACTCTGTCAGTGTGGCATCCAAGGAGAACGAAACCCTTCCTTGTGGCATATTGGAGAAGGAAAAACTCTCCAAGTTGGTGGTGTGCAGGTAGTTATTGAAGACCATCTTATTGGTTTGCAACTAGGGCATCAAGGAGTCATTTCAAGGATTCTTGGCATTGTTTGGAGCGCTTCTCCTAGGGAGCGATTAGGGTTAGAGAGATTTGGGTGCCTTTTAGGGCACAAAACATCATTATTATTTGATATTCAAATTTATCATAATTTATAAGGATGATATCTTCCATATTTTTCCATTGTTGGGATTTGAAGACCTCATTTTTGGTCACTTCTATTGGTTGTACTTCTATTGCAATAAGTAATTTTCCCAACTGAGTATTTGGTTGAATTTTATGGTGAAAAGTGACCTAAAATATTTTAAAAGTGTTTATCTATGTTGTGGATGGATTCTATGATGATATTTGGTTGAATTTTCACACTTTGCAAGTTGTTATCCTGAAAATCAGACTATTGTTCCCTATTGTTCCGAATTTCAATTGGCTGGTATAAAAATCTGAGTTTACTTCCCTTGGGGTTTGTGTGAATTCCCTTTTTGTGTAGTTTAGCCCTAGAAAGGGACATTACATCAGACACCCATCAAACAAAGCTGAAATTAAATATACCAATGCTTCTCCAAATTCTGTATAATTAATGGAACCATTACCAAGCAAAAACATGTGCCAAATCTGAAATAATACCAAACTGCAATTTGGTTTAGGACAACAAAAGCGCAGTCCATAAAAATAGCTAAAAATGAGGTCTCCAAACCCCTAACAATTACAAAATATGGAGCATACCAACCTTATAAATTATGCGAAATCTGAATATCAAAACACTCTAACCCTAGTCGCTCCCTAGGAGAGGGGCTCCAAACATTGCAAAAACTCTTGAAATGACTTCTCCTTGATGCCCTAGTTGCAAACCAACAAGATGGTCTTTAATATTTGCCTTCACATTACCAATTTGGAGAGTTTTCGTTCTCCAATATGCCATAAGGGTTTCGTCCTCCTTGGATGCCACACTAATGGATTTTCCCACTTTAGTGGAGTTGGATTAGAGCAATCAGCCCTAAAACTAAGTAGAAAACTGTATATACCAAAATTGATGATGCAAATGAGCCTATGTGACTCCTCTTTTACCCCTTTGGTGGTGCTAAAGGTCTAAGGAGTGAATTACCCCAAGATCGACCTCTTGGGAAGTTTGCTTTATTTTCTATTTTCGCTTTAGGAGCTCTCCAACACATCTGACTTGCCTTAGGGAGAAAACTACGTAAGAAAAACATTAATAGCAATGAAAGAAAGCAGAAATTAAATCCAAGGACTTCCGTTCAATTTCTTCTTGGCCACGGGAAGAAAAATGGCTAGAAGTCTTCAATTGGAACTAATTCGAAAAAGGGGACATTACTGTCCTCCCTTCTTGAAATTGCTTGCCCTAAAGCAATTGCAAGCTTGGTTGATCTGTAAACTTGGTCTCTTCCATCTTTTCATCATGTAATTCGACATCCTCAAAAGAGTTAGGAGGTGGTTTCCTTGACAAGACATCTGCTACCCCATTGTGTTTCCCTTTGGCATATGCAAAATCAAAATCATATGCTTGGGGTCTACTTATCCACTTTTGTTGCCGGTCATTTAACTCTTTTTGATGAAGAAAGAACTCAAACTATTATAAGTGGTTGTGACCACAAACCTTCCACAAACCAAATATTGCCAAAACTTGGTCAACGCATGCATGATGGCCAATATTTCTTTGTCATAGATGGAGAACTTCTCATGATCCTTTAATTTCCGGCTCTCATATGAAATGGGATGCTTTTCTTGCAACAAAACAGCCCCTATGCCTTCACTAGAAGCATCGCATTCAAGTACAAAAGGCATAGAAAAATCTGGAACAACAAGTACCGGGCAAGAACACATCACCTTTTTCAGCTCCTCAACAGTTATTTGGGCTGTTTTTGACCAGTTGAAAGCTCCCTTTTGTGACCAAAAGAAAACCGCTCCATGTAACTTGATTCCAACTTTAAACAAAGAATAAAAAGGGTTTTGACTTTATTTACCTAGCAATCAATGAACATTTATTTTTACAGAAATCATCAAAATATTCATGCCATCGAAAGGGTTGTAGTCCAAGTGATGCGGATTGTGATAAAGTGCTTTGTTACATCATCCACCAAGGTAAAAATCCCATGAGATATCAAAAAGGGGTGATGTTGGATTTGAATCCCAGGGGAATTTGGTGGAATGAATAGTCCTCAGTCCTTGGTACCAAGCCAAATCAGGTTGATTATCCATACATCCAATACCAAGAGATGCTAAGACTCCGAAGGATCTGGATCTTTATCATTCAATCACAATAATAAAAAATCACAGCCAACTACAGCAAATAAGCATTTGTACAACAACAGAATGCCTTCACTCCTCCAAAACATAAAATTCTTTTCATGCTTATTGAAAGCAAAGACACGTCTATATGGTTCTCTTCAGGTAGCAAATACACAACACATTGCACCATACAGAATTTACATGAAAGCCATCCTCCTTTTCATTTTCATGCTTGCAACATCAAAAATCAGTAAAAGTGATTTCAAAAAAACATTTGTGTTCCTTGATAGTAACCTGTACAAAATCCATACAAGCACCCTTCCACTAAAGTTTTGTACAACTTTAATAAATTAATTTGCAGAGGGCGAAGGGTTTGATACAGCAAAATTTAGATATATGAGGAGAAGACTCTATCCTAGATAAATATAAGATTTATGAAAGAAATAAAAATGTTTTCAGCAAGTTTGTTGGCTAGATTTTCTGCATAGCATCAAACCTAGGCAGTCATGAGATAAATCTCCCTCATTTAACCGGTGAGGCTCCCGTGTCAGATTTGTCAATAAAAATGTGTTATTATATATCAAGGGTTTTACTTTAACCACTTAGTTCATGAACCATAACTAAGAAGTTTTGCAACAAGTAAGCAGTTGTTCAAGAAAGGAAGTATTTTATAGAAGAAGGAAGTAAAGGAAATATAGAGAAGAAATGGGGAAGATGTGCATCCCAATTAGTAGATAACAGAGCTAATTGCATGCACATAGAAGAAACTTAATAGATATGAACACACAAAATTATAAAACAAAGGTAGCTCTAGATCCAGATCTAAAATAACACAAAATTTATTAAGAGATCTAAGATTAAAAGCAAGAAACACAGTACACCGTGACACAAAGTTCTCCGGAAACCTGCTCCTTTGTATTCTTTTGCTCCAAGTTGCTCTCAGGGGTTCAGCACAAAGTCTAGAACACAAGATTGATGCTTACAATTTCTGATTATTAACCAGAAGGATCTTCCTCTACTTATAGAATGTAGAGGGGAAATTACAAGTTGGAAGCTTTTAGTTGAACTGACACATGTGGAAGTCGGAAAAGAAACAACTGGCAATCTTCCTTCTAGAATTCCTCTTTGCGTGAAATGTATGATTTGCAACTAGAAAATAGAACCTTCTACTTTGCACGCCTGCCACCTATCTCTAAGTAGTTGACTTCTTCAAGTAATGGCTTTTAAACCAATCACTTTAAGTTGTATAACTTAATTGATCGCTCAATTACTTTGTTGGAGGAAAGAAGAAGGAAGAGGAAAGCTGAGTTTGTTCGGAGGAAAGAAGAAGGAAGATGAAAGCTGACTTTGTCCTTTTCCATGTCTGCATGTAGCTGATTCAAACTAGATCTGGAAGCAGTTGGATCTGGAAACAAGCTAGAAATTGCAAGTAGTTGGAATTGGAAGCAAGCTAGAATTTTGCCTTCGCATTGTCTTCTCTTTTATCCTTGAAGCTTTCGCAGTTCTTCTGTTGTGCATGCATCAGTGCAAGGTTGGCCGTAGATAACTCATCATCCTTATTTTTAATTGCATATGAGCAATTAAAAATTCTAGAAAGCACTCTGGATGAATGAAAATTCAATGAAGGCTTCAACTGGAAGATGGGAGCATTTACACAAGATCTTGGAAGGAATTTTCCACGCATTGACTTCTTCATGGGCTACACTCGAAACAAGAGGATGAAGCCTTTGTGCCGGAAGCTTTTGCAACTATGAGATCTGGATCTGGATCTGCATATGGATTTGCATCTGCATCTGCATCTGGATCTGCATCTGGATCTGCACCTGCATAACAAACTTTGGCAACTGGGCTATGGATGGAAAAGCTGTAACTCGAATAATTCCACTGCTTTTAATCTGCACGCATGAGTGAATTTTCTCCTGCACGCATGAGTGAAGTCTTTCCTGCTCTGGATCTGCCTATCAATTCAGCAAGAGGTTTCGAGCCTAGATCTGTGTCTCCAGTATCTGTAAATTTAGAAGTGATGCATGACTCCATTGTGCTTTCTTTTTCATCTTTCTTTGCCATAGCTTTTTCTATCTTTGTCTGAACAATTCTTTTTCTTCTTATTTGACTAGATTTCTTCAAAACTAGTGCAGATCTGGATAATTCTTCAAATTTGGAGGATATATTCAATATATTGGACATTGATATAAGCTTCTTTTTCTTTGAAAAACACTTGTAATGAATTCCTTAGCACCTGTAACACTTATGCAAACAATTATGCAGACAAAGATTAACCTCCTTCAAAGCATGCACCAAATTTGGAAGCTTTTAGCCTTGTTGCCACCTTGCCTGAGCAAAATCCTTTTTCAAATGCCTTGTTTCCACCTTGCCTGAGCAAAATCCTTCTTCAAATGCCTTGTTTCCACCTTGCCTGAGCAAAATCCTTCTTCAAATGGGGGCGCACTTTTCCTCTTGGCTACAATTCTTTACCTGTGAATTAAATAATTCGCCCATATGGCTGCCCATGCTTATATAACCCTCACAATTCTATAATTAATAATTACCCTAACAATTAAACGTAATTAATTAATAAAAAAATCAAGCTCTTCTCTTTTAAATATAGCATGTTTAAGGACATCCATCCAATCAATTAAATTAATTCAATTTAATCATCCACACATTCACTTCACTTAAGCTTCACAGTGTGCTTTGACCATAGCCACTGAAAATAGGAATTTAATATAATCATTTAATACTTTAAAAAGTATTAATTCCTTCTCAAAAGGGGCTGCATTAAATAAATTAAATTTATTTAATTTTGGAATTCTATTTTTAAATTGATTTATGTCCACTTTCCTTTTGTTGACTTTTCCACAAGCCTGGGTGCCAAAATTGGGTGAATAAATATTAACAAATATTTATTTAATGCATTATTATTCACCCAAGGTGGGTCGCACTTTTTTGCATAATAGAATTCTATTTTTAAAAATTTCTGACAATGGGATTTTTTACCCTGCAAGGCAGCCCCGGAAATCCCATGATCCACTTAAGTGATTTGACTTTGACAATGGGATTATTTACCCTGCAAGGCAGGCAATAAAATCCCGTGATTTCACTTAAGTCACTTTTCTTTTATTTCACCATGGGAATTTTTACCCTGCAAGGCAGGCAATAAATTCCTGCCTGCCTGTATTCTAACTTTCCCACTGCAGCTTAAGTGAATTTTCTATCACGGGAAAAAGTACCCTGCAAGGCAGGCAATAAAATCCCACCTGCCTGCTGCTTCTAATTTTCCCACTGCAGCTTAAGTGAATTTTTATATCACTGCAAGGGCAATAAAAACCTGCCTGCTGCTTCTAATTTTACCCTGCAAGGCAGGCAATAAAATTCCCACCTGCCTGCTGCTTCTAATTTTCCCACTGCAGCTTAAGTGAATTTTATATCACGGGAAAAAGTACCCTGCAAGGCAGGCAATAAAATTCCCACCTGCACCTGAATTTTATAACTACTTCTATTTTTGCGGCCCATTGCAGCTTAAATCCTTTGTTTTCCAAAAATGCGCCCATCCCCGCAGGGGCTTTTCTGTGCACGACTTCACTTTTTCCCAGTGATCCAGACCTCCGATGGTGACTTCCTCCGGGCATAATGTGCGTATATGTTTTCCAGCTGCTCCAGGCCAAAAATCGGGCTTACCCGGCAAAGGAATTGTTCTAGAGAAATTTCACAGAAAACAAAACGGGACAACACAAAAACATGAAAAATTGCCAAAAGTCACAAATAAAGCCCAAAACTTATTCCAAGTTAAAATCCTTCTGGTACAAGGGAATAATGATATGTTCGATCATAACAGAGTTAAAACGGAGCGCAAATAGCCTCATACGGGGCTCAAAATAATTAAATACAAATTTCCTAGCAGACAAATCCCGACGACAGAATATAACAATTTTGGGCATCTTTGTATTTGGAAAAAAAGGCTAATATGGCTCTTTGGGAATATCTTGACGTAATACAAGAACTTTCAGGCAATAAAAACACAAAACGACCCATTATTTTAAAAGTACGAATTTTTTTTCGAATAGGGTAGTCACAGATTTCAGGATGAAATCTGGGTGACACCAGTTGGCTCCGTCTGTGGACATCTTTTTCTCTGTCAGAATGACAAGGGAAAAGATGAGATCCCAGCATCTCTGGTTTCATATCTTGTCTTTTGGGCACGGGGTCAGGCAAACACAACACAACACAAAAACAAAAACAAAACAAGGAAAAACAAACAAAGTTTTATTTATGTACATACAGGTTTTAACCTGCTTTTTCAGTTCCTGAACAGCTTTAGATGCTGCCCGTTGAAATGCCATAGTAACTCAAATCCATTCCGGTAGACAAGGAAGAAAGTGTCCATTTCGGCAGCGCTTTTAATCACGAAGGGCCCTTTCCAAAGTGAATCAGATTTGTTCGTGTATGCCCTTCGGTTCATATCTCTTGTCCCACCAGAGTACCCAGTCTCCGATCTTGAACTTCCTTTCTTTGGCCTTCTTGTCAAATACTCTAGGCAAGTCCTTATCAACTTCATCTGGTGGTGGCTCATCCTTTTCTTCTCTCCATGGTGGGTAAGTCTGCATCAACTTGCTCTGTTCCCAAATTTATTTGCTGCATTTTTGAGGAAGAACTATCACCATATTCTTTGTTCTTCTTCAAATATTGATCATGTTTGTTGAAAGTCTCCACTAAGAAAACTAAACCCTTGGGGATTTTGTTACCTTTTGGTTGGACTATTCCACTATTGTCATCATAACCTGGATCAGCTTTTTCTGTGACTATTTGTCGTGGTGGTGATTTACTCCCTTCAACATGCAGACATGCAGATGTTTGTTCAGGGACTCTGGGGTGGTAGACCATCTCCACTTTATAGTTTCCTTGTCTGAATATGGACGGTGGTCTATCCGGATTCAATAGTGCAGCCGTGACTGCCAAAGAATCTGCCTTGGAGTTTTGGTTTATTGGAACGAAGTCAATAGAGAAGGCTGCAAAATTGAATGTGGCGGAAAGCACTTTATCTCTGTAATGCTCCAGCTTATCTCTTTTGACTTGACTTTGCCCTCGAACCTGCTTTACTAGAAGTTCAGCATCTCCTTGGGCTTTGAGGAGTTTTACTCCTTTCTTTTTAGCTTGCTCCATTCCTAGAAGCAATGCTTCATACTCCACCGTATTATTGGTGTTCTCGAACATCAGCTTGTGGGAGTATGGAAATACCTCATGATCTGGAGATATTAGTAGAGCGTCGGCTCCTGATCCAAAAGAACAAGTGCCTTTAAACTCTAGTGTCCAAACTTTTTCTTCTTCTTTTGCTAGCTCTGGCTCTAGTTGAAATTCATGCTCTGGAACATCTTTATCCCTTTCCAAGAAATAGACCCCATGGTCAGATTCCTGAAAAAGAATCTGAGATCTAGGATCCTCAGATTTTGTAACCGTGTACCTGGACTTCTTTTCTGGCTCCAGCTTATGATTTATTCCTTTGATAGGAATATGAGCACATGACCAATCCATCTTTACTTCTCCTCCCAGCTCTTTGCAGAAGTTTCTACTCAGCAACATCCCATAGGAGACAGGAATATCTACAACTAAGATTGTCATCTTTAATCTTTTGTCAGGAAAAGCTGCCAGAACAGCTTGTGCATCTTTGATTTGTCCGATTAAAGGGACTTGTCTCTCCATGGAGTAGCACCTTTTTATGGTCTTTGTCAAGGTAAGCCCAAGAGCATCTGCAACTTTAGCTAGCATGACATTGTCAGAAGCACCCGAATCTAGAATGCAATTGCTTAACTTGAAACCATTAAGCAATAGGGAAACATAGTAAAGGTTCCACTCTTTCAGAAGATGGTGAGGATTTAACAACTGCAGTGTTGTTTGGGGAGGAGTATCTTTAGGCAAAAGGCCTTTTGATGTATTGGATTGTCCTGGTGATTGTACATTTTTGACTAGCCTATTTAACTGCTCAGGAAAAGCTCTCAGGTATTCGGCTTCTGACATTTGAACTTTAGTTTTCTTGGCATGATCAATAATGTCAAAAGAAGAAATAGATTCAGATACCTGAGCCACTTTCTGTGGTTGAGATGAAGAACTCGCATTCTTATCTCTAGGAGCTAAAGAAGAAGGTAAAGGGATGCCCCTTCTTTGTTCGTCAGCTAATGCCTCAGCTTGGCGAGTTTGTGATCTTGTAAGTACTGCATATGCATGACCATGATCATCTTCAAGAAGTTTCTCATCGTCATGTTCAAATTTGTAGTTCAGGTAATTAATGTTGGAGTCGCCAGCAGGTCCTATAAAATCATCATCCTCGAGCTGATCAGTGTCAGCTTCCTGGTCTTCTTCATTCATCTCCACGTTGTTTCTGGGAGCATCTTCAATTGCTAATCTTTGGGAACCAGCAATGCGGTTCCAGTTGTTGTTGAAATTCCGAGCAGGGGCAGTATTGTTGCCTTGAGCCATTTGAGCCATTTGTTTCTTCATCTGCATCATCTCATTTGCTAACTTTTGTAGTAGTGAATCAGAAGTAGTAGCAGAGGATGAACTTTCAGCTCTAGAAGTGCTACTCTTTATCTTTCCAGCCATGATGAGGTCGTCTTCAATTTCAACCGCCATGTTTTAGGCTGCTAACAAGTCAGCAGGATGTGCTCTTCGCAGTTGATAGCTTACTTCAGGAAGTAAAGCATTGATGAAGAACACCTTTTGATTCTCGTCATTCAGAGAAGCAGAAGCCGGAATTTTGTACAGTAATCTTTGGAATTTTGCAATAAAATCCCGCATGTGCTCATGTGGCTCCTTCTTCAACTGAGTCAGCTGGGTAATCAATGTGCTGGAATCTTCAGCTGGTTTGAATCTTTTTAGGAACGCATCCCGCATAGTAGTCCAGTTGGTTATGGTGCCAGGAGCTAGCCGGTAGAACCATTCTCCAGCCAAGTCATGCAGAGTCTCTATGAAGAGTCTGACAGATACATCTTCATGTTCGACTGCAAGCACTCCACAGGATATGAAAAACGCAGCCAAGTGGTCATCTGGATTCTGCTTGCCATCTCCAAAGAATTTCAGAAAATTCTTTCTCGTCCCTTTAGGTAGATCATGCATAGTAGGAGTCAGATTCAAAGGTCCAAAGGCTGCACCCCATGGAACATGTGCTGCAGGGGCAAGTGGTTGATTTTGCATCATGAAAGGAGCACGTCTTCTTTGAGAATAGACTTGATGAATAATTCCAGCTGCCGGAATATGCTGAAGATGATCCGGATCTGGATGTGTTTGCACTCTTCTTCCTGGTGAAAGACTAGATCTGCGGCTTCTAACTTGAGGAGGATGATTGAAATTGAATTGCTCCTGCAATCTAAAGAAATGATCAGTCCTTCCTTGCGCCTTCATGGATCGGGTGAATGGATGTTCAGCCAGGTTGAGATTTGTATGGAAAACACTCTGATCTTCAATAGATAAACCTTGATCTACAAAGATAGTTGTTCCCCAGCAGAGTCGCCAAAAACTGTTGGCTAGATTTTCTGCATAGCACAAAACCTAGGAAGTCATGAGATAAATCTCCCTCATTTAACCGGTGAGGCTCCCGTGTCAGATTTGTCAATAAAAATGTGTTATTATCTATCAGGGGTTTTACTTTAACCACTTAGTTCATGAACCATAACTAAGAAGTTCTGCAGCAAGTAAGCAGCTGTTCAAGAAAGGAAAGTATTTTATAGAAGAAGGAAGTAAAGGAAATACAGAGAAGAAATGGGGAAGATGTGCATCCCAATTAGTAGATAGCAGAGCTAATTGCATGCACATAGAAGAAACTTAATAGATATGAACACACATAATTATAAAACAAAGGCAGCTCTAGATCCAGATCTAAAATAACACAAAGTTTATTAAGAGATCTAAGATTAAAAGCAAGAAACATAGTACACCGTGACACAAAGTTCTTCGGAAACCTGCTCCTTTGTATTCCTTTGTTCCAAGTTGCTCTCAAGGGTTCAACACAAAGTCTAGAACACAGGATTGCTTGCTTACAAATTCTGATCCATTAACCCGAAAGTTCTTCCTCTACTTATAGAATGTAGAGGGGCAATTACAAGTTGGAAGCTTTAGTTGAACTGGCACATGTGGAAGTCGGAGAAGAAACAACTGGCAATCTTCCTCCTGGAATTCCTCTTTGCGTGACATGTATGATTTGCAACTGAAAATAGAAGCTTCTATTTTGCACGTCCGCCACCTATCTCCAAGTAGTTGACTTCTTCAAGTAGTGGCTTTTAAACCAATCACTTAAGTTGTATAATTGAATTGATCGCTCAATTACTTTGTCGGAGGAAAGAAGAAGAAAAAGGAAAGCTGACTTTGTCGGAGGAAAGAAGGAAGAGGAAAGCTGACTTTGTCCTTTTCATGTCTACATGCAGCTGATTCAAACTGGATCTAGAAGCAGCTGGATCTGGAAACAAGCTGAAATTGCAAGCAGTTGGAATTGGAAGCAAGCTGGAATTTTGCCTTCGCATTGTCTTCTCTTTTATCCTTGAAGGTTTTGCAGTTCTTTTGTACATGCATCAATGCAAGGTTGGCCGTAGATAACTCATCATCCTTATTTTTAATTGCATATGAGCAATTAAAAATTCTGGAAAGCACTCAGGGTGAATGAAAATTCAATGAAAGCTTCAACTGGAAGATGAGAGCACATGCACAAGATCTTGGAAGGAATTTTCCACGCACTGACTTCTTCACGGGCTGCATTCGAAACAAGAGGATGAAGCCTTTGTGCCGGAAGCTTTTGCAACTATGACATCTGGATCTGCATCTGCATCTGGATATGGATCTGCACCTGCATAACAAACTTTGGCAACTGGGCTATGGATGGAAAAGCTGCAACTCGAATAATTCCACTGCTTTTAATCTGCACGCATGAGTGAATTTTCTCCTGCACGCATGAGTGAAGTCTTTCCTGCTCTGGATTTGTCTATCAATTCAGCAAGAGGTTTCGAGCCTAGATCTGTGTCTCCAGTATCTGTAAATTTAGAAGTGATGCATGACTCCGTTTTGCTTTCTTTTTCATCTTCCTTTGCCATAGCTTTGTTTGTCTTTGTCTAAACAATTCTTTTTCTTCTTATTTGACTGGAATTCTTCAATACTGGTGCAGATCTGGACAATTCTTCAGATTCGGAGGATATATGCAATGTATTGGACATTGATAAAAGCTCCTTTTCCTTTGTAAAGCACCTGTAATGAATTCCTGAGCTCCTGTAACACCTATGCAAACAATTATGTAGACAAAGATCAACCTCCTTCAAAGCATGCGCCAAATTTGGAAGCTTTTAGCCTTGTTTCCACTTTGCCTGAGCAAAATCCTTCTTCAAATGGGGGCGCACTTTTCCTCTTGGCTGCAATTCTTTACCTGTGAATTAAATAATTCACCCATATGGCTGCCCATGCTTATATAACCCTCACAATTCTATAATTAATAATTGCCCTAACAATTAAAGGCAATTAATTAATTAAAAATCAAGCTCTTCTCTTTTAAATATAGCATGTTTAAGGATAGCCATCCAATCAATTAAATTAATTCAATTTAATCATCCACACTTCACTTCACTTAAGCTTCACAGTGTGCTTTGACCATAGCCACTGAAAATAGGAATTAATATAATCATTTAATACTTTAAAAAGTATTAATTCCTTCTCAAAAGGGGCTGCATTAAATAAATTAAATTTATTTAATTTTGGAATTCTATTTCCAATTGATTTATTCCCCTTTGCTTTTGTTGACTTTTCCACAAGCCTGGGTGCCAAAATTGGGTGAATAAATATTAACAAATATTTATTTAATGCATTATTATTCACCCAAGGTGGGTCGCACTTTTTTGCATAATAGAATTCTATTTTTAAGAATTTCTGACAATGGGATTTTTTACCCTGCAAGGCAGCCCCGGAAATCCCATGATCCACTTAAGTGATTTGACTTTGACAATGGGATTATTTACCCTGCAAGGCCGGCAATAAAATCCCGTGATTTCACTTTAAGTCACTTTTCTTTTATTTCTTTTATTTCACCATGCTTAAGTGAATTTTTACCCTGCAAGGCAGGCAATAAAATCCCACCTGCCTGTTGCTTCTAATTTTCCCACTGCAGCTTAAGTGAATTTTATATCATGGGAAAAAGTACCCTGCAAGGCAGGCAATAAAATCCCACCTGCCTGCTGCTTCTAATTTTCCCACTGCAGCTTAAGTGAATTTTATATCACGGGAAAAAGTACCCTGCAAGGCAGGCAATAAAATCCCACTTGCCTGTTGCTTCTAATTTTCCCACTGCAGCTTAAGTGAATTTTATATCACGGGAAAAAAGTACTCTGCTAAGGCAAGCAGGTACAAAATTCCCACCTTGCCTGCGGCTTCTATTTTTCCCATTGCAGCTTAAATCCTTTGTTTTCCAAAAATGCACCCATCCCCGCAGGGGCTTTTCCGTGCACGACTTCGATTTTTCCCAGTGATCCAGACCTCCGATGGTGACTTCCTCTAGGCATAACATGCGTATATGTTCTCCAGCTGCTCCAGACCAAAAATCGGGCTTACCCGGCAAAGGAATTGTTCTAGAGAAATTTCACAGAAAACGAAACTAGACAACACAAAAACACGAAAAAAATTGCCAAAAGTCACAAATAAAGCCCAAAACTCATTCCTTGTTAAAATCCTTCTACGTACAAGGGAATAATGATATGTTCGATCATAACAGAGTTAAAACGGAACGCAAATAGCCTCATACGGGGCTCAAAATAATTAAATACAAATTTCCCGCAGACAAATCCCGACGACAGAATATAACAATTTTGGGCATCTGGGTATTTGGCGAAAAAGGCTAATATGGCTCTTTGGGAATATCTTGACACAATACAAGAACTTTCAGGCAATAAAAACACAAAACGACCCATTATTTTAAAAGTACGAAAATTTTTCAGATAGGGTAGTCACAGATTTAAGGATGAAATCTGGGTGACACCAAAGTCTCTGCTATGGAGAAGAGAAAAATTCATATTTATGAGAAAACTCTTTCCCAAAAAACATAGAGGATTTATGAAAGAAATCACAAAGTTTTCAGCAAGGCTCTGATAACACATGTTGATTTCGAGCCATAAAGATAGAAACAAGAAACACAAATAAACATAACGAGTTATTCGGCAAACTGAATCACCCAGCTTGTATTTTTTCATTCATGTACAAAGGCATATAAAAATATATAGTTTTACAACTCCTTCCAATCCATGGGATAAACGAAAGGTCAAGTGACCTTTCACATTCCTATTTTTTGCGTATTTTTTGGAATGTATTTTCAATATTTATTTATAAACTTCCATTCCTTTGAATTATTTTCATTATTATATTTTTCTTTGGATCAATTTCTAATGCTCCATGCCTGGCATTGAAATGAATCGCGCTATGGTGAGTAATGGAGGACCTCAAAGCAGACAGGGGAGAGGGTAGAGAAGAAATAGTGAAAGTAAAAGTCAACATAACATAATCATCAGGGGGGAGTTGACCAAAGTTATGGAAGTCCTGAGTGTGAGGGTCATAGTCCCACTAGAAAGGACATAATAAAGCCCGCCCGTGCCCTGGCCATGTGGAAAGCAAGTGAATTCCTTAGAATCCAGGAAACAAAGGAAACACATCAAAAATTATGAGAACATGTAATTCACACAGCTGAAGAAAATGTTTGTCATTAGATGAGACTCAATTCTTGCCACCGGTTGAGGCTCTTTACAACCCAAGATCCTCATAATTTAGCTCAAAAAGACAAAATGCATTCCTTGGTCAGATCCTGGACACAAGCACCTGACAGGTCCCAACATGGGCATTAAAGTCATCCAAAATAATGTTATCACCCAAGGAGAAGTAAGAAATCTCTGGATAAACGTCAAGATATGGGGACACATGTTAGTAGGGGCTGCAGCTGGTGGATGGGAGATGAACCAATGCAACTTTGGCAGGGCATGACAAATCATAGCAGAAAAAGATTCTACGGTAAAACTACTTTCAGCTCTAAAGAAATCCAATTTTGCACAGTTGCTTGTAAAGGGGGTCTTTGAAAACACCACTTCAATTATTATGAATTATAGGATCTGCCTTCAAAGATTTAAAGCTATATCTGATCATTGGTGTCAATAACAATTTTTTAAATTAGATTTTCTTTTCCTCAACTCTTGAAGCAATGCATATTTGTGTTTAGATTATACAAAATGCAATTGATAATTTTTATGTCGAGTGGAATAAAATAATGAGTTAGAAGCACAGAAAGATAAAAGAGAAGAAGCCATCATTACAACCAAAAATTCCGTAAATAAGTACTTTTTCTCCAAGACACATGGCAGAGAAAAACCAGAAACACATAAATCATGTAAGTTCTAAGTGCTTATCTGCATCCCTTCATAAGGAGTTCCCTCTCTATTTATTCAGGTATCCTACGACCCTTCAGATCTTGAAAAAATCCCTAAAATTAAGAGATACCTTATGAACTTGAGACAATCTATAAATACAAGTTAAGACTCCACCTTTTGCATTTGGAAACTGAACCCTATTTTGTGTCGTTAATTTACCTTTAAACTTTGCCATTACTTATTTTCAACAAAATATTAATTTTTTGTAAATAATTTTACACAGCCCACAATAGAGTTTAGTGTGTCTTAGATGTAACATTGACCAGTTAGTTCTGTTTTATTTCTTTTAGCTATAGTCAGGTATACTCAAATAGACTGAACATCTATTGTTCTAATATACCTGAGCAGTTAGAGGAGTAGAACATGAACGAGCCCTTGGTGATGTCTCTGGTGAGCTATATTCACTGTTGCTTTCCTGTCTGTCCAACTTGGAACTGGTCTCTTGCTGCACAGTGTTACCTTGATAATCTAGTTTTGCATTCTGCAGGTATCCAGAAGATATTTTGACGGTTTTACTTCCAATAAGATGATATTTCCTTCACGCTTAATCCAGAAGATAAATAAAGAAAAACAAAATCATTATTGTCAGTCTTATCCACGTACTATCTTTTGTGTTATATGCACATATAAACAGAAAAAATATTTACAGTGGATTTTCTTCAAATCCAAGTTTAGTGGAACATTCTATAAAATTACAAACAGAGAGCACAGGCAATCACAGCGAACAGAGAATTAGATGAATGAATGTAGAGCATATTATTGAGTCAAGCACTACAAAGAGTCCAATTTGATCACCCAAGTGTAAGGAACAATGCCAATGCCACTACCCTGATGATTTCCTCATATCGTATTATATATATATGGAGGAAAGGGCAGTAATATTATGAAAAAGAACATTGAGTTTAACTCTCAGGAGTGAGAGTTACAACGGCAAAACCTCCATTTTGAATGTGAAGTCTTTTACGGTTTTAGAAGATTCCCATACAGTCGCCATGTAATGTCCCTTCTAGGGCTGAACCACAAACAATGAAATCACACAAACCCAAACTAAAATGTATTCTGATTTGTATAACCAACCAACTGAAAAAATGGAACATCAGTGCACAGCAAACTGATTTTTGGAACAGCGGCTATGAAAGAGCAATAATTTAATCAAAACATCACCATTAACATCATCTACAACATGTAGAAACACCTTAGGAATATTTTAGGGCAATTATCATTCAAAACTCAACCACGAACACAGCTGGAAATTAATTAATTAATTAACAGTAGAAGTACAACTCTCAAAAGTGATTGAAAATGAGGTCTCATAACCCCTATAAATACCAAATAAGTGATAGATCAGCTTATAAATTTGGAGAAGTCTGAATATCATCTTGCAATGCCAAACATGCCTAGGAAGGCAGACAAACACCCACCTCCTGAGTACCACCCTAGGAGAAGGGTGCCAAAATGATGAAGCCCTTGATAGTCTTTTAATATACTTTAAAAAGTATTAATTCCTTCTCAAAGGGGCTGCATTAAATAAATTAAATTTATTTAATTTTGGAATTCTATTTCCAATTGATTTATTCCCCTTTGCTTTTGTTGACTTTTCCACAAGCCTGGGTGCCAAAATTGGGTGAATAAATATTAACAAATATTTATTTAATGCATTATTATTCACCCAAGGTGGGTCGCACTTTTTTGCATAATAGAATTCTATTTTTAAAAATTTCTGACAATGGGATTTTTTACCCTGCAAGGCAGCCCCGGAAATTCCATGATCCACTTAAGTGATTTGACTTTGACAATGGGATTATTTACCCTGCAAGGCAGGCAATAAAATCCCGTGATTTCACTTAAGTCACTTTTCTTTTATTTCACCATGGGGATTTTTACTCTGCAAGGCAGGCAATAAATTCCCGCCTGCCTGCAGCATCTAACTTTCCCACTGCAGCTTAAGTGAATTTTCTATCACGGAAAAAAGTACCCTGCAAGGCAGGCAATAAAATCCCACCTGCCTGCTGCTTCTAATTTTTCCACTGTAGCTTAAGTGAATTTTCTATCACGGGAAAAAGTACCCTGCAAGGCAAGCAATAAAATCCCACCTGCCTGCTGCTTCTAATTTTCCCACTGCAGCTTGGGTGAATTTTATAACACGGGAAAAAATACCCTGCTAGGCAGGTATAAAATTCCCAACTGCCCGCTGCTTCTAATTTTCCCACTGCAGCTTAAGTGAATTTTCTATCACGGGAAAAAGTACCCTGCAAGGCAGGCAATAAAATCCCACCTGCCTGCTGCTTCTAATTTTCCCACTGTAGCTTAAGTGAATTTTATAACACGGAAAAAAGTACCCTGCTAGGCAGGTATAAAATTCCCACCCTGCCTGCGGCTTCTATTTTTCCCATTGCAGATTAAATCCTTTGTTTTCCAAAAATGTGCCCATCCCCGCAGGGGCTTTTCTGTGCACGACTTCGCTTTTTCCCAGTGATCCGGACCTCCGATGGCGACTTCCTCCGGGCATAATGTGCGTATATGTTTTCCAGCTGCTCCAGGCCAAAAATCGGGCTTACCCGGAAAATGAATTGTTCCAGAGAAATTTCACAGAAAACGAAACGGGACACCACAAAAACATGAAAAATTGCCAAAAGTTACAAATAAAGCCCAAAACTTATTCCAAGTTAAAACCCTTCTGGCACATAGGAATAATAACATATTCGCTCATAATAGAGTTAAAATGGAGCGCAAATAGCCTCATACGGGGCTCAAAATAATTTAATACAAATTTCCCGCAAACAAATCCCGATGACAGAATATAACAACTTTGGGCATCTGGGTATTTGGCGAAAAAGGCTAATATGGCTCTTTAGGAATATCTTAACGCAATACAAGAACTTTCAGACAATAAAAACATAAAACGACCCATTATTTTAAAAGTACGAATTTTTTTTTTAATAGGGTAGTCACAGATTTCAGGATGAAATCTGGGTGACACCAAAGTCTCTGCTATGGAGAAGAGAAAAATTCATATTTATGAGAAAACTCTTTCCCAAAAAACATAGAGGATTTATGAAAGAAATCACAAAGTTTTCAGCAAGGCTCTGATAACACATGTTGATTTCGAGCCATAAAGATAGAAACAAGAAACACAAATAAACATAACGAGTTATTCGGCAAACTGAATCACCCAGCTTGTATTTTTTCATTCATGTACAAAGGCATATAAAAATATATAGTTTTACAACTCCTTCCAATCCATGGGATAAACGAAAGGTCAAGTGACCTTTCACATTCCTATTTTTTGCGTATTTTTTGGAATGTATTTTCAATATTTATTTATAAACTTCCATTCCTTTGAATTATTTTCATTATTATATTTTTCTTTGGATCAATTTCTAATGCTCCATGCCTGGCATTGAAATGAATCGCGCTATGGTGAGTAATGGAGGACCTCAAAGCAGACAGGGGAGAGGGTAGAGAAGAAATAGTGAAAGTAAAAGTCAACATAACATAATCATCAGGGGGGAGTTGACCAAAGTTATGGAAGTCCTGAGTGTGAGGGTCATAGTCCCACTAGAAAGGACATAATAAAGCCCGCCCGTGCCCTGGCCATGTGGAAAGCAAGTGAATTCCTTAGAATCCAGGAAACAAAGGAAACACATCAAAAATTATGAGAACATGTAATTCACACAGCTGAAGAAAATGTTTGTCATTAGATGAGACTCAATTCTTGCCACCGGTTGAGGCTCTTTACAACCCAAGATCCTCATAATTTAGCTCAAAAAGACAAAATGCATTCCTTGGTCAGATCCTGGACACACAAGCACCTGACAGGTCCCAACATGGGCATTAAAGTCATCCAAAATAATGTTATCACCCAAGGAGAAGTAAGAAATCTCTGGATAAACGTCAAGATATGGGGACACATGTTAGTAGGGGCTGCAGCTGGTGGATGGGAGATGAACCAATGCAACTTTGGCAGGGCATGACAAATCATAGCAGAAAAAGATTCTACGGTAAAACTACTTTCAGCTCTAAAGAAATCCAATTTTGCACAGTTGCTTGTAAAGGGGGTCTTTGAAAACACCACTTCAATTATTATGAATTATAGGATCTGCCTTCAAAGATTTAAAGCTATATCTGATCATTGGTGTCAATAACAATTTTTTAAATTAGATTTTCTTTTCCTCAACTCTTGAAGCAATGCATATTTGTGTTTAGATTATACAAAATGCAATTGATAATTTTTATGTCGAGTGGAATAAAATAATGAGTTAGAAGCACAGAAAGATAAAAGAGAAGAAGCCATCATTACACACCAAAAATTCCGTAAATAAGTACTTTTTCTCCAAGACACATGGCAGAGAAAAACCAGAAACACATAAATCATGTAAGTTCTAAGTGCTTATCTGCATCCCTTCATAAGGAGTTCCCTCTCTATTTATTCAGGTATCCTACGACCCTTCAGATCTTGAAAAAATCCCTAAAATTAAGAGATACCTTATGAACTTGAGACAATCTATAAATACAAGTTAAGACTCCACCTTTTGCATTTGGAAACTGAACCCTATTTTGTGTCGTTAATTTACCTTTAAACTTTGCCATTACTTATTTTCAACAAAATATTAATTTTTTGTAAATAATTTTACACAGCCCACAATAGAGTTTAGTGTGTCTTAGATGTAACATTGACCAGTTAGTTCTGTTTTATTTCTTTTAGCTATAGTCAGGTATACTCAAATAGACTGAACATCTATTGTTCTAATATACCTGAGCAGTTAGAGGAGTAGAACATGAACGAGCCCTTGGTGATGTCTCTGGTGAGCTATATTCACTGTTGCTTTCCTGTCTGTCCAACTTGGAACTGGTCTCTTGCTGCACAGTGTTACCTTGATAATCTAGTTTTGCATTCTGCAGGTATCCAGAAGATATTTTGACGGTTTTACTTCCAATAAGATGATATTTCCTTCACGCTTAATCCAGAAGATAAATAAAGAAAAACAAAATCATTATTGTCAGTCTTATCCACGTACTATCTTTTGTGTTATATGCACATATAAACAGAAAAAATATTTACAGTGGATTTTCTTCAAATCCAAGTTTAGTGGAACATTCTATAAAATTACAAACAGAGAGCACAGGCAATCACAGCGAACAGAGAATTAGATGAATGAATGTAGAGCATATTATTGAGTCAAGCACTACAAAGAGTCCAATTTGATCACCCAAGTGTAAGGAACAATGCCAATGCCACTACCCTGATGATTTCCTCATATCGTATTATATATATATGGAGGAAAGGGCAGTAATATTATGAAAAAGAACATTGAGTTTAACTCTCAGGAGTGAGAGTTACAACGGCAAAACCTCCATTTTGAATGTGAAGTCTTTTACGGTTTTAGAAGATTCCCATACAGTCGCCATGTAATGTCCCTTTCTAGGGCTGAACCACAAAACAATGAAATCACACAAACCCAAACTAAAATGTATTCTGATTTGTATACCAACCAACTGAAAAATGGAACAGCAGTGCACAGCAAACTGATTTTTGGAACAGCGGCTATGAAAGAGCAATAATTTATCAAAACATCACCATTAACATCATCTACAACATGTAGAAACACCTTAGGAATATTTTAGGGCAATTATCATTCAAAACTCAACCACGAACACAGCTGGAAATTAATTAATTAATTAACAGTAGAAGTACAACTCTCAAAAGTGATTGAAAATGAGGTCTCATAACCCCTATAAATACCAAATAAGTGATAGATCAGCTTTATAAATTTGGAGAAGTCTGAATATCATCTTGCAATGCCAAAACATGCCCTAGAAGGCAGCCAAACACCCACCTACCTGAGTTACCACCCTAGGAGAGGGTGCCAAAATGATGAAAAGCCCTTGATAGTCTTCTGCTTCAATGCCCTATCTGCCCAACTAGAGCCCCAAAAAGTACATATGGAAGGTATTCTCCATGCCCTAAATGGTGGAAACACGAGACCTCGTGAAACATCATACACTTCCCTAGGCAACTCATTCTTCCGGCGCACAACTAGCGATCCCAAGAAAAAAGGGGGAATTTAAAGGTGATGCTGTCAAAATTGGAGCTCCAAGCCATCAACATTCAATTCATTGAGTGTTTTGTAGTCAAGATCATATAAAATTTTGCCTCTCAACTCATCCGAGAGCCCAAGTTATCGCTGTCACGAGTTGGCTCAAGGAACGCGTTCGACACTTAGCCAAATTTTCAAGAGGACACATGTCAGCTCCAGGACCCTAGCACATTTTGATGTCCCTTTCGTCCCTTAAGCTAAGGGACATAGGAGACAGTAAAATGCACCTAACCCTATTTTTCCCTCTGGTCACCCTTGAAACCCTCTGCATCATCAGTTCAGCCCCAAGGAGCTTATCGGAGCCTATCCCCTCAGTCGTTCAGATCGAGCCAAGTGTCGCACCTTGGCGCGATGTGCAAATTGGTGACCCTTTTGTCTCTTTGGCAAAGGGACATGAGGGACATGAAAATGCGCCCAGCCCCCTATGGCCCCCAGGTCATCAATGCATCCTTCTACAGTGCAATATTCAGCCCCCAGGTGCTTTTCACCAGCTCCCTAGCCCTAATGCTCAATCGTCCATATCTTGACAAGTGTCGCGAGGAGGCAGGATGTGCAATTTGATGACCCTTTCATTCCTTTAGCTAAAAGGACATCAAGGACATAAAAATGTGCCCCACCCTTGGTATGTGTTTCTGAATATTTTAAATCCGGCACTTCGCATTTTTTCTCTCCATTTCTTCTTCACAGATTCACACCCTGACATAGCTCTATCCATTCTTGTCCAGACACCCAATCCACCATTGCTACTGGTGTCACTCAGATTTAACCCCGAAATCTGTGACTACCCAATTCGAAAAAAATTCGTACTTATAAAATAATGGGTCATTTGTTGTTTTTATTGCCTGAAAGTTCTTGTATTGCGTCAAGATAATCCCAAAGAGCCATATTAGCCCTTTTCGCCAAATACCCAGATGCCCAAAATTGTTTTATTCTGTCGTCAGGATTTGTCTGCGGGAAATTTGTATTTAATTATTTTGAACCCCGTATGAGGCTATTTGCGCTCCGTTTCAACTCTATTATGAGCGGATATGTTATTATTCCTATGTACCAGAAGGATTTTAACTTATTTTAAGTTTTGAGCTTTATTTGTAACTTTTGGCAATTTTTCGTGTTTTTGTGGTGTCCCGTTCTGTTTTCTGTAAAATTTCTCTGGAACAACTCCTTCGCTGGGTAAGCCCGATTTTTGGCCTGGAGCAGCTGGAAAACATATACGCATATTTTGCCAGGAGGAAGTCGTCATCGGAGGTCTGGATCACTGGGAAAAAGCGAAGTCGTGCACAGAAAAGCCCCTACGGGGATGGGCGCATTTTTGGAAAACAAAGGATTTAAGCTGCGATGGGAAAAATATAAGCCGCAGGCAGGATGGGAATTGTATACCTGCCTGGCAGGGTACTTTTTCCCGTGTTATAAAAGTCACTTAAGCTGCAGTGGGAAAAATAGAGGCTGCAGGCAGGTGGGAATTTATTGTCTGCCTTGCAGGGTGAAAATTCCCATGCTATAATAAAAGGAAAGTGACTTAAGTGAAATCATGGGATTTTAGTGCCTGCCTTGCAGGGTAAAGAATCCCATTGTCAAAGTCAAATCACTTAAGTGGATCATGGGATTTTGGTGCCTGCCTAGCAGGGTAAAGAATCCCATTATGAAAAAATTCTTAAAAATAGAATTACATGTGCAAAAAAGTGCGCCCCCTTTGGTGATGGATTAAAGTGATTAAATTGATTATTTTTAATAATCTTTCTTCCTTCAAAAAGTGCGCCCAAGCTTGAGGGGGTCAAAAAGTCAAAGAAGGAATAAAAGAAATAAATTAAATTAATTAAATTTAATTTATTTAGTGGCTGCCCCCTTCTCTCAAAAAGTGCACCCCATTTGGGCATTATTTAATGATTTTTGAAGCATTAAATCATTAAATTAATTTCTATTTTCAGTGGCTATGGTCAAAGCACACTGTGGAGCTTGAGTGAAGTGCTGTGTGAAGGATTAAATTGGATTAATTTAATTTATTGGATGGCTGTCCTTAAACATGCTATTTTTAAAAGAGAAAAGCATGATTTTTAATTAATTAATTGCCTTTAATTGTTAGGGCAATTATCAATTATAGAATTGTGAAGGTTATATAAGCATGGGCAGCCATATGGATGAATTATTTAATTCACAGGTTAAGAATTGCAGCAAAGAGGAAAAGTGCGCCCCCATTAGAGGAAGGATTTTGCACAGACAAAGTGCTAACAAAGGCTAAAAGCTTCCGGATTTGGCGAATGCTTTGGAGAAGGTTGATCTTCGTTTGCATAATTGTTTTCACAGGTGTTACAGGAGCTCAGGTGTTGATTGAAAGGATTCATGCTCTCTTTATGTGCAAATTAAACACCAATTTTTGGGGCAGCAGGCTTGAAAAGTACAGATTTTTATAATTTAAATTCACTATTCATGCTCCAGTGGCCATTTTTGTCTGAATAAATTGCAGGAACTCATTACAGGTGCTTTATAAAAGAAAAGGAGTTTTTATCAATGTCCAATACATTGCAAATATCCTCCGAATCTGAAGAATTGTCCAGATCTGCACCAGTATTGAAGAAATCCGGCCAAATTAGAAGAAAAAGAATTATTCAGACAAAGATTGATAAAGCCATGGCGAAAGGAGATGAAAAAGAGAACACGATGGATTCATGCATTGCTTCTAAACTTTCAGACATAGGAGACACAGATCTAGGCCCAGAACCTCTTTCTGATTTGATTGACAGATCCAGAGCTGGAAAGACTTCACTCATGCGTGCGGTCAAAAGTAGTGGAATTATTCGAGCTGCAGCTTTCCCGTGTACAGCCCAATTGCCAGAGTTTGTGATCGAGTGTGCTAAATCTTATCATCCTTCATCCAGATCAGTGCGTGATGTTGCGGGAAAGACAATAATTCGTTTGGATGCAGAATTCTTCGATTATTGTCTGAAGATTCCAGTGCGAAAGGTTGTGAATTCTATTAGCATTCAGGATGCTGACAGTAGGTGGGAAAAGCACAGAGCTGATTGTGTGAGCATCATGAATAGCCGGTTCATGAAGAAGCCTAGATCCCCTTCCAAGTTCCCGAGAACTCTTCCACGATCCAATTTGGTGCAGGAAGCGGATGATATCGTCAAATTGCTATGCAGGTTGAATGGTGAAGCGAATGCCTACACTTTCCGGACATGGATGTATGCTTTCATTAGGACCATTGAAATCAACAAGGTGATTCTATAATCAATTGGTCAGAAATTATTAGTAGTAACATCGGTGAGCAACTGCGGAACGTGAAGCGTACCTTCAGCTTCAAGATGACTTCATACTTGGTGTATGCTGCAGCTTCACAGGGTGTCTTTTCCAAGCTGGATAGATGTGGTATTCTTTCCAAGGATCCCATTTTCGAGTGCTACCCACAGCTTACTATACCTGCATGCGAAAAGGACTTCAAAGTGATCAACGATGACTTCTTCTACGATTTCATCTACAGGTTAGACAAAGACTTGAAGACTCACAGGGTAAGCAAGGAAGCATGGGAAGCAGTGTCCAAGATTGGCAGTGTATTCATCCAGTTTGTAGATTTCACATACCTTAGGGTTACGAGCTTTTCAGGTGAACCAATAAAGATGCCAAGGTACCCGAGTGACAGATTGATCGCCATGGAGCTGAGTAGGCAACTTGTGGAGTTACACGACCTTTAGTCGAAGCGGCACAAGTCTACGGGCTTCTTCCCACTCACTGTGGGATATTACACTTGCATCAGCATTCACAGAGCTCGAGGGATGGAAGCACAAATGTTGTCCAAGTATGAGCAAGAGTTCTTCCCTGCGCGGCTTAATTTCGATCCATTTGGAATAGCCAGGAAGACAATCTCCCAGGAGTACGCACATGTGCCTTCGTTAGAAGATTTCTGGATGAAGTGCAGAAGTGAGTACGAGGTTAGAAAGAAAGATTTCAGCAGACTATCGGCAAAGCAAGTATTTGACTTTGGACTAGCGCGGATACCTGCGGATCTTAAAGATGATGGGAACGTGGTACTTGACACTTACCATTAAATGGGAGGAGATAGAGCTATACTGCAGGATAGCAATGGCGGCTGCAACACAATAGAAGAGAGATCCGGAGCTGTGTTGGTGAGTACTTCGAGCTGGCTGCTAACAAAGGGATACTGCCTTGATGAAATATTAATGAATCAAATCACGGGCAACTTCGGCGCAGGAGATTCCCTCAAACGAAAGCATGAAGGAGAAAGCAGCAGAAGGTCCGAGAAGTTGAAAGTACACAGAAGATCTCAAGAGAAAGAGAAGACCACTTCTACGACCATAGCTTTGACTCCGACTTCTCCAGTACCTAGAGGATCACCAACTATTGCACCACAGCAGCAGGATGTTTCCATGCCTTCATTGAAACCAGCGACGTTCGTCTTCTCTCCGCAGCCACTTCGTTCAGCACCCGTTCCAGAGGAGATGTTAAAGCTGCAGATGACGGAGTTCGAAAGAGCTTTGTCCTTGGATGTTTCAGAAGATGGCAGCCATGATACTGTGGCACTTTCTGATGGAGAGGATGCAGAGCGGGAGATGGTAGTGCACTCAGCAACTTCTCACTCTCCGAGAAGTAATTTCTCGGAATGGTTAGCTATGCAGTTGGTTCCGGAAGCAAGAGTAGAGATGAACTTAGAGGAACATGACTTGCAGCTACTTCAGGATTTGAGCAGAAGAGACAGAAGGCCTAAAGTTGCTAAAGCAACTTCTAGGTTGATCATCACGGATTCGGGAGAGAAGTTTGCTGAGATATCAATTCCGACGGAAGGAAAGGTAGAAGAGGAGCTCACGGCAGAAGATGTGACGGTGACCAAAATACCACTCGGTCAAGCTACCACTGAAGGATTGAAGCAGGACACGTAGACGTTGCTGGATGCTTTGTTCCTTAAGCTTGACAGTGAAAAGGCGGAGAAAGAAGAGCTGCAGAAGCAAGTATCTCAATTATGTGAGATCATAGCCAAGGTTGCTAAATCTTCCATTCAGCCCGTTTCAGCGTAGGTGAGTGATCATCTTATGCAGGAAATGGAAGATGCAAGCAATCAAGTAAAGACTATTGACGAGTGGAAGGATCTGATTATTCGTCAAGCTTCTGTGCAACTTGGGGAAGTGCCAACCCGCCTAAAGGTTATGAACGACGCAGCAAATCAACTAAAGCAACTGATAGAAAGCATAGAAGGAATGAATACAGTTGCAGAGAGTAACCTGAGTATTTTGGCCGAGATCAACAAGCTGCCGGGAGATGTATTAGTTGCAGAACAAATTGTGCCGGATGGATCATTCGAGAAGGGAAGCAGCTAGAGTTTGCAGTATCTTTCCGTTTGGAGATCTGCAGAGTTTTGCTGAAGAGGATGCAGGCGCTTGAGAGTAGAACATCAGATTTGCCGGACAGTACCATTTCTTTCACTGAGGAAAGAGTGGATGGAGGTGTTACTTCATACGTGCGGATTGTTTCTAACGAGGTGCATGACTCCCTGGAAAGTTCTCTTCTGATGGTGCAAAAGAGGATTGATAAAGCCACCAAGCCTTTCACGATGAACTCTATCAGTAGGCTGGTGACACTGCATGCGGACATTGCGAGATTTGGGCCGAGTTTGGAAGAAATGGAAGCATGCAGCAAAGTGTTGAATGAAGGATTGCTGCAATTCAGGACAGAAAAGGAAGCAGTAGCTAAAACAGATGGAAAGATGCTGAATTATATGTTCGACAAGTATATCAGATATCAGAACAAGAAGAAGATGTAGATGTTACAGCTGGCATGACTTCTTCTATTTCTTTCTTCTTCTACTTTCTATGTTCCCGAATGAAATTGTAAACTTCTAAGTTGTTGGTTTTGCAACCATTACTTGAAGTCATGTGGAACCTTTCTATCAGTTAAGTGATACATGTTTCACTTAAGAAGAAGTTAGTTGAGGATGATTGCCAAATGTCATCTTTACTTGTTGTTCATACTTTAGTTCAGTTTGAGTCTTCTATTTGTACTTTCCCTCCTACATTCTATAAGTAGGAGAAGAACCTACGGGTTAATGATGGATCAGAATTTGTAAGAAGCAATCTTGTGTTCTAGACTTTGTGCTGAACCCCTGAGAGCCCCTTGTTGCAGAGGAATACAAAGAAGCAGGCTTCCGGAGAACTTTGTGTCACGGCGTACTGTGTTTCTTGTTTTTAAATCTTAGATCTTTAAAGTAAACTTTGTGTTATTTTAGATCTGGATCTAGAACTGCCTTTGCTTTAGAATTCTGTGTGTTCAAATCTATTAAGTTTCTTCTATGTGCATGCAATTAGCTCTGATATCTACTAATTGGGATGCACATCTTCCTTACTTCTTCTCTGTAATACCTTGACTTCCTTCTTCTATAATTTTCCTTTCTTAAACAGCTGCTTACTTGCTGCAGAACTTCTTAGTTATGGTTCATGAACTAAGTAGTTAAAGTAAAACCCCTGATAGATAAAAACACATTTTATTGACAAATCTGACATGGGAGCCTCACTGGTTAAATGAGGGAGATTTATCTCATGACTGCCTAGGTTTGATGCTATGCAGAAAATCTAGCCAACAGCTACACTCCGAACCAGCTTCATCAAATCCTCCACACCATGAAAACACAATAGTCTCAGAGGAGAGGTTGATTGAAGGAACGAAGAACGAAAGAGAAAACGAGAGAAATTCATCTAAAAACCCCATAGCCATGAGACGAAGAAATGAATATATCATGCAAACCAGTGCACGGATCGATACGAGGTTTTTCACTTTCTTCACCATTTTCGGATGCCGTAAAAACCTTGCTAATAAATCTCCCATTCACAACATAGATTGTTCGCAGCAAAGAAATCCTCGTTCTTGCACAACGAGAACAAAAACCCAATTTCCCAATCAACCAGAGATCGGTTTGAAGAGAAAATTCACCGGCAAAACGAAAAAGAAAAACCCATATCGAAAATATAATTTTCGTTGTGATCCGTGGACAAAACCAAACCTGCAATTTTCGAGCTCCGTTAATGGCTGCCCTATCCGTAGCTGCTAGGTGCAAAATTTAAAATATTAAAATCTCACAAACTATTGATCGGGTAAGCCTGAGATTTCATGGAGGTGATATTGGGCAAAAACCCATATTAGAAAACTTCGTTCCACTGTGATCCAACCACTAGAAGCACACTTACTAAAAATAGCAGGCCTTCTACATGGGAGACGACTATTTCAGGTAAGCCATCATCTAAAGAAGCTGCAAACGAGACGATGAACGCAAAGGATGTATCACAAACAAAAATCATCGGAAAGGTCACCTCGGCCCGAAATTGACACTTAAAATAGTAAGTGGTCCTAAGAGCACCTGCTAAAAGTAGAAGATTAGTCCGAAAGGCGAGAGGAATACAATATGAGGAAGAAGTTCAAAATGTCATAGGCAGGTCGAGGTCCGAAAAGCTTATTTTTACACTTACTAAAAATAGTAAGTTGTTCCATTCAAGAATATCAAGTGTTGAAGAGCCATTCATAGTTTCGCCAGTATGTTCTTCCATACCTAGCACCTGTGCGGACCAATGTATCATTCCGTAGGACATATGTCGACAAAATACGACAGTGTTGCAAAGGGTCATCGCGGGAGGCTGTAATGTCCCCATTTCTAAAGACACTTAGCCTATACATCCCCATGGGCTTCGGGATGTGCAAGGGAAATATTTTTATTAAATAATTAAATATTATTGCCTGGAGCAATAATTATTTAATTATGAAGATTATGAAGATTATTTAATTTAATTCCCAAAATATAAAAATTCAATGGGAAATTAATTACATATTTAGGTGGCTTTTATTGTTAAAATCACCCTTTGAAAAGGGGACGCCACACCTAGGGAAAACAAACTGCTTTTATTTAATATTTTCCCTCTCCTAGGGTTTTCGAATTTTGTGCCTCCTTGCTTATAAAAGGAGTGCTAGGGTCATTATTATTATTATGTTATGATGAACTTTTTTTGATACTCCATGCTTGGAGCTGGGATGCATGCCCATTGGCTCTCTCTCTCTCTCTCTCTCTCTCTCTCTCTCTCTCTCTCTCCTGCGTGGGAGGTTGTAGTGAGCTGGTTTTCTTTTGGCATCTATTGAAGAAATTATTACTTTGGCAAATCTGCCTTTTACTGTAGCGACATCACTGTAGCAGCTGGTTTGTGATAAAAAATAAGTGATTTTGGGAGTTCCTTTTACAAGTCGATTTGTGGGTAATTTCCTTCCTAGCTTTCGTGACTTACCATTAATGTTATGAGTGGTTTGAATCATAGTAGGAAAACTCGCCAAAACCTCGCCGAGTTTTGAAAAAATCGCCAAAAAACAAGCAAAACGAGTAAACCGCTGAAAGACTCGCCAAACTAGGCAAAAAAATACTCGCCGAGCATAGTTGGAATACTTGCCAAAACTCGCCAAGTTATAGTTGGAAAACTCGCCGAGCATAGTTGGAAACTCGCCAAAGACAACATTTCTTTCCTTTTTTGGCATTTCTTTCCTTTTTTGCATTTTTGGTGATAAAAACACAAGCAAAGAATAAAATTTGCCATTTTTGGAAAGGGTCCGGGAAGATGTAGCAGCAAAAACTTGCATGTGCCATAACTTTCATTCTGTGGCTCCATTTCAGGTGCCGTTTTCTCTAGAAGTGCATATTTTCTCGAGCTCTACGCATTGATGGCAATATTTTCTTATTTTCATAAAATCCATTTTTGCACCTTTTTGGACCAAGCAACTTCTTGTAATCTTTTGAAAGAATCATGAGCTTTGATCTCCTATAGACAGATTAGTAATTAAAAATACTGGATAGCTTTCCAAAACACGGCGAGTACTCACCAAAACTCGACGAGTATTCTCCCGTGCTCTGACTAATTGTCCCACCTGCCAGCTTGGTCGCAACCTGCTTATTCAAATGTTGACTTCATATATCAACAGATGCCTAGGTTTTTTTATTTTTGCTATTTTAAGAATTTTTTTTGTTCCATGATAATCACACAAAGAAGCGCAACAAATTGACTCAAAAAAGGCTCAACGACTTGGCTTTTGTGCAACACAATCTCCGGCTTCGCACAAAAAACGTTGAGGCCACATCAGAGGAGCTCATTGATTTGGATGAGATAGATCCATACAATGAGTGAACTGGGCAAGAAGAGGAAAACCCTGCATTCACAGTGAAGGAGATTGCTTCTTTTAAGATGGAGGCTATGGAGGGAGAACCACTAGCAGGACTCCGAAGAGATATTGGATTGGATGAAATCTTTGGAAGTGATCTCCAACATGCAGCAGAGGAGCCACCAGCACCACCATCTAGTTCCAGGATTGAGCCTGATTCACAGCCTTCTAGGAGGAGCGTGGAGACGCAGCTGAGTGTGGGGACTAGTAGAGGCACTAGACCCTCTCCCCAATATTTCTCTAGATTGGGGAAGAGGAAAATGTAATTTATTGTATATTGTAACTTACATAGATATGAAATTTATGATGATATTTTTCAATGTCAATCATCATAAATTCATATTACTTATCAGCCGGTTGTTGTATTCGCATGATGATGCGATTTTGTATTGTATTTGTATTCAAATCTAATAGAAAACACTTCTCCAACATTTTATGGGCTCATTTGATACATTTTGTAGCTGTGTTGCTTAAAATTTATGTTTTTTTAAAGAAATTTGAGTATTTTTTAAGTTGCCGAGTATTCCCGAGTATTGGCCGAATATTGGCGAGTTTTTCCCGAGTTTTTTTTTTGGGGGTCTGGCGAGTATTTGGATTTGGTGAGTTTTCCTACTATGGTTTGAATACATAATCTAATGCTGGTTTTTTTAGAGTATTATGAGTCTTGCTAAGTGGATCTATGTTGGACAAGCTTGGCGCAGAAAGCTGGGTTTGTTTTGTGGAAGGTTTTAAACTGCTGTATGCTGGTCTAAAATCTGCAACTTCACCTAGAGGTCATGTTGAAGATTTGATGTAAGGGTGGACCTATATATATAGCCTTCAAATTAATTGCTGTATTTATTACAACTCCAGCGACTATTGTGGATGTGCATGGTTTGAATTTGGACTGTAATAAACTGCTGTTTTCTCCCTCATGGCAGCGACTCAGTTGGATGTTTATAAATAGCGACTTCATCCTTCATGATGGTGTTGTGAACAGCGATTAGAGTAATTGGCAGCCACCTTTTGCAGCGACCCGTATATAGAGATTAGATCTGATTTTTGTAGTATTCCTTAACCACAAAATCTATGCTTGCTTGTTTGGTGATCAAATCCCTTGTACAGCGAACTATAGGTGGAGTTGGATCTGATTTCATGAGCATTTAAAAGGAGCAGTTTCCAGTGACTTGTAAGTCTGATTTTATATGGACTTCTTCATACATGTTGAGCAGTGAATTCAGTGTTACATTGTGATGCTAATTTTCTAAGTGAAGAGGGACTGAGCTCAGTGCATGAGTAGTTGGTATTTTGAACTCCTCCTTGCAGCGATCTGTAGGTGACACTTAATCTGGTTTTGTGAGCCCTATTATATAAGTTTGCAGTAGTGAACTCATCATATATTGATTAGGCCAGATTGACTGAGTTTAGCATTGTTTTTGGGGCATATTAAACGTTCTTGGAGCAGCGAACTAAATCAGAGGGTTCAAATATAATTTGTGTACCTGGGCAGCGAACTCCTTGGTTGATTTTGAAGGGTGATTCAGTATTTAGGGCAGCAGTCTATATTTGGATTAGAGCAGCAGTCTTGTGCAGTATACTAAGTTATTCTTGCTGATTGGTATTTGAAGTTGATCTAGTGAAGCATTTCTATGTTGTGGCAGCAGTGTTTGAATTTATAGCAGCAGTTTGTAGGAAGATTTCATTGATACTATATGAAGGGAATATGAAAATTTGATCACTAATTATTGTAAAAAAATATTCCATAATACTTGTTGACTGAATTTGATAATTCTTTGGAGTTGATTCTACTTGTTTGATTGTAATTTCCCATTGATCCCAGAAGAGGGATATCAAAGTGGTATCAGAGCTACCATCCTTTATTCGTGTGGGTCACTTTGTGTATGCAGGGTTTGTGATTCTAAGTGCAGAAAGTAGAGATCATGGAGTTGAGTGATGGTAAATGGAAGGAACGGATCAAGCATAATCTCGACTCATATTGCCAAGAGTACTTTACACTAAGTCAAGAGACCCAAACTCTCTTGACCCTACAAAAGGTTTTGTAACCTGAAGAGGAAAAGAAGTGGATCAAAGAAAAGAAGGACTTAGGGGATAAGCTCATCGAAGAAGTCAATGGCCATATAGAAACACCTACCTTCCATAAGCAAGAAGATGAAAAAGGGAAGGAAGAACAAGGTATAAATTCTTTGGTGTTTGGTGATAAGGTTTTGATATCTAATACTTGTGTGGGACTTGGTACTTGTACAGAGAAATCAGATTTGATTGAAGGGGTTCCTTTGCAATTTTTTGATTACATGCAAGAAGATGAAGTAATCATGGAGGAATATAAAGGTACTACATGGAACAAAGTTATGATGGGCGGCCCCATGTTTTTTGTTTCAGTTTTGTTGCTTCCTTACATAAGAAAAAACCATGAGCTCAATAAATGGTACGATTTTCCTTGCATTTCTAATTTTTCCTTTCCTTATGTGAATGATGGAGTTGAAACAAGGGGGTATCATCATGCACATATTACATCATGGTATGAAGATGTAAGCCACCACTTCAAGTTATTTGTTTTGATTCATCGATGTGGTTACGGGGGTGATCAAGTTGAATGTTCTATTGTTCTTATGTCATGGGGAGAAAATGGTTTCTAATTCTAAGATGATTTTTGATGATCCTAGTCACATGTCGAAGTGAGAATGAGTTTGATGAGCAGGCTAGGAAGATGGACAGCACCCTTATTTCATTTTTAAAGGCTCCCCTATTCCATACATCAAGGGAAGAGAGTGCTCAAGAAATTCTGAGTTTTGAAAAGAGTAAGGACAGCCTAAGGTATGGTTTATTTTCCCACTTCATGATGGATCTTAGCATGTGGGATTATGGGCAGCTTGCTAAAGGAAGCAATTTGTTTGATCGGGTAAGTCTTCCCAACAAAGATTTTTTGTTTTGGTATGATTAGTCAAAAGTGTTGTGCTAACTTGAGAAAAAAAATGAAGTGATGCCTCATGGGATCTTGTGAGTATATGTGGGAAGGAGCAGAAATCGAAGGCCTCTTCATGAAGGGAAATGTTGTAATGACAATTTTGTTGCTATGGACAAGGAAGCAGTCCCCTAAGAGTAAGCGACCTAATTTCACCAGTCAAACTCAATTCAGTTCTTGCATGTGGTTCCATTAGACTAACTCTTCCAAGCACATAATTTGGGAATGCATGGAACTATGATTGTTAAGTGGAGCAATTGGGGGGAGATACGGTCCAGCTATTTCCTACTCTACAATATGGAAAACCCAATTGGAAGATGGGAACAAGCAAGTTTTCTTTGATAAGCTGCCATGTGGTAGAATTCATTTCAAAAGGTAGTACATTTTGAGTTTGTCTTCACTTTTTGTGCACTTACATGACATACTTTAACATGGAGTAATGAGGGCTGAGTTTGATCAAGGAAGGGAATAAGGGACGAAGTGATATGTACTTCTGAGTTTTCCGAGACAGCCACGAACATATTTTCAATAGAATATAGCTGCTGCTGCACTCTTTTATGACAGCCACCCAGCTGGTTTTGTTAACATGTACATTTTATGGTAATGAAAAAGAATGGTTCATGGTTGTTGGCATTAGTTGCATTCGACAGTTCCTTATGATTATCGGTGTACATCATAAGAAGAGTAATCAAGTTCTCCACTCAAACCCTGTTATGATTTACAAGCTCTTATACTCCCAACGGAATTTTATATGGAAGTATGCATGGTTGTTTTACTCTCCTAATTCTGATTTTGCATGGAAAGTAAGGGCAAATGGCATGGTTATATTTGTGAGAAAAAGAGAAGTCTTCTAAAGCCAGCTTATGGGGAACAACCCATGTATGGAAGGGGGGGTGGTGTTTTATCCATGCCTTGGGGATATGGAGAGGAAGCTGAAAAGGTGTTTTTTAACACTTGTTTTCCTAACATGTTTGTTCCATGTGCAGGCTTAAAAAAGAAAGTGCAACCGGAGACACTCCCGAGTTCCCATAAGAAGAAGCAACACAAGTTGTTACAAAGACTTCTTCACTTGATTGGTACGGGAGCAAGGTTGTGGAGAACTACTTCATTGCATTTGGATGCACACATTGACATTGCTTGAGGACAAGTAATCTTGGGAAGGGAGGATGTAATGTCCCCTTTTTAGGACATTATCTGCATGGAGGGATTCGAAGGCCCTCGACCCAATGGTTTGAGGATTGGGCTCATATTTTGCCTTAAGATATTCATTATTTCTTTTGTAAACCCTTGTGGGCCTTCTTAGTTTAGAAAAGTGCACCTAGGATAGGAATTTCTTAATATTAATATTAAGAAATTAAATAAAATTGCACAAGTAGTAGGTTATTAAATGTGTGTATTTAGAAGGAAAACTTTTATTTAATATGTTGAACTCTCCTAAGGTATTCGCATTTTGTGCCCCCTTATTTTCTATAAAGAAGTGCTAGGGTGCATTAATCCTGGGATGGCATGTTATGATGATATTTATTTTGATGCTCCATGCTTGGAGTTGGGATGCATGCCCAATTTGATGTACTCTCTCTCTCTCTTGCGATGGGAGGTCTATTGTGAGCTGGTTTTCTATTGAAGCATCTAATTTGAAGAAGTTATTACTGATCTTTGGCAGATCCATGCCTTTTGGCTTTGGCGAAATCACTGTTGCGTCGAACTGTAGCAAGTGAAAATCTGCATTAAAAAATAAGTGATTGTAGCGAGTTCACTGTAGCATAGTGGTTTTGTGAGTAATTTTGCAAACTGATTTTTGGTGAATAAACCCTCCAATGTTATGAGTAGTTTGAATACATAATCTGATGCTGGTTTTATTGTGAGTATTATGAGTCTTGCTATGTGGATCTATGATGGACAACCTTTTGCAGAAACCTGGGTTTGTATTGTGGAAGGTTTTAAACTGCTGTATGCTGACTTCTAAAATATGCATACTTCACCTAGAGGTCATGTTTGCATATATTGATCTAAGCATGGACCTATATATCCAGCCTTTGCATATCTTCTTGCTGTATATATTGCAGCGATTTTCCAGCTTCTACTGTGGAACTGCATCCTTTCGAATTTGGACCGTAATTGACTCCATGATTAGCTCCCTCAGTGGCTAGCGACTGAATTCAGATGTTTATATTTGGTGACCTCATCCTTCACAATGGTGTTGTGAACAGCGATTAGAGTAATTGGCAGCCACCTTTTGCAGCGACCCGTATATAGAGATTAGATCTGATTTTTGTAGTATTCCTTAACCACAAAATCTATGCTTGCTTGTTTGGTGATCAAAGCCCTTGTACAGCGAACTATAGGTGGAGTTGGATCTGATTTCATGAGCATTTAAAGGAGCAGTTTCCAGTGACTTGTAAGTCTGATTTTATATGGCCTTCTTCATACATGTTGAGCAGCGAATTCGTGTTACATTGTGATGCTAATTTTCTAAGTGAAGAGGACTGAGCTCAGTGCATGAGTAGTTGGTATTTTGAACTCCTCCTTGCAGCGATCTGTAGGTGACACTAATCTGGTTTGTGAGCCCTTTTATATAAATTTGGAGCAGTGAACTCATCATATATTGATTAGGCTAGATTGACTGAGTTTAGCATTGTTTTTTGGGGCATATTAAACGTTCTTGGAGCAGCGAACTAAATCAGAGGGTTCAAATATAATTTTTGTGTACCTGGCAGCGAACTCCTTGGTTGATTTTGAAGGGTGATTCAGTATAGGGCAGCAGTCTATATTTGATTAGAGCAGCAGTCTTGTGCAGTATACTGAGTTATTCTTGCTGATTGGTATTTCTAAGTTTGATCTAGTGAAGCATTTCTATGTTGTGGCAGCAGTGTTTGAATTTATAGCAACAGTTTGTAGGAAGATTTCATTGATACTATATGAAGGGAATATGAAAATGTGATCACTGATTATTGCAAAATTTATTCCATAATCCTTGTTGACTGAGTTTGATAATTCTTTGGAGTTGATTCTACATGTTTGATTGTCATTTCCCAGTGATCCCAGAAGTGGGATATTATAGAGGCAGTTTCACTCCTCGGCTTTTTTGAAGTGAATCTCCATGAGCAACGCCCGCGATCACCATTGGGATAACTCAACTGTCTTTCTAAACATTCAGTTCGCAGTGTCCATAGGTCATCAAAAAGCAGTTTCTCGTCAGCAACAACTTGTCCGCAACATGAGTGAATCATTCGCAACAAGGAATTCAAGGGAGTGGGTATCTTCTCATTGGCGCAAGACAGAGAACAATTTGGCATCGAGTGCAAGTCCTAATGAGTTTTTCAGGACACAAAGGATTTAGAGACTCGGAGTTTCATCTCCTTAGAGCATTCCAATGATCAGAATCAGCGGACTTCATCAAGAGAAACATCCTTTCTTTTCCTTCTCTCTTCTCCCCCCCACTTTCTCTCTCCTCCACGTTCTAATTCTTCGTTGGGGTTGCACTTTTTCATAATGCCTTAATTAATTAAAAATGACTTTATTCTCAATGTAATAAGCCACCCTTTAGTTATATAAGGGGACTTAATGTTTTCTTAAGAATGTGAAAGGTTTCAAGGCATATGAAGGGTCAATGGTGAATAGGCGAAGAGACTTCCAAAATTCTATAAATTGTAATGAGCTCCTCATTCAAAGGGGTTCTGATTCTGAAATTCTTCTAACTAGTTGTATTCTTGTAACTTCATAAGAGAACTTTTGCTTACTTGTGAGTGAAAAGAGTTAACCATTTTCTCTCTAATTTCCTCTATCCTCACACTATGTACAATTTTTGTTTAAGTATCAATACAAGGAGTTTCTAGCCTTTTTTGACTGAGGGATTTATTGATACTTTGTGCTCATAAATTCTAATCGGTCTTGTTGTTATTTACAAAGTTGTTTCTTCTTAATTTTAATGCATGTGATGAAACTTCTAACTAATGTATGCAAGACTTTGATTTTCTACTTGCAGCATTAGTTCCCCTACCTCATATTCTCACTTCATTTCCCGCTCTCTTGACAAAGTCCTCTCTAGCAAGAGATTGCTAGCTTTGTCGCAAGGTCAGTGTGTAATGTCCCCATTTTCTAAAGACCCTTAGCTTATTTTTCCCTGCGGGGTTTGGGATGTTGCAAGGGGAAAATTATATTAAATAATTAAATATATTGCTAGGAGAGTGATTTTTATCATTTGAAATTAGAAAGCAATAATTATTTAATTATGAATATTATTTAATTTAATTCCCAAAATATAAAATTAAATGGGGAATTAATTAAATAATATTTAGGTGGCTTTTAAAATTAAAATCTCCCTTTTAGAAAGGGGACACCACACCTAGAAAATGAAATGAATGAAAGATTTTAATGACGTCCACAAGACTGAAGAGTCTATGGGACCAAACAAAACCGATACGTTAAGCAATATTCAAACTCTTTTCCATATCAACTCTCCTACTGTGAATCTTGAGCACTAAACCAACGATCTTTTGAAATTTTGTTTCTGCAAATAACTCATTTAAGTTGTCCACTTTTAATTCGCTTTCGTACTGGATACGGATATCATCATATGTTGAACACTCCATAATGAAATGCCATTCCATTTCAACAACCCCTTTGCTGCAAAAAAGACAAATTCTTCTTTCCCAATCCTCTTTGGGAATAGTCCATCTACCAGTTTCACAACGAAGATGATGTGATCCGTTTCTTAACTAAGCCACTAAAATCCTTGCCTTACCTTTGATAACTGCTCTCAGGTAAGCTTTTTCATCATGCTCCCAAGTGGGGTTAAAATCTTTGATATATTGAGCTTTCTTACGACCCATTTGTTTTGTCCACATGGCAGTCCTAATCTTCTCCATCACATAGTTTTTTATTTCCCTGTTGCTGTTAGGACACTCCTGAAATTTGATGCCCCATTTGTTCATCCATTTGTTGTTTTGTTTCATCCATGTTTTCTTTCTGCGCTCTAGATTATCCTTTGTAACCATTTTGGGCCAGCGAAGATCGTCCATGCTTTCAACTTTTTTCAAATAGCTTATCAACCGAGTTATGGCCGATGCTTCCATCGGGAAGGTACCCGCTTCATCTAACAAGATCTCATAAGGAACTGTTGATTTGACTTTAAGAGTGCTTGTAATTAGATGTTTCTGGATTTTTTTGTAATTGCTGCCATCCATGTTTTGACACGCTACTTCCCCAAACCTCACAACCATAAAGAGCAACTGGAGTAACCAACAAACCAAAGAGGATTTTCTTAGTTTTCCAGTCACATGGCTTAGCTTTCCTACACCTATTTTGAAGTAGGTAAGATGCTTTCCAACCTCCCTGTATCCTTTTTGCTCTACAAGTCTCCCATCTCATCTTGTTGTGGAAATCAATCCCAAGATATTTATATTCTGTAGCAATTTCTAAAGTACTCCCCTCAAACAGAAAGTTAAATTGCCTCTCTTTTCTTTTCAGAGAAAAAATCATGATTTTTGTTTTGCTAGTGTTCACTTGCATCCCCACTTCTTGGCAAAAGAATTCTAAAGCTTTTAGATGCTCCCTCAAACCTTGAGCTATTGTTGAAATTAAGATAAGATCATCGGCATATAAAAGCAACTTCACCACGTACTTGGCCAATTGAACACCCCCTCCTTCAGTTTTACATAACCATTCTTCAAGCTTATCAATGTATAAACCAAACAAAGTGGGAGAAAGAGGGCAACCTTGTTTGACCCCAATGTCACTACCAAAGCATTCACACATACCCTCTCTTGTTCTGATTTTAGCTCTGACCTGCTCATAAAGTCTATGCACTGCTGCTCTAAGCTCATCTGGAATCTTAAATTCCTCCATCCTGTTCCAAAGTTTATCTCTAGGAACCGTGTCGAAGGCTTTCTTAAAATCAACAAAGCAACAAAAAGCTTCATCCCCTTGGGTATCCCATACCTTTTCAATCAAGTGCCTAAGAGTGATGCAATGATCAATGGTTGAATGTTTAGATCGGAAACCTGCTTGTCCTTTTGCCCTTTTGCCCTCTTTTTCTGCCCCAACTGTTGATTTAATGAAAGATAAACTTTTTTTATTAAATAAATTCCCTCTCCTAGGGATTTCGAATTTTGTGCCTCCTTGCTTATAAAAGGAGTGCTAGGATCATTTTTAGACTTATGTTATGATGAGATTTATTTGATACTCCATGCTTGGAGTTGGGATGCATGCCCATTGATGTTTTCTCTCTCTCATGCTTGGGAGATCTTTGTAGCTGGTTATTGAGAATCAATTTGAAGAAGTTATTTGTGCAATCTCAAGTGAGATCCATGTCTTTGGCTTTAGCTAATATTTAGATGAAGTTTGCCATTGAAATCTGCATGTTTTTACTGTAGCGAATCACTGTAGCAGCTGGTTTGTGATAAAAAAAAAAAGAGTTTTTGGGAGTACTTTTGGCAAATTGACTTTGGTGTATTGGTTTCTAATATCAGTGATCCCTTTAATTATATTTGTGAGCTGCTGTAAGCAATTCTGAGTATGGTGCAATCAGCCTTTTGCATGCTTCCATTGTAACGACTTCTCCCTTAGTATTTGTGGTTTGTTTTTTAGTAGAAAAGGATCCGATTTCTGTATGCTCACATGTCATAATGGCAGCAACCAGCCTGGGTATGTTTGTTAATTAATTTTGGAGCATTCTTAGCAATTAGATCTGTGTTACATGATCTCTAATGCCCAGCGAAGTCCATCATTAATGTTTAATGCATTATTATGGTGAAACGACTTGGGTGTGTGCATGGTATAGTTCTGTATGGTAGCGACCTCCTTTATTATGAATGAGGATTGGCTGGGAGTAGTATTTGGAGTAGATCGACTAAGTATTTGCATGATATTATGATAGTGGTAACTCCTGTTTTGCAGCGACTTCTCCTATTAGTTTGTGGATTGATTTAGATGTATTTTTGTTATGAAACAATTGAGCTGGCTGCGAGATATCAGTTTGGGGCAAATTTGATATTAATTCCATGTGTTTGGTGAACTAGATCGATTGCTGTTCTTGCCTTCAAAACAATGACTTCTTTGGGAGTATTATGGACTGATTTTGGAATTAAATATACTGCTGTACTTTCTTCCCTGGCAGCGACCCAGTTGGAGTGAGTATTTAAACATTTAGATACATGTCTGAGACTCCTTTGGGCAGCGAACTGTATAATGAATAGATCTGAGTTCGCAGTATGTTTTTCATCATCATTTTTGTAATGATTTGTAGCCTAAGTACATAGCTTTTGCAGCTGTTATATTCTAACTTTGGCGTCTACTAGTTGCATGTCTTTTGGGGCTTTTTGAGGTCTGTTCACGACAGACTTAATGATATATCAGTTTGATACCAGCTGGGCAGTGGAATGGATTGGGTTTGATGTTCTTTGTATTGATCTATATATGAAATATTAGATCAATATCTCAGTGGCTTGAATGAAACAATTAATTCTGGATTGTACTCTCTAATGATCAGCATGGGTTGAATGTTATTGAGAGTAAAATTAGTATTCATTACAGCAGTAACATTGTTTGTTTGATGCTCAATTCAGTGATTGCATTAGAAGTTGAGATCTGATTATATTGAAGTTCATCTGGGGATTGTCTGTGTGAGTTGTGATAGAGGCCATTAAACCCCTTTTATTGGGTTTATTAGTCATCTATTTGATTGGTTCAAGTAGTTTTGATTGAGTTTTGCTATTTGCATTTGATTGGAGTGTTGAAGAGTTGTTGATTTGCATATTTTCTATTGGTCCCGGAAGTAGGATATTATACAGTGGAGTGCCCCTGTTGGATCCCCGGCCGCAAGGCCAACCCGAATAAAAAATCACCTTACTCGCACATGCATATACGGAAGCTGCATCGTTTAAGTAGAGGGACTTAGATTCCCAAAGCGTTGGCAAGAAACCCACAAATTTGTCCACCTGACCAATTTTCTCGCCAACAATTTTTGGCGCCCACCATGGGTCAGATTTAGCAGCATTTGCACCCAAAATACGACTGCAAGGTCTGAAAATCCGAAAAAATTCAAATATCCAAAAAATAAAAATTAAAAATCAGATTTCAACAGAAAATCATTTTTGAAAGTGACTTCTGTCAAGGAATGAACCCCTGTCACACTCATTTCCACATCACGATGAAGAAATTTACAGATTGGAGTGAAGTACTAATGAGTGAAAATGAAGAAGAAGAAGAAAAATAATATTGCCGAGAATTACAATTTTTTTATCAACCATCATTCTTGGAACATCTCTTACAAAGCCAAGAAAATTGAAGGAAAGAAGGCTCACACTATCTCTGCAAAAGGCAAGAAAGAGACTTTCTAGAATAGATAAAAGCATCGTCATGTGAAGACCCAACTATCAAATCATGGTGGTTACAATTCAAGAAGAATGTAGTAAAAGGAAAAAGGATGGGAATTTCTCCTACCGATAATCAATAATATAAGAGATGGATGGAGAAGGTTCAAAAGAGATACGAAAGGATGTGATGAAGGAAAAGATGGTGAAGAATCCATCGAAGGTAACTTTTTCAACTTCATGGAGCTAACCAAGAAACTCATGTCATTTTATTTCATCTCTCTTCCTTTAGATGACTTCTTTGTGTACGGTGATGAATAAATGGACATTATAAGAAGGGAATATGTGTGCAAAGGCTTCTGGACATAGCTGAAGGAAATCCCAACCCTGAAGTTTACCATGAAGTTTGGAAATATGCTTTATCTTTGTAAAGGAGATATGAACATCTTGAAACACTCCGTCAAGAGGAGCAATGAAGAAGATATTTGTCCTATGGAGGAAGACCCTGAAGATCATTCATATCATAGGGTGTTCATCCCCTAAAGGTTGTTGAATGTTTCCAAAGAAGATCTTATCTTGGAGCCTTCCGATGAGAATCAAACCAGTCTTATAGAATATTTTGAAGGACAAGGTGGTGTAGAATCCACTGAGGAAGAATTTTGCAACCTCACACAACTCACTATAAAATTGAGAACATTATCTTTTTTCTACCAATCTATAAATGAATTCCTTGCATATGATGATGAAGAAATGAACATCTTCAAAAGAGAATATGTGGAAAGGATTAAGAGCATAATAGAAAGAGATTCTGATCACGAAGCCTATCAAGAAATTTGGAGGTGTGCTCTAGCTTTACACAGAAGGTATGAATACCTCGAATCACTTCATGTTGTCTACAATGAAGAAGCTCAAGAGGATCCCGATGATTGTCTGCGTTATGGGGTGTTCGTCCTTGGGAGATTTGTGGACACTCCTGAAGAAGATCCTAGCCTTGAACCTTCTGATGAGTATCAACACAACATCATGGAAGATGATGATGAAAGAGACATGGAGGTGGAACCGCCATTCATCTTGGCTTGAGACACAACCCATTGGAGGAGCAATAGATTCGAGAGAAGAAGATTCTTGTCGCATAATGGATGATTCAACGTTTTCTGAAGACTCCACCAACGATGAAGAGATTGAAGATGACCAGTTCAAAGTAAGCATGAATAATCTCCTTTCAAATTTTGATCCTTTGATTATGATGAAATGGAGATATGTGAAGAAGAACCTGAGATCAATCCTGCATCATGGACCGAAGATGGTGAATTCAAGATGGTCATGGATGATTTGCCCTCTTATTTTGATCCTTCAAGTGATGAAGAAATGGAGATAGTTGAAGGATCAAAATCTACCCCCAACTCAATCATGGATGATCTGATGGAAGAATCTCACTTCCTTTTCAAAGCACAGGAGAATGAATGACTCGAACACAATCTCTTCTCACCCAAGGAGCAGAATGACCATCACGGTGAGTATGAAGTATTTCATTTTCCATCTGTGCAGGAAGATTCAATAATGGATGATCAAGGTAATGCTGAAAGTTATTCCCATATTGCTGCCTCAACATGGCCCCATCGAGAGAATGATATGGATTTTGAGCTCGAAGGAGTTCCATTCCCGCAAAGCATGGACCTCTTCTCCTTGTTAGAAGGTGTCATGAATCAAGTGTGCCCGTGCTTGCAAGAAAGAGAATCTTAGACAACACAAAACATGAAAGGAGTGAACGAGGATGTCCCAAATGAATCATGGACGCGGATGGATCAGATTTTCAATCAGCTCTTGATGGCACAACATGATGATTCTTCCCACGAGAATGAAGAAGAGCCTATGGTGATCTTAGAAGAACCATCTGTGCAAGACATCTTGAAGGTTGTAGAAGACACCAAAGACCCTCAACGCAAGCTTGAACTCTTGACTCGGGCTATGGAGATACAAGATAGGTATGAGTCTATTTGCGCTCCTTATTTTGACATGTCAATGTTTGATGTCGAAACGGAGCAGTTGGTTGAATTTGATAATTCCCCCAATGTCTTGGTGGATGAGAATGAATGTGAAAGCAAGTCTTTCTATTTCACACAATGCGAAGAGGTTCGTGAATGCAAAAGGAGGAAGGTTTTTGAATATCGTCAATTTGGAAAATAACATTTTTGCCATGGAAGAAGATAACAGAGAGAAAAATGAGTTGATTTGCATTAAAGAAAGTTGTTCAGAGAAAAGTAAAAAGTTACACGGTTCTTGGGAATTTGTGCGAAATCATATGCTTCTAGCCACTTCAGGATACTCCTCCAATGTAGAACAAGAGTTCATATGGCCAAATACACAAGAGGGTAAAGAATGCCTCTATGCAAAAATTGAGAGTGGTAATTTTGAGAATGATATCAGGATGAGCCTCGAGCAGATGGATATTGAAAGCACTTGCTCAGAACAACAAAGTGGGATGTTCAGAGAAGTTTTTGAATGGGAGGTAAATCATTTTGCCCTCACTCTTTCCGGGTACAGTGCTGATGTAAGAGATGATTTAATGTGACAATTCAAAGAGGACGAATATTTTCCCACTCTTGAAGACATGGAAGAACGATGTCCCATGATCGCTGGATGTCAAGTGGAAGCATCAAGATACAAGAGTTCTGAGAAAGTGACGACGTATTCTGTGAGTGTAAGAACATTCTTAGTGCAATATCAATATGAAGATGGAATCTTGGTTGGTCTTCTCCTTCTCAAGCCATGCAAACCCATCACAAGAGCATGGTTTGATACGCTAATAGTCTTTGTATCTCAAGCATCACACTTCAGTCCTTTATTCCATGATGGCATGTACTTTTCCCAACCCATCGCCGTGTATGTGTATATTCTTTTCTCGCCTCTATAAATATCCCTCCCTTTGTATATAATTTCCCTTTCCTATTGTGTATCTTTCCCTTTCCGTGTGTGTTGTGTGTTTCCTTTCCTTTGTTTTGTGTGTGTTCTTCCTTGCTATCTCTCTCTCTTATACGTTGTAAACAACTCCGCAGAGCCCAATGGATAAGGCATTGGTCAATATATGTTGAGATTCTGGGATTCCTCATGCCATGTCTTTGTTGCGCTCAATCCATACCATGTCCCCAAGCTAGAGCCAGTTGTTGTCATGCAAATGTGCAACAGGAAAATTTACAATTTTCAAACATGACAGAAATACCCCTATGTCAAAATTTTCAAGTTTCACCTTTCCAAGACACCCTAGGTCTACCCATCCTCAGCACCGACCTTACCTAGTCAATCCAATGACCCCCCAGAGGATGTTAATTTAGTCCCCTAGGTGAATTAGGAAATTCAAGTCAATCCCCCTTAGTGATTTTAGGAGTTCTTGAAAAATGCTAATTTTGGGCAGTGTTGGGAAGGGCCACCACTGGTCTTCCCAGGACAGGTGCAACCCCCCTAGAGCGTAATAGAGGAGCATAATCCAACATGGAGATGAATCGAAGGTCTAATAGCGTCAAGGAAATTATATTGGAAGATTCATGAAAGATTTGGAGGACTTGGGGCAGATTCATCAAAAACAGGTTTCTCAGGCCTAGGCAGTGCACAAGGCCAAGAAAGCTATTGAGCTTTGGGAAGCGATTCCGAGAGCTATGGAAGGAGTTAGGAGTTAAACAAGACATAATCCCATGGAATCAACGCCACTTAAGTCACAATGGGAAAATTAGAGGTAGCAAGAAGGCGGGAATTTCTTACCTACTTTGTAGGGTGAAAATTCCCATTGTGAAATAAAAGAAAATCACTTAAGGCATTGATGGGATTTTCTTACCTGCCTTGCAGGGTAAAAAATCTCATTATGAAATTCAAACAGCTTAAGTGGATCATGGGATTTTTGGTTGCAGCAGGCAGGTGGGATTTTTACCTGCCTTACAGGGTACTTTTTCCCATAAAGGCAAAGTCACTTAAGTTATGATGGGAAAATTAGAAGTAGCAGGCAGATGGGAATTTATTACCTGCCTTGCAGGGTAAAAATTTCCATGATGAAAGTCAAATCACTTAAGTGGAAGAAGGGATTTTTAGAGCTGTGGTGCAGGGTGAAAATTCCCATCAAAAGTTGACTTCTTAAAAATAAAATTCATGCTTGCCAAAAAGTGCGACCTACCTTGGGTGAATAATAATGCATTTAATAATATTTATTAATGTTTATTCACCCAATTTTGGTGCCCAAGCATGAGGAAAAGTCAACGCATGATGAAAGGATAAAGAAGATTGGAAATAGAATTCTATAATTAAATAAATTTAATTTATTTAATGCAGCCCCCTCTCATGCAAAAAAGTGCGACCCATATTAAGGAGAGATAATACTTTTTAAAGTATTAATTGATGGAATTAATTCCTATTTTGGTGCATAAGGTCAAAGCACACTGTGAAGTCAATGTGGACTGGAAGTAGAAAGCTAAAATTAAATAAATTTAATTTATTTAATGGCAGCCATGAGCATGCACAAAATAGGCGCCCAAGTTGAATAGAAAAGCATGTTAATTAATTAATTGTCAAGAATAGGACATGCAATTATTAGTTATAGGATGGTGAGGGTTATATAAGCGTGGGCTGCCATGAGGATGAATTAATTAATTCTTTGGCAACAAAGTGCAGCCCAAACAATTTTGGCGCCCCATTTGAAGAAGAATTTTGCTCAGAAGAAGGTGTATTTACTGCTGGAAGCTTCAAAGTTTGGCGCCTAGGTTTGAAGGAGCTTGATTTGTGTCTGATTAATTGTCTGCATAGGGGTACAGGTGCTCAGGTGAAGTTGAAAAAATTCATGCTTGCTTTGCATGCAAACAAAACCTCGAATTTTGGGGCAGCAGGCTGTATATATGCAGATTTTTATGGTGAAAATCAAGTGTTCATGTTCCGCTTGCCCTCTTTGTCTGAATTAATTGCAAGTATTCATTACAGTTGCTTATATAAGAGAAAGGGAGCTTGAATCAATGTCCAATACATTGAACATATCCTCTAAATCTGAAGAAATCTCCAGATCTACACCGGTTGTGAAGAATTTCGGCCGAATAAAGAGAAAAAGAATTGCTCAGACAAAGACAGCTACGGCCATGTCAAAGCATAGTGAAAGAAAAGATCTAGATTTAGAATCATACATAGCTTCCAGATTTGTTGAAGTCAATAGGCCCAGATCCAGGCTCAGATCCAGATCCAAATCTAGATCTCATAACTGCAAAGGCTTCCGGCAAAAATTCATCCTCTTGTTTCTGACGCAGCTTGTGTAGAAGTGGGTGCATGGAGAATTCCTTCCAGGATCTTGTGCAGGTGCTCCCAATCTTACAGTTGAAGCCTTCATTGAAGTTGCATTCACCCGGAGTGCTTTCAAGAATTTTTAATTGCTCATATGCAATTAAAAATTAAAAAGATGAGTTATTTATGGCTAGCATTGCACTGATGCATGTACTGGAGAAGAACTGTAAAAGCTTCAAGGATGAAAAGGAAGACAAGTCAAAGGCAATACCCGCAAGAAAATCACAGTCACTTGCTTCCAGATCCAGCTGCTTCCAGTTTGGTGAGAATCAAGGGCAAAAGAATCAGCTGCATGTAGAATATGAAAAAGGACAAGACTGCAGCTTTCCTCTTTCTTCTTCTTTATCTTATTTTCTCCGACAAAGTAATTGAGCGATCAATTAAATTATAAAACCTAAGTGATTGGTTTAAACGTCATTACTTAAAGAAGTCAACTACTTGGAAATAGGTGGAAGACATGCAAAATAGAAGGTTCTATCTTCAGTTGCAAATCATGCATGTCATGCAAAGAGGGATTCCAGGAGGGAGATTGCCAATTGTTTCCTTTCCAACTTCCACATGTGTCAGTTCAACTAAAAGCTTCTTATTTGTAATTTCCCCTCTACATGCTATAAGTAGAGGAAGAACCTACGGGTTAAAAGATCGGAATTTGTAAGCAGCATTATTGTGTTCCAGACTTTGTGCTGAAGCCCCTCATAGCTATTTGAAGCAAAGGAATAGAAAGGAGCAGACTTCCAAAGAACTTTGTGTCACAGTGCATTTTGTTTCTAGCTTATTGTCTTAAATCTTTTCATAAACTTTGTGTTATCTTAGATCTAGATCTGAAAGCTGCCTTTGCTTAAAATTCTGAGTGTTAATATCTATTGGTCCTGTCTATGTGCATGCAATCAACTCTGTAATCTATTGATTAGGTTGCACATCTTCCCTTTTTCTTTCATGTGTTTTTATTACTTCCTTCTTCTTTAGATATTTCCTTTCTTTAAACAACTACTTACTTGTTGCAAAACTATACAGCTATGGTTCATGAGCTACATGGTTAAAGTTAAACCCCTAAATAGATACTAACACACTTTATTGAAAAATCTTACACGGAGCCTTACCGGTAAATAAGGGAGATTTATCTCATGACTGCCTAGGTTTTCAGCTATACAGGAAATCTAGCCAACAATTTGTATGAGTTTATAGATAAACCCTAGTCACCATTTCCTTTATAAATTCAGATCTGCAAAAATAAATTTAATCTTTGTGTTATAAGTTGTGATTCGAAGAGTGGGGTTTGCCTAAATCCAACTTGCGCCAAAAATTTTCATTTGGGGACATTACAAATGACCAAAGAGATGAGATGTAAAACTTAAAAATCATATTTATAAGTTGTTGTAGATGATTGATATCAAATCTGCAACCTGCAAATTATGCCCTTTCTAAGGCAACGACCTCCTTGGAAAAGTTAAACCCTTCAAAATTGCATTAAAGTTTGTTAACACAATTCGATTCTTGTGCCAAAAATCTTAAAAAATCCTCAGCAAACACAATCAGCTATTAGAAATTGAAATTGAACTTGGAAATAATTAATTTTGGAAACCCCTAACCAACGAACTTTAACAAGCTTGGAAAAATAGTACATCACCTCCAAAATTCACTAAATTTGAGATCTCGGCTTCTAAAAATATGGAGAATAAGATAATAAATTCAGATTGATCAATTTATCATCAAAAGATACTAAATAATTCTCTCAAGTGGGTCATTCCACTTTAAATAAATACATTATTGATCTAAAAGAGAAATTATGCAAGAAAAAGATAATTTATTGCTCTCCAACTCAACTTGCATGCATAAATCCTTGTGGGAGGGGTTTTGTCCTCCACAAGCCCTCAATCAAGGGTTTTCGTCCTTGAGAAAAGTAGGAAAAGTGCTTCACAAGCAAACTTTTACCAAGATATGAAAGTTCACCAAAAACATAATCCTCAAATGGCCAAGCGACCTCCTTTTATAACAATAAGGGGTGCTAAAATTCAAAAGATGGCTGACCCCTTTAAAAAGTAACTTTTAATGATCTAATTTGTACTTGGAGACTACATAATCAAAATAATTTATTTTCTAATTAAATAAGTTCTTCTATTGGAGGGGTAGGCTTCCCAATATCAATACATGATAATAATAAAAATAACTACTAAATTATCATCAAGACATCATAATAATCTTCCCCTTTCTTCCTTCCTTGGATCCACAGGGAGAAGAATGGGTCAAGGTCTTCAAGTGAGGCTAGTCTCCAAAAGGGACATCACAGTCCTCCCCTCTCAAAATTGCTTGTCCTCAAGCAAAGGCAATTACCCAGATCCCAAATGAATTTCAATTGCTCTTTTTTGCCTGTGCATGAAACAAACTGGTTAACTAAATCGAAACTACAAATTTGCAGGAACCAGGGTTGAGGAGGGAAAAATGTTGCAAAATAAAAGGGGATGATGCACCAAAGCTAAAACAAGGTTCAAATATGACCTGTAGAGACACAAATGCAACCATGTATGCAAGAATTCAAAGGGAAACACAGAGGTTTGTAAGATACAAGTGAATAGATTCATAATAAAGCAAAAGGGCAGAGATTCACATCAAATACACGACATTTAAAGGAATGAACCATAATTGCTTGTCATTTAAAGGCATTTCCACTTGCATTTACAAGACAGAGGTTTGTAAAACCTACAAAAACATAGTTATAGACGTCTAGAGGTGTAGAAAATGCAAAACTCCAAAGGAGAGATCCAAATCCTGCACAGAAGAACCCCTCTCTTCTGTAAAAGCACTTACATATATAGAAAATGAGAGAGAGAGAGAGAAGGGGACGACCAAACAACAATAAATACCCATTTTCCACCTACCCCAAGACCAAATGACATCATTTTTGCAATTTTGGGCATGGGCATCCTTCCCTTTCTCCTGTAATCGCCATTAGAGCAGCTAGACAAGGTGTAGGTGCCATTCTTCAATAAATCCTGGTGGTTGGAGTTGTTGCACGCCTGCAAATGCTCAAAATGGCAATTTCCTTCCCCAAAAACCCGTGTTTTCCAGCCTAGGCAGAGTTTTGAATAACAGGCGAAATATTCCCTACGTGCCCAAATAACTTGCTTTAATGTTTTGCTTTGTAGATCGGAGTATGTAATGTCCCCAATGGACATATTTTGCTCCCAGTTGGATTCTTAGAAAATCACAAACCCCAAATGCAAGTTATAAAAGATATAACATGAAATTTTTGATGCAGATTTGAATTTATAATGGAATGCGACTAGGGAAGATTTGAAATCTCATGAAAATCAACAAGAAACCAAAACTCTTTTCACTCCAACTAAAATGCAGATTTTTTTGGTCCATTAGATTTGAACACAACTTATAATTGGCTCAATAAACCCTGGAGGGTTTAATGGCCCAACGCAATAAACCCAATATGAAGGGTTTAATGGTTGTTAGATACTTCAAATAAATTGTATAAAAATAGATGGACAGCAGCAGCAATAAATAGACTAAGATCCATTTCAAATATCACCAAAAATAATCCTAGAAATAATTTTAAAACCCTGTTTGCAAGCATAACTTCAAAAATTCATATCTTTTGCTAGAGAAGTCCAAATGAGCTGAAACTTTGGATCTTGTTTGGATGTTGGGCAACAAAAATATGAAGAATAATATTCCAAAATTAGTTTTCACACAACAAACACGAAACCCTAATTTTTCTCTAAAAAGTAGGTCACTCAGCACATTTAGAGTATCAAATCAGCTCCAAAAATTATGAAAGTAATTTATTTCGATTCCCAAAAATTTGTACAATATATGGCTATAATATTCAGACCTGAAACGTCTTCTTTGCAACATAAACCAGCCAGCAAGTGGGTCGCTCCACCTTGTACAATTAACAAAACACTACTGCAATTATATTCTTCAAACCCTTACTACAAATTACTCTTCATACAACTACTGAAATAACAATGTTGGCTAGATTTTCTACACAGCTGAAAACCAAGGCAGTCATGAGATAAATCTCCCTCATTTACCGGTGAGGCTCCCGTGTAAGATTTTGTCAATTATATTGTCTAATACCTATTTTTTGGTTTTACTTTAACCACTTAGCTCATGCACCATAGCTAGGCAGTTTTGTAGCAAGTAAGCAGCTGTAAGAAATGTATATATCTCTATTTCAAAAATTGCAATTTATCGGCGATAAATCGTTTACAACCATGAAAACGATAAATCTTTTGAAAAATCACGATTTTTGTTATGGCGATTTTTGGCGATAAAATACCCTCGAAAATCGTGGCTAAAATCGTGGAAAATCACGGGTGAAATAGTGGCTTAGGTTTACAAGCGAAAAAAGACCAAATCAATTTGTTTTTTAACCTGTTTTCTCTTGCCCGACTCGGTTTTCCTCCTACAACTCGCATTTACTCCATTCGTGAGCATTTGACGTGGGTAGGAGGGCATTCGACATGGGTAAACCGTAAGAGGGCATTCGACGTGGTCACGAAAAGTTCGTGGTTGCAACGAAGTGGAGGGCATGAAAAGTGCAGAGTTCGTGGTTGCAGGCTGCAGTGAAGTGGAGGGCACAAAAAGTGCAGAGTTCGTGGCCATTTTCCAACAATTCATGGCCATTTCGTGGCCTGTTCGTGGCCCTAGCAGGAGCAGGTAAAGAATACTGTGTTTTTTTTTCATTTTTTTTCAATACAGTAAATACTAAATAATAAATATTATAATTTATATTACAAATTTACAATACAGTATTACAGTAAATACTGAAAACATGACTTTACAAATAAATATTTAACAATTAATTTGTATATATACAGTATACTTCAAAAGTCACATGTGACATGACTGTATGAGCATTTTTGTTTGCCAACTTTGTACTCTCTTTTTTGGTCAAAACTTAATTGAAAATATGCATATGGGCCTATGGCATTCTATAGAGTCACTTCTCGCATCATTTAACATTGTTTTTACATTTAATTTAAGCATATTTTATGAATTTAAATGTTTTTAAAAGTAGCGATAAAGTTGCCGATTAATGCCGATTTTTTGCCGATTTCCGATTTCCGATTCAAAATTTGGCCTGCCGATTAATCGCCGATTTACGATTTTTTGAACTATGGTATCATATACAGATGAGCCACAACAATTGGAATCGAACAAGATCAAACCTATAGTTAAGCTCCCATTGTCTCATGACCTAACTAAGAGTCGACCCTAGTTGGTCTCATGCACATACGAATGTAGCCCAAAAAACTGGCAATGGCAAACATGGAAATGCTAGGGAGAAATCTAACTTGTACTATTTTGGATGGCTGCTCCGGTGTGAATGTTCTTCCTAAAGATAACTAGGAAACGCCTTGCGAAACCAACTATTTGGATCTAAAAGAAATAAGAAACAAATGTACTGTTGACAAAAAGTTCTCTGGAAATCTGTCTCCTCTCTATTCCTTAGCTTTCAGAAAGATATCAAGGGTCTCAGCTCAAAGTCTGGAACACAAGAATGTTGATTACAAATTCTGATGCTTTAACCCGTAGGTTCTTCCTCTATTTATAGTGTGTAAAGAGGAAATTACAAATGGAAAACTACAACTGAACTAGAACATGAAGACTTAGTAAAGGGAACATCTGGCAATCATCTTCCTAGAATTCCTCTCTTAGTGAAATCCATCAGGAGTTTAAGCCAAAATTGTGCACATCTGTCACTTATCTTAAAGAATCCTTTCAAATAACTTAAAGTAATGGTTTTTAAACCAATAACTTTAATCTTACAATTTCATCCGGGAATATAAGAAAGAGGAGAAGAAAGAAGATCTGCTAGCTGTAACACCTACACTTTCTTTTTGTTTTGATACTGAATATACTTTTCAAACATATAATTCAGCAATTTCCCATCTATTTTAACCACAACCTCTTTCTCGGTCCTGAGTTGCAGCAATCCCTCGGTCAAAATGTCAATGTTTGCTTCCACCTCCTTCAAACTAGGCCCGAACTTCTTAATATCTGATTAAAGCGTTATCAGCTTGCTGATTGAATTCAATGTGAAAGTTTTAATAGCTTCATCAATCCTCTTCTGAATCATCAAAAGTGACCCTTCAAGAGAATCAGGCACCTTGTTGGGAATGATTCTTACATTGGAAGAAACATTCCCAACCACTTCATCCTCGATGAACGCAATTACATTGTTTGACAATGACAATATCATATCCTCAAGCAACCGCATCCTTTTCAGCATAATTTTGAAGATCTCCAAGCGGAAAGAAACTGCAAATTTAAGTTGCTCACCTCTTTCAACCAATCCATCAGGCACAAGTTGCGCTGCAATCAAAACATCCTCCGACAGTTTATTTATTTCGACCAAAATGCCCAGGTTATTTTCAGCCATTGTATTCTTGTGCACTATGCTTGTCATCAATTGCTTCAGCTGAGATAATGCGTCTTTCATAATTTCCAGACGAGCTGGTACCTCCCTGAGTTGTGTTGAAGCTTGGTGAATAATTTGCCTCTTCCATCCATCAATAACTTTAACCTGGTTACTTGCATTTTCCACCTCCTCAACCAGATGATTACTCACCTACTCATGTGCTAGAATGGACTGAGAGGAAGGTTTAGCAACCTTAGCAATGATCTCGCATAGCTGGGAAATGTGCTTTTGAAGTTTGGTTTTCTCAGCCTTGTTGGCAGTCATGAGATAAATCTCCCTCATTTACTGGTGAGACTCCCGTGTCAGATTTGTCAATTAAAGTATGTTAATATCTAAATGGGGTTTTACTTTAACTACTCAGTTCATGAACCATAATTGAACGGTTCTACAACAAGTAAGCAACTGTTTAAGAAAGGAAATATTTATAGAAGAAAAGAATTATAAAAACATAGAGAAGAAATGGGGAAGATGTGCATCCCAATCAATAAATAACAGAGTTGATTGCATGCACATAGAAAAAACCAATAGATATCAACACAGAATTATAAGCAAAGGTAGCTCTAGATCTAGATCTGAAATAACACAAAGTTTATTAAAAGATCTAAGATATAAAAGCTAGAAACACAATACACCGTGACACAAAGTTCTCTGGAAATCTACTCCTATATATTCCTTTGCTTCAAGTGGCTCTCAAGGGTTTCAGCACAAAGTCTGGAACATAAAGATGTTGCTTACAAATTCTGATGATTAACCTGAAGGTTCTTCCTCTACTTATAGAATGTAGAGGGGTAATTACAAGTCGAAAGCTTTGAGTTGAACTAGCACATGTGGAAGTCGGAAAAGAAACAACTAGCAATCTCCCTCCTGGAATTCCTCTTTGCATGACATGTATGACTTGCAACTGAAAATAGAACCTTCTATTTTGCACGTGCCACCTATCTCCAAGTAGTTGACTTCTTCAAGTAATGACTTTTAAACCAATCACTTAAGTTGTATAATTTAATTGATCGCTCAATTATTTTGTCGGAGGAAATAAGAGAAAGAAGAAGAAAGAGGAAAGCTGCAGTCTTGTCCTTTTTCATATTCTGCATGCAGCTGATTCAAACTAGATCTGGAAGTGGCTGGATCTAGAAGTGACTGGAATTGGAAACAAGCTGAAATTGGAAACGGCTGGATCTAGAAGCAAGTGACTGTGATTTGCTTGCGAGTATTGCCTTTGACATGTCTTCCCTTTTATCCTTGAAGCTTTTGCAATTCTTTTCCAGTACATGCATCAATGCAATGTTTGCCGTAAATAACTCTTTATTTTTAATTGCATATGAGCAATTAAAAATTCTGGAAAGCACTCCGAGTGAATGCAACTTCAATGAAGGTTTCAACTAGAAGATTGGAAGCACCTGCACAAGATCCTGGAAGGAATTTTCCACGCACTGACTTTTTCACGGGCTGCATTCGAAACAAGAGGATGAAGCCTTTGTGCCGAAAGCTTTTGCAATTATGAGATCTGGATCTGGATTTGGGCCTATTGACTTCAGCAAATTTAGAAGCTACGCATGATTCCGTTGAGCTTTCTTGTTCATCCCACTTTTCCATGGCTGGAGCAATCTTTGTCTATCTTTGTCTGAACAATTTTTTTTCTTCTTATTTGTCCGGAATTCTTCAAAACTGGTGAGATCTGGATAATTCTTCAGATTCGGAGGATATATTCAATGTATTGGACATTGATTAAAGCTCTTTTTCTTTTATAAAGCACTTGTAACGAATTCCTGCAATTATTTCATACAAAGATGGCAACCGGAACATGAACAGTGAATTTTAATCATAAAAATCTGCATAATTCAAGCCTGCTGCCCCAAAAATTGATGTTTAGTTTGCATGCAAAGTGAGCATGAATTTTTCCAACTTCACCAGAGCACCTGTATTACTTATGCAAACAATTATCTAAACACAAATCAACTTCCTTCAACCTGTGCGCAAAAATAAGAAGCTTTTAGCCTTGATTTCACCTTCTTTTGAGCAAAAATCCTCTTCAAATGGGGTGCACTTTTCCTCTGGGCTGCACTTCTTTACCTGTGAATTAATTAATTCATCCTTATGGCAGCCCATTCTTATATAACCCTCATAATTCTATAATTAATAATTGCCCCTCCTATTCCTGGCAATTAATTAATTAAAAATCATGTTTTTCTCTTTAACTGGTGTGCTAAAATTGCATGTTTAAGGACAACCATCCAATAAATTAAATTTAATCAATTTAATCATCCACTCTTCACTCCATTTAAGCTTCAAAGTGTGCTTTAACCTTAGCCACTGAAAATAGAAATTAATTTAATTATTTAATACTTTAAAAAGTATTATCTTTCTCCCAAAAGGGGCGTACCTTTTGACATAAAGGGGCTGCCATTAAATAAATTAATTAAATTAATTTTAGAGCAATCTATTTTCAACCACCTTTTGTCCTTTGCCTTTGTTGACTTTTCCACAAGCTTGGGCGCCTATTTTGGGTGAATAATTAGCTAAATTAATCAATTTAAAGGCTGCCATTACTTTTCCAAAGGGGGCGCACTTTTTTTATGAAGGGGCTGCCATTAAATAAATTTATTTATTTAATTTTAGACAATTTATTTCCACCTCCTTTATTCCCCTTTGCTTTTGTTGACTTTCTTCCATGTTTGGGCACCTTTTTTAGAAAAGGAATTAATTAAATAAATTAATTAATAGGCTGCCTTTATCTCCCTAAAGGGGTCGCACTTTTTGGCTAAAGAGAATTATATTTTTAAAAACACATGACAATGGGAATTTTTACCCTGCAAGGCAGCCCTGAAAATCCCATGATTCACTTAAGTCGCTTGACTTTCATAATGGGATTGTTTACCCTACAAGGCAGGTAATAAATCCCATCAATGCCTTAAATGATTTTTCTTTTATTTCACAATGGAAATTTTTACCCTGCAAAGCAGGTAAAAAATTCTCACCTGCCTGCTGCCTCCAATTTTCTCCTTGTGACTTAAGTGACGTTGCTTCCATGGGAAAAAGTACCCTGCTAGGCAAGTACAAAATTTTCACCTGCCTGCTGCTTCCAAAAATCCCATGATCCACTACAAACCCTCTTTTTCCAAAAATGCAACCAGCCCAGAAGAAGCTTTTTGGTGCACGACTTCATCTTTTCCAAGATAACTAGACCTCCGGTGGTGAATTCCTTTTGGCACAATGTGCATATGTGATCTCCAGATACTCCAGCCCAAGAATCAAGCCAAACCGGCAAAGGAATTAATCTAGAGAAATTTCACAGAAAACGAAACGGGAAAACACAAAAACACAAAAAATTGCCAAAAGTCACAAATAAAGCCCAAAACTTATTCTTAGTCAAAACCCTTCTGGTATATAGGAATAATGATATGTTTGATAACAACAGGGTTAAATCGGAGCGCAAATTGCCTCAAACAGGGCTCAAAATAATTAAATACAAATTTCCTGCAGACAAATTCCGACAACAGAATATAACAATTTTGGTCATCTGGATATTCGGTGAAAATGACTAATATGGCTCTTAAGGAATATCCTGACACAATACAAGAACTTTCAGGCAATAAAAACACAAAACGACCCATTATTTTAAAAGTACGAAATTTTTTTGGATAGGGTAGTCACAAATTTCAGGATGAAATCTGCGGACGCCAAGCCTTCTCTTTGTCAAGTTTGAAGAATAAAGCATTCATTAGTGTTTGTGTATCTTTCTTTAATCCTTCTATGGTAGTTTCACCTATTGGCACTTTGGTCACTGCTATATCTGCCGCCATGAGCTCTCCCTTTTGCTTTCCCTCTACTTGAACCAATAACTCAACGAACTTCTGCCCAAATTCTTCAATAATCAACCTAGAAGTTATTTTGGCAACTTTAGGTCTTCTATCTTTTCTGCCGAAACTCAGGAGCAGCTGTAAGGCGTGTTCCTCGTGTTCCTCCAGGTTGATCTCCTCTCTGGCTTCTGGGATTGTTTGCAAAGCCAACCACGATGAAAAATTGCTTCTCGGGGAATGAAAAGTCAATGAGTGCACCACCATCTCATGCTCTAATTCTACTCTATCCGAATTTGCCACCGTGTTGTGACTGCCACCCTCTGAATTGTCCAAAGACAATGCTTTTTCAAATTCTGCCATCTGTGCTTTTAACTTCTCCGCAGGGAGAGGTGAAGATCTGAGTGGCTGAGGAGAAAATACAAATGACGTCGGATTCAACGGAGGAACGACAAGATCCCTTTGGGGTTCCGAGGCTGCTGAAGTGCTATGAGTTGATGTTGGAGAAGCTAGAATTAGCACGATAGCTGTAGATTTGGCCTTCTCTTGTGCATGAGACTTCTTGTGTACTTTAAGTTTCTCTGGCCTTCTACTACTTTCACCTTCGTGCTTTCTTTATTTGGAGTCTCCTGCGGTAAAGTTACCTGTGATCTGATTCATCAAAACTTCGTCAAGGCAATACCCCTTTGTCAACAACCAATTTGGGGTGTTAACTAGAACCGCAGAAGATCTTTCCTCAACTGTCTGACAGCCACCAATGTTTTCCTGAAGAGAAGCTCTATCCCCTCCCATCTAATGATGTGTCTAGTATCACATGCCCATCATTTGCGAGATCTGCAGGTAACTGTGCTAAACCATAATCAGACACATGTTGCACCGATAACCTGCTAAAGTCTTTCTTCCCGACTTCATACTCGTTTTTGCACTTCATCCAAAAGTCTTCCAACGAAGGTACATGTGAGTATTCCTGGGAGATTGTCTTCTTCGCTACACGACTCATGCTCATATTCACAAAACATTTCAGCTTCCATTCCTCTAGCTTTGAGGATGCTCTGGCAGCTGTAATAACCCACAGTGACCGGAAAGAAACCGGTAGACTTGTGCCGCTTTGATTGTTAGTCATGCATCTCCACGAGCTGCCTTCACAACTCCATGATGAACCATTTGTCACTTGGATACCTCGGCAACTTAATTCGCTCTCCCAAAAAGCCGGTTACCCTGAGATACGTGAAGTCTACAAAGTGGACGAAAATACAGCTATGCTGAGATACAGCTTCCCAAGCTTCTTTCCTCACCCTGCTGGTCTTCAGATCACTATTTAATTTGCAGATGAATCCATAGAAGAACCCATCGTTGACCACCTTCTAATCTTTTTGGCATTCAAGAACTGTCAACTGTGGGAAGCACTCAAAAATAGGATCTTTCGACAGTATGCCCCATCTATCCAACTTGGAAAATATACCCTGTGAGGCTGCTACATATACCAGGTATGAAGTCATTTTGAAGTTGTACTTCCGCCTCACACTTCGGAGCTGCTCACCGCTATTGTCACTGATGATCTCCGCCCAATTGATTATCGGATTAGCTTTGTTGATCTCAATGGTTCTCACGAAAGCATACATCCATGAGCGGAAGTTCTAAGTGTTGGCTTCTCCATTTAACCTGCCAAGCAATTTAGTAATATCATCCACTTCCTGCACCAAATTGGATCATGGAAGAGTCCTCCGGAAATTTGATGGAGACCTGGGCTTCTTCATATATCTGCTATTCATTATGCCCACACAGTCTGATTTTTGTTTCTCCTATAATGTCCCCACTTTCCTAGTCGATCACTCAGATGATGATATTTGCCTATTAGTCTATATTACAGCATCCAGCCTTACAGTTGCTTGGGGACAAGCAATCTCAGGAAGGGAGGACTGTAATGTCCCTATTTCCGGCATGACCCTTGGACACTTGGCGGGTAGCTTATTTGTCATCTTCGTAAGCTAGTCCCGTTGTTTAGGAGATGATGTGCATAGCAGGTAAGGGTTTTATCGACGATCAAGTGGATTATTTAATGTTAGCAATGAGTTTCGTTGGTCTTAAGGACTCACTTGGCACTTTCCAAGGTTATTTCCGGCTTCTGATGTGTTCTCCAAGAGTCTTGGAGAGTGTCTATTTATAGTAAGTAACTCAACTGACTTCATTTCTCATTATTCGTCATCGTCACCGCTTCTGCTTAGTCAGTTTCCGATTTTGGTGCTTTCCGACAATTTTTGCACTTTGGGAGCATTAATGACTTATTTTAATTATTTTACTCAGGTTGTTTATATTTGTACGAATTACTTGGCGAGCACCTCAGTATTATAGCTCGTCAGAAAGAGAATGTGAAGTTCTAAATGATGAGATGTTAATTCAGTGACCTTGGGCACCAGGAATAATTAATTAAGTAAATAAATCACTTTCCGGAGTTATAAGGTGTAATTAATTAATAAAGTGATTTATTAATTATATTTTCTTTTAATGAAAATTCTCGGAAAAGGTTATAAAAGGAGGATTTGGCCCATTTGCTTGGGGCACTTATTATTTTGAACAAAAAAACAAATTCAAAGCAGCTCTTGCTAATTACTCTTGAAGGATGGAAACCCTTGGAGATTACGGATTGGACGGAAACCCAATTCAAAGGAGGAAGATTCAAACAGGGTCATCATTGTGCTTCACATCAGATCATTTTGATATTGCTTTACAGTTAATTGCAGCGTGTGTTTATCAGTTTACTCGTAGAGGAATATTATTACCGTCATTGGGGCGCCATCTTTCCCGTTTGGAGGGCGCAGAAGTTAGAGGAGTGAGAGGGGTGTTAGCAGCAATTGTATAACAGGTGCGGCCATTATTGGCTCCTTCGCATGCGAGAGTTCTGATCATTTCAGTACCATTGATATCCATTCATTTTATCACACAAAGCTGGACTTTTGGGTATGCAATTTAAGGATGAATTTCATTGTATTTGGAATCCATAAATAAATAAATAAATCCTTTCGTTTCCAATCAAACTTGTATTGTTTATGCACTGTGGGAGTTATATTTGTCTGCAATCATTTGTGGCACTTTCTATTGGCTGTGTTCTTTCAATTAAAGAGAAACAGAAAAAATATCAGAAATTGAGACGACATGACAAATGTTTGACGAAATGTCAATGCACTAAAAACTCAAAATTGGAGTTGGAATTTGTTGGGATATTTCATCTCCCATCTATTGTCAGCATCCAGCTTGATTATTGTCTTTCTCGCAGCATCCCGAATTGTTCTGGAAAGAGGATGATACGACCTTGCACACTCCATAACAAATTCAGGGAATTGAGCTGTGACTGGAAATGTTGAAGCTTGAATAATTCCACTGTTTTTTATTGCACGCATGAGAGATGTCCTTCTGGCCCTGGATCTGTCAATTAATTCGGAGATGGTTTCAGGGCCTATGTCTATGTCATTGATATCAGCAAATCTAGAAGCTATGCATGATTCTGTTGATCATTCTCTTTCATCATGCTTCATCATGGCTGGAACAATTTTTGTCTGAGCAATCTTTGTCTGAGTTCTTTTTCTTTTAATTCTGCCGGAATTCCTTGTTATTGAATCAATTTGTGAAGATCTGGCAATTTCTTCATATTTGGAAGAAATATTTAATGTACCTGACACTGATTTGAACTCTCTTTCACTTATACGAGCACCTGTGATGAATACCTGCAATTAATTCAGACAAAGATGGAGTCCGAGGCATGAATACTTGATTTTTTTATCACCAAAATCTGCATATAAAGCATGCTGCCCTACAATTTGAGGTTTTGCTTTCATACAAAGCAAAGATAAATATTTTTAAATTCGCTTGGGCAGTTATACCAACATGCAGATAATTATCATAGCAAAAATCAAGTTATTCCAACCATAGGCGCCAAACCTTAAAGCTTCCTGGCAATGAAAAACACTCTTTAATGCAAAAAACCTCCTTCCCTTGGTGCCAAAACATGTCTGGGCTGCAATCCTTAGCAAAAAGAATTATCGCTTCTTCATTATGGCATCCCATGCTTATATAGCCCTCTGCATACTATTTTTAATAATTGCCCTTCCTATTTCTGGGAATTTAATTAATAAATAATCATGTCTATTCATCCAATTTGGGCGCCCAATTATGCATGTTACTAGTTGCTTTTTAATAAATTTATTTTATTTATTTTTAGCATGCATCCTTCAGTTCTCTTTGGCTTGTCTTTTTGCATTGACTTCTCTTCCATACATGGCACCAAAATCGGGTGAAAGAGCCATAAATAAATATCATTAAATACATTGTTTAATGCCAAGGTGGGTCACACTTTTTGGCAAAGGTAATTTCTAAAAATAGGAAGTCAACTTTGATGGGAATTTCTACCCTACACTGCAGCTCCAAAAATTCTCTCTTCCACTTAAGTGATTTGACTTTTATAATGAAAATTTTGATCCTACAAGGCAGGTAAGAAATTATCGCCGGTGCTTTAAGTGATTTTTCTTTTATAATGGGAATTTTTAATCTGCAAGGCAGGTAAGAAATTTCGGCCTTCCTGTCACCTCTAACATTCCCATTGCAGCTTAAGTGATTTTGACTTCCCTCCTGCCTTCCACTACCAAAATTCCCGTTGCAGCTTAAATCTATTTATTCCAAAAAGTGCGACTTGCCTAGGAGAGGCTTTTCTGCTTGACTTCGTCTTTTTTGGTCAGAAGTTTGCCTTCTGAGACTGATTCTTTCTGGTGTTGAGGCCATAAATGATCTCCAGATGTTCTAGGAAATTAAACAGACTATACAGAACAAAGAACGGATCCATGGGAATTTAACAGACAAATAACGGGGAAAACCAGAGAAAACCGCAAAAGAAATAAATAAAAACGAAAAACGTTGCCAGAAGTCGCAGACAATGCTCTGAATTCATTCCTGGTGAAAACCCTATTGAGATGTGTGAATACTGACATGCAAAATTTCAAAAGGATTCAACCGGAGCACAATTTACTCCAAACAGGGATTTATTTATTAATAAATAGTTAAATAAAAATTCCCACAGACAAAACATGGCGGAGGAATAAAATGAGTTTTAGCATCTGGGTATTTGTCGAAATTGGCTCAAATGATTCACTAGGAATATCTTAACGTAATAGAGACATCTTCTGGCAATAAAAACACAAAAAGACCTACTATTTTAAAAGAACGATTTTTTTTTAAAATGGGGTAGTCTCAAATTTCAGCGTGAAATCTGGGGACACCAGTTGGCTCCGTCTGTTGATATCTTTGCCTCCGTCAATTAACAGGAGTGAAGATGAGATCCCAGCTTCTCTAGTTTCGTATCTTGTTCATTGGGCTCGGGGTCAGGCAAACAAAGACAAAGCAACACTGAAAAACAAAAAGAAAAACAAACAAAATTTTATTTATATACATACAGGTTTCAACCTACTTTTTAACTCCAGAAAAACTTCAAGTGCTGCCCGTTGAAAGGAAACAGTAGTTCAATTCCATCCTGATGCGCAAGAATGAAGCTATTTGATCCGGCAATCCTTTTGATCACAAAAGGCCCTGTCCATAGTGATTCAAATTTCCCGTGCATGCCTTTTGCTTCTCGTCTTTTGTCCCATAAAAAAACCCTGTCGCCGATCTCAAACTTTCTTTCCCTGACCTTTTTATCGAAGATCACCTTCACCTTCCTCTAATGTTCTGACAATTTGTCAGCCACTTGAACTTGCACTTCTCTTAATTCCATCAGATACATTATTCTTTTGTTAATGGCATCGATGAATGTGGCATCCTCCAGAGCTTTGGAAAGTTGCAAAGCGGGCAATTCCAATGTAAGAGGCAACTCTGCATCTCTCCAATATAACTGGAAAGGGGACATGCCTATAGCTTTCTTTGGTGTGATCCTATCTGCCCACAGTGCATCAAACAACTTCTTGTGCCAAGTCCTTTGATTTTCTGTCACTAATTTATGCATGATAGTCACCAAATTTTTATTGCTTGATTCAGCCTAGCCATTCCCTTGTGGATAATAATTGGAGGAATGTACTAGTTGAATCCCATACGTGTAGCAAAACTCGACCAACTCCTCAGAAGACAATTAGGAGCGTTATCCGCTATTATTTTACTGGGCACGCTAAACCTAATAACAATATTTTCTTTTATAAAACTACACACTTCCGCAGAAGTGGCATTCTTAACAGGAATGGCTTCTCTACCCACTTCCTGAAATAATCAGTAGCTTTCAGGATGTAATGATGGCCGACACTAGAAGTCGGATTGAGTATACCAATAAAATCCATGTCCCACTTTTAGAAGGGCTCTTCAATTACAACTAGTTTAAAAGGTAATGCGGGCAATTTTATGCGTGTTGGCATGCTTAGCATCTAGATACCCACTCTACAGTATCCTAGAAAAGTGTGGGCCGGTAATACCTTGCTCAAAGGATCTTGTGAGCAATGACTCAGGCTGAGAAATGACCACCGCAAGCCAAAATATGAAACTGTTTTAAAAGTTGATCCTGTTGAGATTTATCCACACATCTGAGAAATACCCCGTCAATTCCTCTCTTATATAAACCATTATCCCAAAGGACAAAGTCTCTGGATTTCAGTTTAATGGTATGTTTCTCCTTGCGAGAAAGGTGATCTGGGCATTCCCCATAAGTTAAGAAAAAGGCAATATTATTGTACCTTTCATTTACCAGATCTATCAAAAGAACCATAGGAAAACTTTCGCCTTCTTCTAGATCTGTTGTCTTCATCTCAGTCATTGATTCACACAAACCTCTTCCTAGAACTAACTTTATGGGCTTTATATCTAAGTCATATCCCTGCACCTTCGTCACCCACGTGCCTCTTAATAGCCCTAGCTCTAGTTGCGTGAGGATAGATTTTACTGCAGTATCTGGAACCAAGACCACAATATGTGAGGCAAGAATATAGTATTTGAACGCCTTACATGCTTTTACAACTGAATACGCATGTTTTTCCATTGGAGTGTATTTCAACTTGTAAGCTTTTAAAGGCGTGCTCATGAAAGCAATTGGAGCTTCTACATCTTCTTGATTCTTTTGCATCAAGATTGCTGACATTGTGTGTTCAGAGGAATAACAATAAAGAATAAGTTCTTTACTAAAGTTAGGTGAAACCAAGACTGGGGCTTTTGATAGGGCTTCTTTAATTTACTCAAATGATTTCTTCCCTTCGCTGCTCCATTTGAAATCCTGTGTCTTCATCATATTTGAGATATGACAAGTTAATTCAGCAAAGTCAGGGATGAATCTTCTGAGAAAATTTACTTTACCAAAGAATGAGTGAACCCCCCTTTCGGATGTTGGCAAGGGAAAATTCTGAATAGATTTCACCCTTGCGAGATCTATCTTAGTTCCTTCTTTTGAGACGATATGTCCGAGTAGTTTTCCCTCTGTTACTACAAAGATAGATTTCTTGGGATTCAAGGAAATCCCATGCTTACGGCACTGGATGAAAACTTCTTCGATATCTGAGATATGATTGCTTCTTTCTTTAGAAAAGACTATCAGATCATCGAGGTAAACTACTATGATCTTATCCTTGAGATGAGCAAACACCAAATCCATAGCTCTTTGAAATGTGGCTCCAACATTGATTAAACTGAAAGACATCTTCTGATAAGCAAAAGTTCCCCAAGGTGTAATGAATGTCGTTTTGTATTGATCTTCTTCTGCCACCTTGACTTGGTTATAACTTGAGAAACCATCGAGCATGGACAACATTTCAGATCCACTGACAACCTGCAAAGTGTGATCCATGATGGGGATGGGGTAGTTTTATTTTAATGAGGCTTGATTGAGATTGCGAAAATCAACACACAATCTAATCTCGCCGCTCTTCTTTCTTACAGGAACTATGTTGGCCAACCACTCAAAGTGATGTATAAGATAAATTATCTTTGCGTTCAACAACTTCTGAATCTCAGCAAACACTGTACTTGAAATAGTTGGGTTATGCCACCACAGTTTTTGTTTGAAGGGTTTTTGTTCCTATTTTAATGGGATATAATGCTACACTTCAGCAAGTTGATAGGTCTTCAGATCTTGGTAAGACCAAGCAAGGACATCTATATACTCCTTAAGAAGCTTTGAAAAATCTTCTCTTTGTGCCTCTGAACAACACTTACCCAGATTCACCAACTTGGAATCATTATCAGCTCCTAAATTCAATGACTGTATATCAGCAGAAGAACTTTCTTCACATTCCTTATCCTTTTTAAGCACCTGATCATGCTTATCAAACATTTCCTCAAGAGACACTAAAACTTTAGGAATTTTATTTCCTTTAAGATAAATAATCTCCTGGCTGCTTGCAATCTTTGAATCCGCTTCACCCACGGTAGTCTGTCTCGGAGGCAAAGTGCTTCCCTCATAATAAATTTCTTCGAAGTTGTCTCGTTGCTTGAGAAAGGAAGCAATCTGCTTATCATCATTAAAAACTTGCCACTGCTGGACATTATCAAGAGCTTTCGAACGGAAGACCATTTCAACTTTATAATCACCTTGCCTGAAGAATGCAGGTGGCTGATCTGAATTTAATAGAGCTGCAGTAACTGCAAGTGAATCAGCTCTAGATTTTAGATCTCTGGGGATATAAGATACTGAGAAAGCTGCAAAATCTAAGGTTGCAGAACAGACTCGGTCTCTATAATGTCGTAGTTTCTCATTTTTGACTTGATAGAGACCACGTATCTGTTTGACAATTAACTCCGCGTCCCCTCTTGCATGTAAGAGTTTGATTCCCATTGTCTTTACCTGCTCCATTCCTAACAACAATGCTTCATATTTTGTTCTGTTGTTAGTATTTTCAAACATTAATTTGAAGGAATGTGCATGTACCTTTCCTTCAGGAGAAATAAGTACAACACCTGCGCCCGATCCAAGCAAACAGCACCTACCATCAAACTCCAGGGTCCAAATCTTATTATCCGAACGATGTGTCACTTGCGGCTCTTGAATCGCGGGTTGGGCTCATTTTTTATCCAATTCCAAATAATAAACTCCATGATCTGATTCCTAGAACAGGATCTGCAATCTGGGGTCTTCAGATTTTGATACTGTATACTTGGATGTCTTCTCAGGTTCCAACTTTTGATTAACTCCCTTGATTGGGATGTGTGCACAAGACCAATCCATCTTGACCTCTTCACCCAATTCTTTACAGAAGTTCCTACTTAACAACATGCCATAAGACACTGGAATATCTGCTACAAGGATGGTCACCTTTAATATTTTATCTAGGAATGAAGCAAGTACTGCTTGTGCATCTTTGATCTGCCCAACGAGAGGTACTTTTCTTTCCATTGAGTAACATCTTCCAATGGTTTTTGTCAATGTGAGACCTAGAGCATCAGCAACTTTGGAATGCATCACATTGTCAGAAGCTCCAGAATCCAAAATGCAATTACTCAATTTATAACCATTAATAAGTAAAGACACATAAAATGGCTTGATCCTTTCAGATGTAGCACGAGAAGAACTTGCAGCAGTATTATTTGAAGGGGGAGTGATCTTTGGACTAGACAAGATACCCCGTGAAACATTATTTGTTTAAGTATTGGGACCATTACTCTGTACATATTTTACCAACCTATTTAACTGATCAGCTAATGCCCTCAAATACTCAGCTTCTGACATCTGAACTTTGGTCTTTTTTATATGATCAATAATGTCAAAAGCTTGACTTACTTCAGCTGGTTGTCCGTTGGCCCTTTGCTGCTAATTGAAAGAATGTACATGCTTCTCTCTGGGAGCTAATGAAGAAGCAAGTGTGCTGCCTCTTTTTAGGATGGTAACATCTGGCCCAGGATCTTCTCTTTCTCTTCCTTGGCCACTTGAGGAAGCTTCAGCATTTTGGCGTGTTTGGGACCTTGTGAACACTGTGAACGTGTGACCATCAGAATCTTCAAAAGATTCATAATAGCCCTCGTCAGATTCATAGTCCAGGTAGTCAATGTTGAAGTCGCCAGCGGAATCTACAAAGTATTCGTCATCAAATGATTCACCAACGCCAAGATCTTCTTCATTAGTTTCTAAGTAGTTCCTTGGAGCAACTTCAATTGTCAACCATTGTGGTGCAGTAGTAAATCTATTTCGATTTTGATTTTGACCATTAAAGATCCGAGCAGGAACCCTTCTTGAAGGAGTTGCATTTCCTCCTTGAGCTATCTGCTTCTGGATTTGTAGGATGTCATTAGCTAACTTTTGTAGCAAAGGATCGGAAGTACTTGAAGAAGTTCCATCACCTTTATGGGATGATTGCCTGATTTTTCCAACCATGATCAAATCATCTTCAACCTCTACAACAACATTTTGTGCCTCTAATAGATTCACAGGTCTTGCCCTCTGCAGCTGATATCCAACTTCGGGCAACAGAGCGTTTATAAAAAACATCTTATGATTTTCATTGTTAAGCGCAATAGAAGTGGAGATTTTATATAAAATCCTTTAGAAACTAGCAATAAAGTACCTCATGTTCTCGTTTGGTTCCTTCTTCAACTGAGTCAGCTGAGTGATCAGTGTACTAGCGTCTTCTACAGGTTTGAACCTCTTTAGAAATTGTTCTCGCATGGATGCCTAGTTCGTTATAGTCCCAGGGGCTAACTAATAGAACCATTCTCCGGCCAAGTCAAGTAGAGTCGCAATGAAAAGTCTGACCGAAACATCCTCATGCTCCACCACAAGCGCACCACAAAATATAAAGAATGCCGCCAAGTGATCATCTGGATTTTGCTTGCCATCTCCAAAGAATTTCGAGAAATTCTTTCTTGACCCTTTAGGCAACTCATGCATAGGTGGAGCTAGGTTCAGTGGAGGAGTTTGCACTCTTTTTCCTGGTGAAAGACTAGATCTGCGGCTTCTAATTTGAGGAGGATTATTGAAATTGAATTGCTCTTGCAATCTATAGAAGTAATCAGTCCTTCCTTGACCCTTGATAGATCGGGTGAACAGGCATCCAGTCAGGTTGAGAGTTCAATGGGAACTAGCAAGATAAGCTCTGGTCTGCAAAAGATTGTTGCTCCCCAGCGGAGTCACCAAAAATTGTTGGCTAGATTTTCTACACAGCTGAAAACCGAGGCAATCATGAGATAAATCTCAGTCATTTACCGGTGAGGCTCCCGTGTAAGATTTTATCAATTATATTGTCTAATACCTATCTGTTGGTTTTACTTTAACCACTTAGTTCATGCACCGTAGCTAGGAAGTTTTGCAACAAGTAAGCAACTGTAAGAAATGTGTATATATAGAAGAGAGAAATAATTGGATGCAAGCAGAAAAGAAAAAATATGAGCAACCTAACCAATAGTTTACAGAGTTGGTCATATTTACATAGATGAAACAAATAGACCTAGAAATGCAGAATTCAAAGCAAAGGAAAGTCTTAGATCTAGATCTAAGATAACACAAAGTTTATGCAAAGATCTAAAAGAAATAAGAAACACATGCACCGTTGACACAAAGTTCTCCAGAAATTTGTCTCCTCTCTATTCCTTAGCTTTCAGAAAGATATCAAGGGTCTCAGCTCAAAGTCTGGAACACATGAATGTTGATTGCAAATTCTAATGCTTTAACCTGTAGGTTCTTCCTCTATTTATAGTGTGTAGAGGTGAAATTACAAATGGGAAACTACAACTGAACTAGAACATATAGGCATAGTAAAGGGAACATCTAGCAATCATCTTCCTAGAATTCCTCTCTTAGTGACATGCATCAGGAGTTTAAGCCAAAATTGTGCACATCTGTCACTTATCTTAAAGAATCCTTCCAAATAACTTAAAGTAATGGTTTTTAAACCAATAACTTTAATCTTACAATTTCATCCGGGAACATAAGAAATAAGAGAAGAAAGAGGAGAAGAAATAAGATTTGTCAGTTGTAACACCTACACTTTCTTTTTGTTTTGATACTGAATATACTTTTCAAACATATACTTCAGCAATTTCCCATCTGTTTTACCACAACCTCTTTCTCAGTCCTAAATTGCAGCAATCCCTCGGTCAAAATGTCAATGTTTGCTTCCACCACCTTCAAACTAGGCCCGAACTTCTTAATATCTGATTGAAGCATTATTTGCTTGCTGATTGAATTCAATGTGAAAGTTTTAACAGCTTCATCAATCCTCTTCTAAATCATCAGAAGCAACCCTTCAAGAGAATCGGGCACCTTGTTAGGAATGATTCTTACATTGGAAGAAACATTGCCAACCACTTCTTCCTCGGTGAATGCAATTACATCGCTTGGCAATAACAATATCATATCCTCAAGCAACTGCATTCTTTTCAGCATAATTTTAAAGATCTCCAAGTGGAAAGAAACTGCAAATTTAAGTTGCTTACCTCTTTCAACCAATCCATCAGGCACAAGTTGCTTTGCAATCAAAACATCCTCCGACAATTTATTTATTTCGACCAAAATGCCCAGGTTATTTTTAGCCATTGTATTCTTGTCCACTATGCTTGTCATCAGTTGCTTCAGCTGCGATAATGCGTCTTTCATAACTTCCAGACAAGTTGGTACCTCCCCGAACTGCATTGAATCTTGGTGAATAATTTGGCTCTTCTATCTATCAATAGCTTTAACCTGGTTACCTACATTTTCCACCTCCTCAACCAAATGATTACTCGCCTGCCCATGTGTTAGAATAGATTGAGAGGAAGGTTTGGCAACCTTAGCAATCATCTCACATAGCTTGGAATCCTACTTTTGAAGTTTGGTTTTCTTAGCCTTCTCTTTGTCAAGCTTGAGGAATAAAGCGTTCATTAGTGTCTGTGTATCTTGCTTTGATCCTTCTATGGTAGTTTGACCTATTGGCACTTTGGTCACTGCTATATCTGCCGTCCATGAACTCTCCCTTTTGCTTTCCCTTCACTTGAACCGATAACTCAGTGAATTTTTTCTCAGATTCTTCAATAATCAACCTAGAAGTAATTTTGGCAACTTTAGGTCTTCTATCTTTTCCATCCAAACTCAGGAGCAATTGCAAGTCGTGTTCCTCCAGGTCAATCTCTTCTCTTGCTTCTGGGACTATCTGCAAAGCCAACCACGATGAAAAATTGCTTCTCGGGGAAAGGGAAGTCACTGAATGCACCACTATCTCATGCTCCGATTCTGCTCCATCTGAATTTTCCAGTGTTGTGACTGCCACCCTCTGAATTGTCCAAAGACAATGCTTTTTCAAACTCTGTCATTTGTGCTTTCAGCTTTTTTGCAGGGAGAGGTGAAGATCAGAGTGGCTGAGGAGAAAATACAAATGACGTTGGATTCAACGGAGGAACGACAAGATCTCCCTAGGGTTCCAGGGCTGTTGAAGTGTTACGAGTTGACGCTAGAGAAGCTGGAACTAGCACGATAGCTATAGAATTGGCCTTCTCTTGCATCTAAGACTACTTGTGCACTTTAAGTTTCTCTGGCCTCCTGCTACTTTAAACCTCGTGCTTTCTTTTGTCAGAGTCTTTTGCGATAAAGTTACCTGTGATCTGATTCATCAAAGCTTCATCAAGGCAATACCCCTTTGTCAACAACCAATTTGAGGTGTTAAGTAGAGCCACCAATGTTTCCTGATTGTCCTAAACCATAATTAGACACTTGTTGTACCGATAACCTTCTGAAGTCTTTCTTCCTGGCTTCATACTCATTTCTACACTTCATCCAGAAGTCTTCCAACGAAGGTACATGTGCGTATTCCTGGAAGATTTTCTTCTTCGCTACCCCATATGGATGAAAGTTCAGTTGTGCTGGGAAGAACTCATGCTCATATTCAGAAAACATTTCAGCGTCGATTCCTCTAGCTTTGGGGATGCACTGGCAGCTGTAATAACCCACTATGATCGAAAAGAAACACATGGACTTTCATTTTGCAGCTATTTTTAGGATTTATCCCAAAAAGGGGATATTTCAGTGGTATCAAATCCACCTTTCCTACAACCTATTTGGGTAGTGAATGAAGGTATATTCCAAGAGGAATACACCTAGAAAAGGTCAAAATATGGCAGATCAACAAGAAAATGTGATAGAGCTCAATGAGGATTTTATGAAGAAAATGTTCATCAACATGGTGAAACAACAAGACACAACCGGCCTCTACTTGAGCCAGCTAACACAGAACATGAAACAAATCGTATCTGAGAATAATAGGGAAATAGGTGAGAACAATAGTTCAAGGCAGCAATCCCCCCATTTTTCTAACAAGCCTTTGAGTCTTCATGAGCCCTCTTTCTTGAAAGATTCTAAAGCATCACATGTGCGGGAGCCAACAGATGTGCTTGACGAGGATTTGTAATGTCTCCTTTTTTCAAACATAAAGAAAGTCAAAGACCTTCAACTCCATTCCCAATTGGTTCAAGGATAAAGCTAGGCGACTTCTTTGAGATATTTGTTGCATTATTTTCTTGCATTGTAACCCCTTGGCATGCCATGCGCTACAAGTGGGGGTCATTAATTAATTAGAAAGTCACGAAGTACACTTAGGATTAGTACTTTTATATTTTTCTTATGTTTCCCTCCAAAAAGGGATTAGGTCGGCCACTGCTTATGTTCCACCCCTTAGCTTATAAAAGGAGGATGCATGGCCTTAGAGAGATATGTTGAACTTTTGTTAAATTGAATTCTTCATGCTTGAAGAAAATAGGATGTATGCCCAAGAGATGTATGCCCTAGCTTGTTATTGTTTATTTCTCTTTTCCAATCGATTTGAAGCTGGATTGAAGATCGGATTTGAAATTTATCTCTGCAAATAAAGTGCGTTATCATTGTTGGTATGTGCCCTAGCTGTTGTGAATTTCCTTAGGGAGTTATTCTGCATATTCGTTGTGTTCACGGTGTATATTTCTCATTCCATGTGGAGCGAATTAGTTGTGGGTGTTGCGCATGGTTAGATCTACCCTCTAGGGATGAAGCAACTAGCATCTGTGGGGTTTGCATCCACTTTAGAGGGTTTTTATGTTGGGCGAATTAGTAAAAGTGCATTTGTTGGTACTTTAGAGGGGATTTCTCATGATTAGCATTCATATTCTTGTTCTCCTTATTTTTGTGAGTCAGTGCATAGTTTATTTGTGTGGATCAGAGCATTATTGAGTGAGTTATGAATTTTTGAAGTTACCATAGATTTCTACAGACAAGGGTTTGACATAAAATCATATCTCCAGATCTAGGGCATGAAAATTCAGTTTTTCCTGCGTGAAGTTGTTGCTAATATTTATTTAAGATTTTTGGGCACACTTATGCAATTTTTGAGGTTGAATTAACCCTAGTTTCAAAGGTTCCAATTCCCCAAACCAACAATTCAATTGGGAGGAGACTTTTATTGTGTAAGGAGTTGTTTGGTAGTGATTAAGGGGAGTCCAAAATCAAGCTTCAGTTGCCGGTTTATGACTGTCATTTCCAAATTGTGAAATTCATATTTGGGGTAGGGTTTATGAAGGTTAAAGCCCTTAGATCTATATAGGTTGATTCGCCATACTTGGGAGGATTTGTTGGTTGGTTTATGGTTGTTGCAAGATCATTTTCATGCTCTAATATTTGTGTTTTACAGTTGCGTGTGATCAGATTTGTGGTGATTCCATCATGTCCCAATGTGCCCTAGAAAGGGTCATTACAATGGTATCGGAGCACCGATCTTTTGCACCTAGGAGGGATTGTCTGGATACATAGTCTATGAATCATGGAGTTAACAGGTGAAGGCGAATTGAGAACAAAGCTTTGCAGATTGGGGAAGGGCTTGAGCATCCACATCATTCGAAAACTGTTTTTTCTCGATATTTTGGAGGAAGCGGCAAACTGTTTAACCATGGTGGGACAATCAGATTATAAGTCTATGTTTTTAGCAATAAGTCATTTGGTGGTTCATTTGGCTAGACCCAAACTTTTCAGACATTCAGATTCGAATGTGAGAGTTATAGTTATCACTTGTATCAGTGAAAATACGAGGATAAAAGCTCCAGAACCACCATACAATGACAACATCATGAAGGAAATATTTCAGTTCATGGTGGAATGTTTTAAGGGTCTTGGTGACATCACAAGTCCTTTTGCTAAGAAGGTCACTATTCTAGAAATTATGGCATACGTTGGATCTTGGGTACTAATGGTAGATCTTGAGTGTTATGAACTAATTTTCAAAATATTCGATAATTTCTTTACTACTATTCATAAGAATCGTGCAAAAATTGTTGTTTCCTCAATGCAAACAATCATGTCTTCCATTTTGAATGAGGATGAGATTTTGATACCACTTTTAACAATTTTATTTGCCTAAATGTGAAAGGAGCAGGAAATGTCATCAGCAGTAGCTAGAAGTATGATAGATCTGTGTAAAGAGAAGTTGAGACCATATTTGACTAATGAGGAACTTGCTTCAAGTGAACCATCAAATGTAGATCCACAAGATGTCATGCAAGGTAAAGATTTTCACCTATTTTCTGATGATTGCACATGTGATAGTGAAGTTTCAAAATAAGGGATCAAGGATCTTGAGCCTAAAGAAGAATAAAAATCAGATCTACAAGCGGGTAAAGAGAGTTTGTTGGTTGAAGCCACCATTCTGGGTGATAATGTTGGTAATCAGTTTGTTGTCCTTTCCGGAACAGCCATTCAAAATAAGCATGAAGAGGGTGTCAGCCCTATATCAGAACTTCCTAATTCGTCCAAAAGGGATAGATCACATGATGACATTTCAAGGTATGAAGAGGTTGATTTATGGTTGCATGTTGTTCCATTTCAGATTTGTTTTCCTCATAAGGAACATATAAGAGACGGAGATAAAATGAGGATCATGGACTGCAAAATCGTGCAAGAAGACTCCTTGGGTCAAGGTCACTCATATGGGCACTCTAAGGTATGGGAACCAAGTGATTTTCCACTTTCTACAAAGATTATCAGTTCTGATTTTGTCATTTTTACATCTGATTTCATGGGAATAAATGAAAGTTCAGAATTTTCCATGGCAAGCAGAAGTATTGGAAAGCATGATTGGGCTTTAGGAGATCTGGAAGTAAGAAGGAAAAGTATTTTTCAAGGAGCTAATGATGATTTTCTGATTGGGAAACTTGTTATGGCAACGACTAAGGGTGCTAAGTGGATAAAGAATCTTCCTAAGGCAGCCCCAGATCATTTGGCAAGAAGGCCAACACCTTCTAAAATTCAGTCCAAGTGAAAGTAAGGGTAGGAAAGGAGTGATTTCAAGATGTGGTAATATACTTAGTTTTATTTCCACTCAATTCAGTTTTGATTACATTACTTGGGCTAATGCATGTGAGGAAAAGATTTAGATTACATGGAAGAAAGGTTGGGGGCTAGAAAATGTGCATGACGGGGCAGCCAACTTCTGCTTTCATATAATTTGTGGTTGGGCAAAAGCGGAGTTCATGAAAAGGAATTAGAAGGTGGTTGCACGCCATGAAAAAGAGAGCTGACCTAGTACTTCAGATTTTGTCATTCAATGGTTAAAAGAGTTTCCTACATGTTTTGATGAAGGGAATATGCTTGGTACAAAAAAGGGTAAGATATGTTTCAGATTTGTTACTCCTCATTACATGCTTGGCTCCGACCAAGGTTGGGAAACATCTCATGTCAAAAACGCCATTGTTTCTATCATTATTGATGAAAGTACGAAGGCTGTTTGCAAATGGTTGTCTGCTGTATTTTGCATTTTCAGTCAATTATTCTCATACTTTTTGGTTGTAGAAAGACTCATAGCCTTGGGAACTTGTGCCCTCCATTTGATAGCATGTGGATGGAATTTTGGGCGATTAATAATCAGTTTTTAGTCCTCATACAACCTAAGATATGTACAAAAATAGCATGCTACAGCCAAGTCATCCAAATGTTACCAAACTCTTATGATGACATGGTGTTCGTAAAGGACAGCCCGCATGCTAGCATGATGTGGTGGAATGTTGTATTTTGTATTTTCAGTTTGATACTTCTCTTCTCCATGTTGCAAAAATGGTACTTTGACACTTGGGAGTTGTTCTTCCCGACACCTATTACTTTAGAGATGCATTGGGCAGATTTGAGTGGATTTTAAGCCACTCTTGGAGGATGGTTAGGAGCAAGGAGCATTATGACAACAGTGTGAGGGGCAGCTGTAATGTCCCTCTTTCCAGCATGAAGCTTGGACACTTGGTGGGTAGCTTATTTGTCATCTTCGTAAGCTAGTCCCGTTGTTTAGGAGATGATGTGCATAGCAGGTAAGGGTTTTATCAACGATCTGGTGGATTATTTAATGTTAGCAATGAGTTCCGTTGGTCTTAAGCACTCACTTGGCACTTTCCGAGGTTATTTCCGGCTTCTGGTGTGTTCTCCAAGATTCTTGGAGAGAGTATCTATTTATAGTAAGTCACCCAACTGACTTCATTTCTCATTATTCGTCATCGGCACTGCTTCTGCTCAGTCAATTTCCGATTCCGGTGCTTTCCAACGATTTCCGCACTTTGGGAGCATTAATGGCTTATTTTAATTATTATACTCAGGTTGCTTATATTTGTACGAATTACTTGGCGAGCACCTTAGTATTATAGCTCGTCGGAAAGAGAATGTGAAGTTCTAAATGATGAGATGCTAATTCAGTGACCTTGGGCGCCAGGAATGATTAATTAATTAAATAAATCACTTTCCGGAGTTATAAGGTGTGATTAATTAATAAAGAGATTTATTAATTATATTTTCTTTTAATAAAAATTCTCAGAAAAGGTTATAAAAGGAAGATTTGGCCCATTTGCTCGGGACACTTATTTTGAACAAAAAAACAAATTTAGAGCAGCTCTTGCTAATTACTCTCGAAGGACGGAAACCCTTGGAGATTATGGATTGGACGAAAACCCAATTCGAAGGAGGAAGATTCAAACAAGGTCTTCATTGTGCTTCACATCAGATCATTTTGATATTGCTTTACAGTTAATTGCAGCGTGTGTTTATCAGTTTACTCATAGAGGAATATTATTACCATCATTGGGGCGCCATCTTTCCCATTTGGAGAGCGCAGCAGTTAGAGGAGTGAGAGGGGTGTTAGCAACAGTTGTGTAACAGGTGCAGCCACTATTGGCTCCTTTGCATGCGAGAGTTCTGATCATTTCAGTACCATTGATATCCATTCATTTTATCACACAAAGTTGGACTCTCGGGTATGCAATTTAGAGATGAATTTCATTGTATTTGGAATCCATAAATAAATAAATAAATCCTTTCGTTTCCAATCAGACTTGTATTGTTTATGCATTGTGGGAGTTATGTTTGTCTACAATCATTTGTGGGACTTTCTATTGGCCGTGTTCTTTCAATTAAAGAGAAACAGCAAAAATATCAAAAATTGAGATGACATGACAAGTGTTTGACGAAATGTCAATGCACTAAAAACTCAAAAAAAAAAAAAATTGGAGTTGGAATTGGTTGGGATATTTCAACAGCAGAAGTAAACACTGGAAATACCAGCTTTGGGGGAAGAGTTGTTAGCTGCTCATGCCTTCGAAACATGAAGAAGAGGCTGAAAAAGTGTTTTTCAACACTCATGTTTTTTCTAATATGTTTGTTTCATGTGCAAGACTGAAGTCATGTGAGAAAAGGCTGATAGATCTCCTATATACTTATTATCAGCTAATTTTGACTTCGCAAAATTAATAAACATGGAAATTTTGAAATTTTTTAAAAGTATTACTTTGCACGATTTATCGCCCTCGTCACAATCGTCTCGTTTTTGTGATCGTTCTGGTCTTCGTTTCGTCCATTTCGGGCGAGAACTCCTCCCTCTAGGTCATAAACTACTTTTAATATTAATTAATTAATATTTAATTAATTTATTACTCTTTGTTTGATAAAATTAATTTTATTAAAATTCGGGGTTTTTAATTAAATAAATATTAATATAATAATTATTAAAAGTCAATCGACAAATTTTTATTTTAATTGTCGAGGGGAAAGTAAGCTCCCGCTTCCCATTATCGGGGATGCCAAATTGGCTTCCCGTACCCGGATTTCCCCTTTCCTGGCAAATTTATTTTAATTCCCCACTTGTGGGATTTCTTCCACTGATTGTCAATTCAATGGATTGGTAAATAGGCAAAAAATCTCCCGATTACCCACATGGGAAAATAAAATGGGGATTTTCAACCCGCCTTGCCATTTATGTTGGCAAATGGTTGTTTATTTCCCACTTTCCCCTAGCAATTAATGCCACTACCCGAAGGAAAAGGAGTCGGTTATTTCAACGGGAAGGGGAAACGGTTACGGGGAAGCTTCTTTAATTCCCATAACCATTTCCCCATGAGATTAATTGAATTTTCAGTGAAAGGAGAGATCTTCCATGCATTGGAGATCATTTGAAAGGAGAATTCTCACGCTAAGACAAAGCTAAAGTATTCATCACGCACTCATCCAAGATCATTGGGCAACTGTCACGTGGGTTTTAAGAACCAAAGCGAAAGATTACATTGGTCACGCATTGGCCAAGGAGGGAAATACAGTCCAAAGCAAGGAAGATCCTTCACGCAGGGAGACAGTTTTTCCTTCCACGCACAGCCTGAAGGAAAGAATAAAAGAAGAGTATCACCACGCTGGAGAAAGAAAGAAAGGCCACGCATAACTGTTTCTATGCTAAAATCCGCGAAGGGAGAGAAAGGGATATAACTCCCACGTATTTATTTCCAACGCAGGATTGAAAAGGTGGAATGTCCAAAACAAAAATAAAAAGATCACGCTCAGGGAAAAGGGAAGCACATATACACACTAGTCTGAGTTTGATTGCCATGTATTCAGAGGCAAGGCAGCACATGCACAAGACAAATAAATAAAAAAGGTGAGCCCATGCATTTGATTTTGATAGCCATGCACCAATCCAAAATCAGGCCATGCAAGAGGTAAAACACAAGCCAAAAGACCAAGTAGCCAGAGCAAACTGGGAAGTTCACGCATTCCCCAAGGAAGTCCACGCAGCATGGGGAGGAAGAAGTCAATTTTAATGCCCAAGGAGAAAAAAAAATAGCATAATAGTCCAAAATTCATATCCAGACGCCTAGGAACAACAAGCAAGGGCAATTAAAATAGCTTTCAGTTTCCCACGCTGGGTAAAACAACTAAAGTTAAAGAAGTTTATCAACAAAAGTTTCAGGCATCAACAAAAGTTCCACGCATTCCCCAAGGATCATCACACATTCATCAAGTCAAACAAAAAACACGAAAGAAAGAAGGTAAATGAAACCAGTTTCATCGCATACACTTGGTTTCTCCATGCATTTGCAGAAGGATTAAGCAAGTATACCCACGCATCAATCAAAAGATCGCTCAAAGTACGCATTCATTGAAATCAGGGGATTTTCACGCAAATAAGAAGGTACGATTCACACATACAAAGGAGAATTTGCTCCGCCAAATTAAATAAAAATTCGGAATATCAAAATTGGGAGATTTTTATTTTAAACAAATAATAATAAATCGTTGTCGCCAAAAACAAAATTCGACCTTAGTCTCGGTATGATGTATTGACATATTTTTATTATTATTATTTTTAAAATAATACTAGTAATAATAATATTAAAACGAGTCACATTTTTCTTGCATTGATGGGGGTTTCAGAGACTGAGACCCGGCCCCGTTTGCATTGTTTTGCATACCTGAGTCATTTTTCAGTAAAATTCATAATGGCCGAAAAGTCTAATAAATCTACAGGAAGATCGAGGAAGCCAATGGAGAAATCGAGTAAGTCCGCACTCTAGTACGAATTCCAAGGAATCATTCCTCCCGGTTCCATCAAGTCAGCATACGACAATATCACAGATACAAATCTGGGTCACATCAATGTACAACAATTCTGCGATAGGGTGAAAGCTAAAGGCAAAACCATATTCTCAAATAGGCTTTACCATAGTGGTCTACCCCAAGCAGCGGCATTTCCGGTCTCAGTGCAATGTCCAGAGTTGGTTATCGCTTGTGCGGAGCAATATGATCCTAAGAGACAAGGAATTTTTAAAGATAATCGCGAGCCATTCCTCTTAATCACACCAGAGCACATTGAGGAGTTGCTCAGCATACCTGAATTCCCTGAGAATGCAGATATCACTCGACAGTCAGCACAAGAATTTTGGGATGAAGAACCCCTCAGGTGGAGCAAAATGGTTAATAACTGGTTAGTGACCAAGAGGCCTCGAATTGACCGTCTTCCTAAAGAACTATACCGCATTGAGTTCGTGGAAGAAATCGGGGACATGTTTACTATCCTGAGTCGAGTTTTTGGTTTACCCTCTGCCAAGATTTTCCACCCATGGATATATAAGTTTATTTGTATCATCCTTGCCAAGAGAGAGTTTGTGGATTGGGCCACCATCATCAGTGATACCCTTCACAAACAATTGATGGAAGTGAAGATGTAATGTCCCCCTTTTTATAAAAAATTAAAAAGAAGATAAAGTCAATTTGCACATGTAATTTTAAAATGAAATTTTATAAATTGTGCAAATCGAATTAAAAAGGGGAAGTTCGACTTCACCTTGAGAGAATAAATGAATGTTTTTAAAGGTAAACCAAGTGACTAGGCAAGTCGCATTTTCCTGGGAGCATGTAATAATTAATATTTGAAATAAAATGATTATTCCTAAACATGGGTCGACCCATAAGAGCATCTTTTTAATATCCCTATGCATTTAATATTTGTTGTTGGTGACTTTCAAGCACATTTTTAAATGAGATTTCCTCCTAGATGATGGCGCCAAAGATGGAGAAGAACTTTGGAGGATATGCAAGCTAAAGCTATAAAAGAAGATGTGGCTACTCCTTTTTTGGCATGTTAACGGTTTATAAAACTTATCTTCATGCTTGGAGAAGGGATGTATGCCCACTTGTGATCAAAAAATAAAAGGTGTTTATTAACACCACCATTTGTGAAGTGTGTGTGCCCATATCAGCTTGAAGTAATAAGTTTGCAATCATTTCTCTTTATATATATAAGGCACCATGTTTGGGAGAAGATATAAGCTTGCATTGAGGGTTTGGAATGTGATCTTTTGATGAATATCTTTATTTACATGTTGCTGGTTTTTATCTCATGAAGTCGACTTGGTTGGGCATGTGTTAAGGGTGTTTGGGAGTGGTTTTGAAATATTTATAAATCTGCTGTTTAGATTTATTAATTGCAGATCTGGAACTGCATTTTATTGACTCTTAATGTGAAGAAAAGTGCAGAAACTGTATTGCAGATTTCACCCTAACCCTAGCGACTGCGTTTGGGATTTTGGGAGCTATTTTGAGGGGTTTCAAGTGTGTGAAAGTATCTGATTTTTATTTTGGATTGAAGCTCACAATTTTCCCTTTTTGCTGCACTTGGTTTCACTTCAAAAGAGTTAATATTTTTGAAGTTATGGATTTTCAAAGTTTTGATTGATTTTCAGCAGTTTATTTATTATTTTACTTCTGCAAAAGTATATTGGAAAAAGGAGTATAAATACCGACTCGATTGCCCATCTAAACCCTCACCTTGGCTCACTCCAACCCCATTTGGGTTGTATTGTAGCTAACACTAGGGTTAGTTGAGATAACCCTAGAAGGGTTTATCTTCTAAGTTGTTGGTTTTTGCAAGTAAATAATAATATATTATTAATATCCCACAAGGGGATATTACAGAAGATGACTGGATGCTTCTACATGACATTGAATCTAACTTACACAGTGGCAAGAAGAAAGTTATTTTCGGGACTCGAAACAAGAGGAGTCATGGGTACATTAAATAATGTCTTCCATTATTATCCGCAACTGAGTTTCAAAAATAGCTCTCATCATTTCAGAAGAGTTAACGATACATTCACCTTGTGCATGATTGGAAACCTGAATCGGAATATAGAGGAAAGATTTTCTAAATAGGCCATGGATGTCATTTCCCAATGGGGAACATGGTTTATTCAATTTTCATCTTTTTCCTTCATTCGCGTAAGCGGCTTTGCGGGTACTCCATGGAAGCTTCCTAAGTACGTCAATGATAGGTGGGCATTAATGGAGCTTGCACGACAATTATTCCAAGTTCATTTTCTTAGTGACAAGCATCGCTCAGGAATTCATTTCCCAATCCAAATCAGGGAATACCAATGTCCAAATCTCTTCAGTGCACAACTCATGGAAAAAGAGTTTGCCCTCATCACTATTCATCCATATGTGAAGAGATCCCAATTTGATATCAATGGATATATGCAGAAGCAACTTGGAGCAAAGTATCAACATAACCCTACCATGGAAGATTTTTGGGCATCCTGTTTAGACAAACATGAAGTAAGAAGACGAAAGTTTTCTCGCCTAACCCTTGCTCAGATCAAGGCCTTTCACATCAAGAACCCTCCAGATTCATTTGTAGATGATGATGAAGATGTTATTGATCCTTCATATGATGCAGTTGCTTTTACCCCGTTACCACGAATTGATTGGACCAAAAGAGCTGAGTTTTCTCTTGATAGCAAGAATCAACCGATTCTCAAAAGAAGCATATCCCGAAATGAAAGAGAACTTGCCAAATTACAATCAATTCAAGATCATATCAAGATCACAAAAATTGCAACTCGAGGAGATCTCCAGTCAACCAAAGCTCCTCAATCTACCTTCGTGCCATCCAGTCATATGCAACAAGCAAGAAAGGAGTGGTTGCCAAAATCCACTTCACCAAAGAATGTGTCACGAGGTGAAGAATCTAAGGGTCCTAGCCCCTGCGAAGGATGAGAGTGTGTATCAGGATTTTCCACTTCAAGTAGAGATTCTTCTACTCACATTACAAACAATCCTCAGCCATGCCTTGCACAAGAGTCCACTCAGGTGCAGGTAGTCCAAATATCAAACACTTTGGAACCTACAGTTCACGAAGAGATTTCCCAAAATCTCCCAAATGATCAGGAGGTGGATATTGAAGTTATTTCTCCTGAAATCGAGGTTGTGGAAAGGATTCTTGCAGAATCTCGTGATGTCAAGAACAATGAGAGTGTTGCTTCGAGCTCCAAGATTCTGTATGCAAAAATAGTGAATGATACTCCTTTCTGGGTTGATTGCAAAATCAATAAAAGGAAGAGGGTTGTCAAGGCAATTGACATTGACTTCGATGCCCTTTTCAAACTTTCAAATGGCATTATTCCCAAGAAGCCTAAAGTGCTTTCCCGAATAATGGTGGATAATGACGGAAACAGATTTGCGGATCTTGCCATTCCATAAGTTGACAAGGAGCGTGATGCCATGACATCTGTTGATTATGAAGTTTCAAGACTTGGACTTGGGAGGTCCACAATGGAAAGTGACATGGCGATGGCCCAAGATTCAATTGATATCGTGCTAAAGAGACTTGAGAAATATTAAGTCTCAGAACTCTCAACTCAAGGCCGAAAGGAATCAATTGGAGGAATATGTTCAACATCTAATAAATCTCATATCATCCACTTTCCCAGTACCCGATGCGGTGGCTGCTCCTGATGAAGAAACTCTAAATTTATCAAAAGAAATAAACACACTAGGCCATGTCACTAAAACTTGGCTTTCAGAGATTCTCGTTTTAGGCCAAGAGACGATCAAAACAGCGGTTAAGCTCCAAAAAGATGTCACTGCATATCTTGATCCAATTCTTTCTTGCAAGGAAACCTTTGTTTCTAACATATCAAATTTGGATTAGATATTGCCCAGTCTAAAGGAGATGACGAGTATGGAGTCCTCAGTTCTAGCCATTGAAGGAATTCTTGAATTTGAATATCGAGGGACACGTTTTCTTTGGTGTCTGCATCTCAAATCAAGAAAGACGCTTCTCGAGGATTATGTGATCCATTATGAGAGCATATGCAATGAAGCCTTCACTTCACTCGCCTAGATTCAAAAATTCATAGTTGAGATCCCTTGCAACATCGTAAATGAGCATAATCAAAGGTGTTTATCGGAACATGTGGAAGAGTAATTTTCACAATTTTTTAAAGACATGTATACTCCCACCATCAATTTCTCTTCAGCTTCAATCGAGCGTTGCATCAAATTAAAGAACTTGTTTGAGAATGCTCAATCAAAGATGGTCTATTTGAATGATATGCCAGGTAGGATCTTAGAATTGCAGGTATTTTGTGAGGCTATTCTTCAACCAAATGAACCTCCAGAAGAAGAAAAGATGGTCAAAACATTGGGAAGGTTCAGATCTTTTCAATTGGCAAAAGTGGCGGATTCTAATTTCACCAATGGTTCGAGGAGATAGTTTTTTTCGTATCTAACGAAGTGGGAGAGTCCATTTCTCATACGTTTGAAATAGGCGGACCCCATTTCAATGGATAAGGCACTCGTTATTGTCATATGTTTTAAAAGTGGAATTTTAAGAAAAGGATGTTGTTATTGAGTTTACTTTCAGAAAATTGTGGATAACTTAAGTGATTTCTATTTTTAGTTGTTTTTAATAAAGTTGGCTGAAAAAGTCAAAAGTCACTTAAGTGCCCTATTTAATGTTCATGTAAAAGACTAACTACTTTGTAACCAACTTTTGGGTTATAAAAGGAAGTCAGGGGCTCATTTGTAAGGGTGACTTTGAGAGAGGAGAAGAAAATACTTTTGTGTGCAAGCTTTGTTTCAGGAAGAAAATTTGTGTTCTTTTATGAAGACATTTTGGAGTTAATGAAATACGAACTTTGTGTCTCATTCATTGTCTCTTGTAACATTTGTTCTTATGTTCATTAGATGTTAGATGTTTAATTCTTGCATGCAAATATTGTCTTTGATCTTATTGTCAACGTTATTAAGTTGTTGTTCTTGTTCACAGTAATCAAGCTCTAATATTTATTTGCTCATGTATGTTCCCTTTACTCATTCTCGTTTAACTAATGCAAACTCCGTTTTATTTGTATTAGTTATTTATTGTTCTTCTCCATGCAATATTAGGCTATGCTTTTACCTAACTTTTGCATGTTCCTTCCTTTCATTCCTTTCCATTCCGTTCCTTCATTCCATTCCATCTCCCTCATTCACTTTTCTTCCATTGATGTTCTAAAACACACCCCCACATACAATTTTGAATGTACAGGTGTAAATACAGTTTTGATTTTCAATAAAGGCAGCCTCACCTGCATTGAGGAGGGACTTCGTTCCCACATTGTTGCATGTCATTTGCATGCGTGCAAATCCATATGCTAACAATACTCCATGATGACATTCCTGGGTGGGCATCCTTGGAGCTTAGAAAAGCTCATTTAGTTGTTGATTCCTCATACTCCGATGAAGGTACATCAGTTTGGACTCTGGAGTACATATTGCAGGGCTGATTCCACTCATGTTTGGATTGGCTTGAGGGAAGCAAACAAGAGGAGCGTGTTCTTCCAAGTACTTCACCATTTGAAAAGCACCAAATCGAGACTTTGGGAGCATCATTTCATGTCTTCCCTTTGGGACATGATATTTGGACCTATGAGCTTGCAATTGCTTGAGGGAAAGCAATTTTGGGAAGGGTGGATTGTAATGTCCCCTTTTTTCAAACATAAAGAAAGTTAAATAAGACCTTCAACCCATTCCATTCCCCGTGGGTTCAAGGATTAAGCTAGAGGACTTCTTTGAGATATTAATTGCATTATTTTCTTGCATTGTAACCCCTTGGCATGCCATGCGCTACAAGTGGGAATCATTAGTAAATTAAAAAATAATAAAGTGCAGTTGGATTAGTACTTTTATATTTTAATTATGTTTTCTTATTTGTCCCTCGCAAAAGGGATTAGGTCGGCCACTACTTATGTTGCACCCCTTAGCTTATAAACGGAGGATACATGGCCTTAGAGAGGCATGTTGAACATTTGATAAATTGAATTCTTCATGCTTGAAGAAAATGGGATGTATGCCCTAGCTTGCTATTGTTGCATTCTCTTTGCCAATTGATTTGGAGTTGGATTGAAGATCGGATTTGAAGTTTATTTCTGCAAATAAAGTGTGTTATCATTGTTAGTATGTTCCCTAGCTGTTGCGAATTTCCTTGGGAAGTTATTTTGCATATACGTTGTGTTCACGGTGTATATTTCCTATTCCATATGGAGCAAATTACTTGTGGGTGTTCTGCATGGTTAGATCTACCCTCTAGGGCTGAAGCAACTAGCATGTGTGGGGTTTACATCCACTTTAGAGGGTTTTTATGTTGGGCGAATTAGTAAAAGTGCAGTTTTTGGTACTTTAGAGGGGATTTCTCATGATTAGCATTCATATTCTTGTTCTCCTTATTTTTGTGAGTCAGTCCATAGTTTATTTGTGTGGATCAAAGCATTGAGTGATTTATGAATTTTTGAAGATGCCATAATTTTCTACAGACAAGGTCTTGACATAAAATCATATCTCCAGATCTAGGGCATGAAAATTCAGTTTTTCCTGCATGAAGTTGTTGCTAATATTTATTTAAGATTTTTGGGCACACTTATGCAATTTTTGAGGTTGAATTAACCCTAGTTTCAAGGGTTCCAATTCCCCAAACCAACCGTTCAATTGGGAGGAGACTTTTATTGTGTAAGGAGTTGTTTGGTAGTGATTAAGGGGAGTACAAAATCAAGCTTCAGTTGCCGGTTTATGACTATCTTTTCCAAATTGTGAAATTCATATTTGGGGTAGGGTTTATGAAGGTTAAGCCCTCAGATCTATAGAGGCTGACTCGCCATACTTGGGAGGATTTGTTGGTTGGTTTATGGTTGTTGCGAGATCATTTTCATGCTCTAATATTTGTGCTTTACAGTTGTGGGTGATTAGATTTGTGGTGATTGCGTCATTTCCTAGTGTGTCTTAGAAAGCGACATTACAAGATTCTTGTCGGAGGAAATACCAATCTTTGAGCGAGGGTTTTAGAGATAATATGCCATTTCTAGATTATTGCAAGATGAAGATAGGTAGCAAGCCTAAGAGAGATCATCATATGCCGGTACTTGAAGTACAAAGGCATTTGGGGCAGATTTATATTCCACACTTTGATGGCTCTAAGAAATGTACCGCATGGTCATGGGTACAAAAGTTGAAGACCTATTTTGATTTGAACCCCATGAGTGAGAAGGATGCAACAAAGTTTGCAATCCTACGTCTTGAGGGAGATGCACATGATTGGTGGCATCATGCATTAGTGACACAAGGGCACATGCATATTACCACATCCACAGAGTTCACATGGAGGTTAGAGGGCATATTTGATAGGAGAGATCCTAATAGATTCTTCAGGGTGTTGACTCACTTGAGACATACAAGTTCCTTGGAGATATACATTGCAAATTTTCAAAGACTTTCAGTGATGGTTCATGATATTTCCAAGATGAGGTTGATTTCATTATTCATAGCAGGGTTGACAGATGTTTTGGTTGGATTTGTGAAGGCATTTGAACTTCCTTCATTACATGAGGCCATTAGGAGAGCTCGAGATTTGGAGTTGTCTACTCCAAAATCTAGATTTACACCCAGAGTTCAGCAAAAAGTGCATCGGCCTAGACAAGATGACAGGACACATGACTCGACTAGGAATCCAATCATTTCACCAGAGCTTAGGGAGGAATTGAGGCGAAATAAACTATGTTTCGATTGTCGTCAATCATGTACACACGGAGAAAATTTCTCTGGGAAGGGAAAGGCCCAATATATTGAGGTCTATGAGACAGTGATTACGAGGGAGATGAGGTATTAGGACCTCATGAGCTTGATGAGGGTGATGCATTGGAAAGTGTTGATGTTAAGACTGCAAAGGAGACTTATACCGCTAAGGCCATAGCTATATTGTCTAGTACCCCCACGTACAAGGCATTCAAGGTTCAAGGAGTCATGCAGGGACAACGTGTGGTAGTGTTAATAGATAGTGGGGCCACCCACAATTTCATTGATATCACTTTGGTGGAGAGACGGAGTCTACAGAAGGAAGATTTCGAGGGCTTCAATGTTGTTATGGCCAATGGTGAGTCCATGAGATGTACAAGGAGGGTCCTATAGTTGCACATCACTATGGGTAACTATACAACTGCCGAGGATTTATATATTGATGGTATTGGTGAGACCAACATAGTGCTTGGACTATAGTGGCTTCACTCACTTGGTGAGTTTTGTACTAACTTTCAGACAATGGCGCTGAAGTTTAAGTCTGATGGCAGGAATGTGGTTTTGAGAGGATTATCTGTAGATGCACCCGGAGTTGTCACGACCAAACAAATGGAGAAGATATTCAGGCACAATGATGTGGATTGGATAGTTCAGTGCTTGGTCTCGACCAAGAATTCAGACGAGGATAGACCAAACTATCATGTTGATGTCCAAGCCCTACTGGACAAGCACAGTGCAGTTTTCAGTGATATACCTCTAGGTGTACCCACAGATAGAGAGTTCAAGCATGTGATCGAGCTGGAGGACATCAAGCCCATGGTCACAAATCCTTATCATCACCCCAAACGGTTAAGGATGAGATTGAGAGGACCATATGTGAGCTCCTCGATATGGGACATATCAGGCCCAGTTCCAGTCTCTTTGCTTCTTCCGTTGTTTTGGTAAAGAAGGATGAAACCATGCGTATGTGCATAGATTACTGCGCCTTGAATACGAAAAACCATTAAGAATAAGTATCATGTGCCTCGTATTGATGAGTTGTTTGATGAGCTACATGGTGTAATCTATTTCTCTAAAATAGATTTGCAATCAGGATACCATAAGATCAAGGTCATAAAGGGGGATGTGCAGAGGACAACTTTTAGATGCCACTACGGTCACTTTGAGTTTATTGTGATGTCGTTTGGTTTGTCTAATGCACCCGCTACATTTCAGTCCTGTATGAACCATGTATTCAACTGCCAACTACGGAAGTTCATGTTAATATTCTTCGATGACATTTTGGTCTATAGCAGGACATGGGAGGATCACATGAGATATCTTGATGAGGTATTAAGTATCTTAGAGGCTAGTTTGTTATACACAAAGGCTTCTAAGTGCAAGTTTGGCATGGCATAGCTATTATACTTGGACTATGTGATTGGAGGAGGTGGAGTCAAGGTTGAGAGGGAAAAGATTCAAGCAATATTGGATTGGCCACCGCAAAGGACTTTGACACATTTGAGAGGGTTCTTAGGTTTATGTACTTACCATAGGAGGTTTGTGAAGGGCTTCTCTCGCTTGACAACACCATTGACAGATTTGACCAAGAAGGGGGCTTTTGCTTAGTCAGATGTAGCACAACAAGTTTTTGTTCACCTTAAAAAGGTGATGAGCTCGTGTCCAGTCCTTGCACTACCAAATTTCACTCGGCCATTTGTACTCAAGTGTGATGCATTAAGTGAGGACATTGGAGTGGTACTTATGCAATATAGGCATCCCATTGCCTATGAGAGTCAGAAGTTGAGTATTGTGGAGAAGGGGTACTCAATTTACGACAAGGAGATATTAGCCATTATGCATGCATTGGTCGAATTTAGGCAATATCTTGTGAACAACATATTTGTAGCTCGTACGGCTCACAACAGTTTGAGGTTTTTCTTGGGGCAGAAGGATCTCAATGCACCAACAGAAATGGGTGAACAAGGTACAAGCTTATGACTTTGACATAAGAGTACACAAAAGGTAAGAATAATGCGGTAGATGATGCTTTATCTAGGAGACCTTACCTTGATTCTATGATTAGTTTTGTATCATAGATTTCAGTTGATTGGAAGGCTCACATACTTGTTGAGTATTCTGAGAGTCAATTTGCATGTGAGATCATGGATGACATTATCCAAGATGATAGATACAGAGTCTTGAATGACCTCATATACTACAAGGATAGGATTTTCCTTGTACCAAATTCCAAGATGAAGGAGAAGATCCTTCGAGCAGTGCATGATACACCTTCAGCAGAACATGTTAGGTATTTTAAGACCTACAGATAGATCAGAGAGAGGTTCGCATGGAAAGGGTTAAAGGACGATGTTCTTAACCATATTAGGGAGTGTTTGGTTTGTCAGCAAACCAAGGCTGAGCATACTTTTCTAGCAGGACTTCTACAACCTCTTCCTATCCCTAAGCAAAAATGGGAGAGCATATCTATGGATTTTATTACAGGCCTTCCCTCAGTACATGGGCATGATTGCATCTATGTGGTGGTCGATCGATTGACCAAGTATGCCCATTACGTTTCTATGCCTTCTGGGCATAAGGCACCATAGGTAGCACACACATTCTTCACGGGTGTTTTTAGGCTTCATGGTTTGCCTAAGAACATTGTCAGTGACAGGGATGGCTATTACATGAGCACATTTTGGCAGGATATTTTTGACTGGCAGGTATGGAGTTGACTCTTTGTACTAGCTATCATCCACAGAAAGATGGGCAAACAAAGATAGTCAATAAGTGGATAGAGAGTTATTTGTGTAACTATGTAGTAGGACATAGGTGTGCATGGGTTAGATGGCTACAATTGGGTGAGAATTGTTACAATACCACCTATAAGATGAGTATTGGCATGGCTCCCGTTCGCGCATTGTATGGATACGATGCTTCATCATTTGTGGACTTGGTACTGTCAGATAGTCGAGCTCCCAAATCTCGCAATTGGCTATAGGAGAACCAGGATAATCTGAATGCCCTCAAGGAGAATCTGTAGAAAGCACAAAATCAGCAGAAGATTTATGCAAACAGACACAAGGTTGAGAAGTCTTTTAAGGTAGGAGATTTGGTCTTTCTACAATTGCATCCCTACAGGAAATCCTCACTTAAAAAAAGTGGTGTTGAGAAATTGAAACCACGATTCTATGGGCCATACAGGATAGTACGGAGGATTGGGGCAGTTGCATATGAGTTCGAGCTTCCAGAACAGAGCAGGATCCACAATGTCTTCCATGTTTCGTGCCTCAAAAGGGCACTTGGACAACATATTGTACCTCCTACAGACTTGCCACCTTTGGATGAGGAGGGAAAGCTGGTTTTAGAAATAGAGACTATTATTGAGGTGAGGCAAAGGAAGCTCAAAAACAGGGTTATTACAGAATATCTAGTGCGGTGGAAGGATTTGCCACTTGAGGATGCTACTTGGGAGGGAGAGGAGATTTTACATCATCCCGGTTTGCATTTGCTTGTGGGAAAGCAAATTTCAGGAAGAGAGGACTGTCATGTCTCCATTCCTACATAGGAAGGCTTAGGAGGCTTAACTCAATCTTAGCCTTGGTCATACCCAAGAGGCTAGAGACGTTGGAGGCTATTGGGTATGGGTTTTCGTCACCATCTTCACCTTATGTTATATTTCTTCATTGATTTAGGTAATGGGTGAATATGTGGTACTTTATGTTATATTTCATCTTTGGGATAACTTAAGTCATTGTTTTTAACATGTGCACAATAAAGTCACTTAAGTTATAATCTTGCACATGGGAAATGCCCAAAAAGGCGGTGTAAGCCTTCATACTCGTACTAATCCTTCTCAATGCTTGTAAGCCCTCCTAGTTCTAGTAAGCCTACCCCATATCTATATGATGGGTACAAAGCCTACCAAGTGCTATGAAGCCTTCCCCCCTGAACTATAGATATGGGTACAAAGCCTTCACATTGGTACGAAGCCTCTAGGAAGAGTTCCAACTCGTAGGAACACTTTCAACCGGTATTCAAGCGGCAATATAGAGTAGAGTTTTTTGGGGAAGCCTTGGGCCAACCAATCTGATCCAACATAGAGTTTGGCAATAAGACGAGGGCCAACCCCCATATAGATGTATATTCTCTGGCATCTCGCTAGAATTCGTGGGCCAACCCCTCCTTTCCGGCATTGAGAATAGCCCTAATCCCCAGGCCCACAAATATGAACTGGCATAGCCTCATAGTGATAGAGCCTCGCCCCCGGTATAGAGAATAGCTAGAAGTCAAGGGCCAACCCCTCCTCTCCGACTGGTATCCCCTCTATATAGAGAATTGCCGTGGGCCAACACGAGTAAGCGTATAGTTTTTTTGGGCCATGAAATAATCTAAACGCCAACAAATGTATGTATGTATGTATGTATGTATGTATGTATGTATGCATGTATGTAGGGTGATCTGGTTGAGAGCCTATCTATATCTAGATATGGTAGTGGGTGGGGTATGGGCAACTAGACCTGGGGATGGGCCATATAGATCTATAGGTAACTTTTATTCAAGCATAGAGACTCTCGACTGTAGGGGCCCATCTATATAGATAAGGGACTTGTATTCGGGAATCAAGACTTGTCTTCGAGCTATTGGCCATATCTATAGTTCAGGGGTATGGGAATATAGACTTGGGTATGCCTGTAATGACTCGAGGATGGGCATCAACACGAAGGTATGGGCTACTAGATCGGGGTATGGGCTACTGGCCATATCTATAGTTCAAGGGTATGGGCTTAGACACTTTGATTTGGCCCGATAGGGACGAAGGTATGGGAATGAAAACATGCCATATATCGATATAGAGGGAGCATTGGGAGTTGCGGATGGGCCCCCACACCCCATAATGTCGTAGTTATAGGGACTCATATTCGGTCCCCAAACTAGTTATAGGGACTCGTATTCAGGCATACAGACTTTGATTCGGGCTTCAACACTCGGCCTATAGCCCCTATACTAGAAATTTCAAGGGCCCTCATATATAGATAGGGTAGGGTAACCCCGGGCCTCCTCTCCCAACTCACTCTATATAGCATAGTAGGTCATCGCCATATCTCTAATCTGAACTAGGAAGGGGGGTGCCAACTAGATATATAGCTGCCCTCTCCTCGGCCCCATATCTATATATAGGGGGTATGAAAGATCCCAAACCCCTATTTGCCTGAATACTTTATATATATATATATATATATATTGCTCTGGCTCAAATCTGAACTGATAACATCAAAAGGATCCATAGAACACCATACTAAAACTGCATAGATAAATTAAATAAAACAAACCCTGCATACCGGGTGAATACAGACAAGGCGCCTAGGGTTTAACAGGCAGATTTCTTCATAAACAATTCAGTCATGTATTTAATAATGATTTCTGATGCTAAATATTACGGCAATACAATTATAAATCTACAGATAAATTAATAATAAAGATTGTCCCAAAACCCACTGTAAATGCGTCAAACCAAATCGATTTGATATAAAACTAGTGTTGGAAATTACAATAATTATCTAGCATGAAAAATACCTCAAACACTGCATAAATCAACTGCAGAATAAGTCGCCCCACTCTGGAAGCTGTATAAATGCTCACTTCTACAATTTATTCCTTCTTCTGAAACTGCTGAAATGATAAATAACCTATGTAAACAATGAAGATCCCTGAGTGGAAACTCCTCTCACTGCTCCTGGGGTTTCCGTCTGCAAGAGGAATAATCCAGAGGGTTCCCATCCTTGGATTTTGTCTGCAAAATCTCAAAGCTAACTGCCGGGAGAAAATAAAAATAATCTAAATGCCCTTTCCCCAAGTCTCATTTTTCCCTTATAGCCAAAAAAACCCTCCAAAGAAACAAGTCGCATTTTTTCCAAATTAGCATAATTAATTTTTAATTAATTATTTCCTTTTCCAACCAAGTCGCATTTTTGGCTTATTTGACCCTTCCCCAAGGCAAGTCGTATTTTTCCCTAGGAAAGCACATTAAATAATTTATTAATTTATTTAAATGCACTTTCCTAAGTCAAAGTCACTTAAACAATCTATTAATTAATTATATGTGTTTTAATGATATTTTACTTTATTTTGAGCACAATATAATAAAATTAATAAACCGAAGTCACCCTTGAAAACACCCTTTGGCTATCGGGTAAACAAAACGGGCCAAAGGTCTTCGACCAAACTACTCGAGAAAGAGGGACATTACAGGGTCGAGTGATTAATCAAAATGACCTTTCGTCACCTCTCCCATTGGTCGAGGGCCTATCTAACCCATATATAGAGTATAGGGGGGGTTATCCTCCTCTGCCCATCTATATATATATATATATATATATATATATATATATAAGGGGTCAAGGACCCTCCCCCCCCTGCGTTGAAAGGCCCTGGTCTCCTCGAATTCATTTAGAAATGGCCCGGAGCCCCCCTCACCCTCCCTGAACGATCTTATCTAATCTTATCTTATCTTATTTATCCAGGGGCAATTCATGAACCGATGTAGGTCATCGCCATATGGATAGATATACATAGATAGATAGATATATCTATCTATATCTATATTAGATCTCTATAGGGCACGGCGCCCCATTTATGGCTCTAGGACTCTTGGGATCCTAAAAGTGGAGGTGATCTTGGGATGAAGGAATCGAGGAATCGCCTGGGATCTTGTTCTCTTTGTTCCATGAGCAAAATGAAGCAGCTATAGTTTATAGCTCATGTGGGGAAGGAGGCCTAGCTGGCCCTATAGTTCTATCTGGGGACGAGGAATCTACTATATGAATCAGAGTTCGAAGTTGCCCTATACATCTATCTAGGCGTGGAAGTGGGACAGAACGAAGGACCTCGCCCCTATAGAGATATATGGCATCCATCTATCTAGAGTTTGGGGCCAGGTCCCTGGGCAGAGATGGAGATGAATAGACCGATGACCGGTTGTCTCACCTGGTTTATCACGTATATCGCCCTATCTAGATCAGTCCTACCTTATAGTCCATACTATAGTGATACAGTCCCTCCATTCCCGGCAGAGACTAGATACTTACTCCACCATATTTATATTTGACTCCCTATTGCCATAGATACATACTCCGACTCCCGCTCTAGACTATAGATTTCTATGGGGCGAATGAGACTATAGTGATAGTGACTGATGCATACTCCGCCCTTACTATAGATTTCTATGGGGGACTCCTGCCCTATAACCTATAGATTTCTAAGGGGCGAATGAGATTATAGTGAGTGAACTCCCATCCTATACCCTATACATTTCTATGGGGGACTCCCACCCTATACCCTATAGATCTCTATGGGGGATTCCCACCCTATACCCTCTAGATTTCTATGGGGTGCTCCCGACAGAGACTAGACTACAGCCTAACAACCCTCACCCTCGCCCCCCCCATCTAGAGAAAATTATTGGCACCCCTTCTCTATATACGGGTTTATATGGGGGGCGCTCTCTTCCCTGTATAGATTATATATGGGATGGGCTTCCATATCATATAGAGATAGGGGCCCTCGATTGATGACAATCAAGTAGTTCGCTACGCTCGCTCCTCGGCCTCCCCTCCCGAAAGAACCCCCTGGAAATTTATTTGATTCCCCTAGACTATATATTGAACTATAGGCAAGTTGGGGTGGACTGGGGAGGGCCCCCTCTAATGACTCGAGCCTGCCTTTGATTCCCCATATATAGATAGGGGCCAGATATCTATATGCTAGGGCTTCTTTGGCCTTTTTGGAGTTAATAAAGGCTTCTTTTATGGTGAGCGTTGGATTTACCCTAATTTGGGTTAGATCTATGGTGGAGATTATAACATCTTTTTGGAAGATGATTATATATTTCCCCTTGAGGTTGTTTGAGGGAAATCATCTGCTTCTATTTTTAGATTTTCTTTGTGCAAACCCTAGAGCTGCATGTTTTGGGAGTCCTCTTGCTTGTGGAGGTCAAGTTCTACAGGATCCCTAGCTTCAGTAGTGAGATATCCATTCCTAGTTGGTAGAGCATTCTTCGGTGACGGTTTCAGATCCATATCCCTAACTTGTTGTCTGTATTTGTGAATATTTCATATTTCCAGCCTTCTACATTAAGATTTTCAATTCAGATTTGGAACTACTATTTTCTACGGTTTTGTCTACTAAGTTCTTGGTTTGAAGATCAGTTTCGGGTGCCTTCCACCGATTGGAAAATTGTGCTTGAATATGCATTGGATAGATATTGGATTTGTCTATCTTTTTAGCTATCATTTGTAATCAAATTCCAAGTATTTGTAGAGTTATTGATTTTGTAACAGAATTTTCGGAAATCTGATTGGATAATCTTTTTATATATATTTTTAGCCATCTTGGGTATTAATTTCATCAAATTTGAGTAGTTGGAAGTGATAGATCTCAATTTTTCCCTAGGCGTTGGGGTTTGGGTGTTTTCAGATTTTGTTCATTGTTGTCATTAAAATCAGAATTTTAGTCTGCAACTATTTTTAGGATTTATTCCGAAAAGGGGATATTTTAGCTTCCAGGTCTTCCCTTAGAGTTTTGGGATGTGGATGTCATTAAAGGAATTGCAGCATCTTTAGGGACTTTTGTGGCTATTGATAATGTCCCTCTTAATAAAACTAGACTAGTTTGTGCAAGATTCTGCATATACACTCTAATAGCATTTGTTATTCCTCAAACCATAGTTCACATACTCGTATTCAGCAAATATTCAGAAATCCAAAAAAAGTTGACTCGGCGAATATTCAGCAATGCCCGGCAACTTAAAAAATACACAAATTTATTTTTAAAATATAAATTTATGCAAAATATCCAATGGGGTTTGGGTGGATCGGTTAAGACAGACAGTTGTGTCCAGATCCACCCAGGTTCAAATCTCGTTGGGCGTCATCCCCTTCGGGATGGTTTATCGGTGGTGGTGGTTGTTGCATCACCGATGGTTGCGGCTGGTGGCTTTTATCAGCGGTGGTGGACTTTGCATCGTCGACATTGGCATATGCAGCGACTAGTTTCTCTTAATGGTGGTGGCGGAAATTCCATCGTCAGGCGGTGGCGTGGTCTTTGTTTGCAGCGCATCAGTAGTCGTGGTTTGTGGTGGAAAATTGTAATATCTTGTCTGAGGACGTTTGCATTCTTAAGGTAGGGGACCCAAAGAACCCCCTAGTTCATAGCTCCGGTCTGAAAAGCGTTCACCTATCTAAAAAACAATAAATTTATGCAAAATATAGCTACAAAAGGTATCAAATTACTCTAAAAAATGTTGGGTTAGTGTTATCTATTAGATTTAAATACAAATACAAACAAAATCACATCATCATGCGAATACAAAAGTCAGCTGATAAGTGTTATGAATTAATGATGTTTGTCATTACTCATTGAAAGTTCTAATAACCATTCTAGAATTGAGCACACGGTTGGAAACTTCAGTTTAGTTAGCTGTTTTTGATAAATATATGGCTATTTTTAGAGGCAGTATACACATATTTAGAGAGGTTAACAATTTAGTCTTCTCTTTAGATACTGAACGTTGTTGTTGGTTTTTTAATTTTAATTGTTTCTCTCTAAAAATCGTATCTCTTGCAGTCTGTTGCTCTTAATTATCTTCAAGTTTGCTCTGCTTGAGTGGCTATATACTTGTTTTGCCTTCTCAACAGACTTGAAAAATCTAATCTGCATAATTCTATGCACATGTTTTTTTAATAAAATGATGTACAGAAGGTTGAAGCAATGGGAAAATTATGGGATACTAAGGCAGGAAGGGAGAGATAGGTCCTGGTGTCACTCAGATTTCACCCTGAAATCTGTGACTACCCTATCCGAAAAAATTTCGTACTTTTAAAATAATGGGTCATTTTGTGTTTTTATTGCCTGAAAGTTCTTGTATTGCGTCAAGATGATCCTAAAGAGCCATATTAGCCTTTTTCACCAAATACCCAGATGCCCAAAATTGTTTTATTCTGTCGACGGGATTTGTCTGCGGGTAATTTGTATTTAATTATTTTGAGCCCCGTATGAGGCTATTTGCGCTCTATTTTAACTCTATTATGAGCGAATATGTTATTATTCCTATGTGCCAGAAGGGTTTTAACTTATTTTAAGTTTTGGGCTTTATTTGCAACTTTTGGCAATTTTTCGTGTTTTTGTGGTGTCCCGTTTCGTTTTCTGTGAAATTTCTCTGGAGCAATTCCTTTGCCAGGTAAGCCCGATTTTTGGCCTGGAGCAGCTGGAAAACATATATGCACATTATGCCCGGAGGAAGTCGCCATCGGAGGTCCGGATCACTGGGAAAAAGCGAAGTCGTGCACAGAAAAGCCCCTGCGGGGATGGGCGCATTTTTGAAAAACAAAGGATTTAAGCTGCGATGGGAAAAATATAAGCCGCAGGCAGGGTGGGAATTTTATACCTGCCTGGCAGGGTACTTTTTTCCGTGTTGTAAAAGTCACTTAAGCTGCAGTGGGAAAAATAAAGGCTACAGGCATGTGGGAATTTATTACCTGCCTTGCAGGGTAAAAATTCCACAATTGAAGAAAGATCGAGAGCCGTGTTGGTGAATACTTCAAACTGGTTGCTGACGAGGGGATATTGCCTTGATGAAGCATTGATGAATCAAATCACGGGCGACTTCGGGGCAGGAGATTCCCTCAAGCGAAAGCATGAAGGAGAAAGCAGCAGAAGGTCCGTGAAGTTGAAAGTACACAGAAGATCTCAAGAGAAAGAGAAGATCACTTCTACGACCATAGCTTTGACTCCGGCTTCTCTAGTACCCAGTACTTCACCAACTATTGCACCGCAGCAGTAGGACGTTTCCATGCCTTCATTGAATCCGGCGACGTTCGTCTTCTCTCCTCAGCCACTTCGTTCATCACCCGTTCCAGAGGAGATGTTGAAGCTGCAGATGGCAGAGTTCGAAAGAGCTTTGTCCTTGGATGATTCAGAGGATGGCAGCCATGACACTGTGGCACTTTCTGACGGAGAGGATGCAGAGCGGGAGATGGTAGTGCACTCAGCGACTTCTCACTCTCCAAGAAGTAATTTCTCGGAATGGTTGGCTTTGCAGTTGGTTCCAGAAGCGAGAATGGAGATGAACTTAGAGGAGCACGACTTGCAGCTACTCCAGGATCTGAGCAGAAGAGACAGAAGGCCTAAAGTTGCTAAAGCAACTTCTAGGTTGATCATTGAGAATTCGGGAGAGAAGTTTGCTGAGATATCAATTCCGGCAGAAGGAAAGATAGAGGAGCTCACGGCGGAAGATGTGACAGTGACCAAAGTACCACTCGGTCAAGCCACCACTGAAGGATTGAAGCAGGACACGCAGACATTGATAGACGCTTTATTCCTTAGGCTTGATAGTGAAAAGGTGGAGAAAGAAGAGCTGCAGAAGAAAGTATCTCAATTATGTGAGATCATAGCCAAGGTTGCTAAACTTTCCATTCAGCCCATTTCAGAGCAGGTGAGTGATCATCTTATGCAGGAAATGGAAGACGCAAGCAATCAAGTAAAGGCTATTGACGAATGGAAGGATATGATTATTCGTCAAGCTTCTGTACAACTTGGGGAAGTGCCAGCCCGCCTAAAGGTTATGAACGATGTAGCAAATCAACTAAAGCAACTGATGGAAAATGTAGAAGGCATGAATACAGTTGCAAAGAGTAACCTGAGTATTTTGGCCAAGATCAACAAGCTGTCGAGAGATGTATTGATTGCGGAACAGATTGTACCAGACGGATCAATCGAGAAGGGGAAGCAGCTAGAGTTTGCAGTATCTTTCCGCTTGGAAATCTGCAGAGTTTTGCTGAAGAGGATGCAGGCACTTGAGAGTAGAACATCAGATTTACCAGACAGTATCATTTCTTTCACTGAGGGAAGAGTGGACGGAGGTGTTACTTCATACGTGCGGATCATTTCTAACGAAGTGCCTGATTCTCTGAAAGGTTCTCTTCTGATGGTACAAAAGAGAATTGATAAAGCTACCAAGCCTTTCACGATGAATTCTAGCAGTAGACTGGTGGCGCTGCAGGCAGACATTGCGAGGTTTGGGCCGAGTTTGGAAGAGGTGGAAGCGTGCAGCAAAGTGTTGAATGAAGGGTTGCTGCAATTCAGGACAGAGAAGGAAGCAGTGGCTAAAACAGATGGAAGGATGCTGAATTACATGTTCAACAAGTATATCCGATATCAGAACAAGAAGAAGACATAAATGTTACAGCTGGCATAACTTCTTCTGATCTTTCTTCTTCTATTTTCAATGTTCCCGGATGAAATTGTAAAACTTCTAAGTTATTGGTTTTACAACCATTACTTGAAGTCATGTGGAACCATTATATTAGTTAAGTGATACATGTGTCACTTAAGAAGAAGTTAGTTAAGAATGATTGCCAAATGTCATCTTTACTTGTTGTTCATGCTTTAGTTCAGTTTGAGTCTTCTATTTGTACTTTCCCTCCTACATTCTATAAGTAGGAGAAGAACCTTCGGGTTAAAGGATCAATCAGAATTTGTAAGCAGCAATCCTGAGTTCTAGACTTTGTGCTGTACTCCTGAGAGCAACTTGGAGCAAAGGAATACAAAGGAGCAGGTTTCCGGAGAACTTTGTGTCACGGTGTACTGTGTTTTTTGCTTTGAATCTTAGATCTCTTGATAAACTTTGTGTTATTTTAGATCTAGATCTAGAGCTGCCTTTCTTTTATAATTCTGTGTGTTCATATCTATTAAGTTTCTTCTATGTGCATGCAATTAGCTCTGCTATCTACTAATTGGGATGCACATCTTCCCCATTTCTTCTCTGTATTTCCTTTACTTCTTTCTTCTATAACTTTCCTTTCTTAAATAGCTGCTTACTTGCTGCAAAACTTCTTAGTTATGGTTCATGAACTAAGTGGTTAAAGTAAAACCCCTGATAGATAATAACACATTTTTATTGACAAATCTGACACGGGAGCCTCACCGGTTAAATGAGGGAGATTTATCTCATGACTGCCTAGGTTTGATGCTATGCAGAAAATCTAGCCAATAGGTCCAATTAAAATTGGGCGATCATCTACAAAGCAAAACAATTCTATGATAAACCCAAAATAGAGGTAAAGTAGGTCATTTTGTATGTGCTAGAAATGCCTTTCCAACCATTTTGCAATTTTTTGGGCCAAATTTGCCAGTTTTGGCAAATATTCAGTGTTGAGGGTGTATGGCAAGTTTTTGGGCTAAATTCGCCTAGTTTTGGCAAATATTCGCAGTGAATATTCACAGTTTTCTTAGTGGCGAGTTTTCTGGGCGAGTATTCACCCCAGCAGAAATCTGGCAAGTACTCGTCGCCTCAGCGAGTACTAGCTAAATAGGCATACTATGCCTCAAACTTTTTCACTTAGATATAAGCTTGGATTTTGGATCCAAAAGATAGAATTTGCAAGTAGCCCTCTAAATTGTACGAAATGGCAAGGATGGGGTCATCTTCATCAGAACTATAAGGTTAAAATTTCACAAGTATATAAGGAAACCAAAACGCCTGGGAAGATTGAAGAGATAGGAAAAGGAAAAATGTATCAAGGTTATGAGAAGGCTCAGGATTAAAAACTTCCCTACCCTGCATCTTTAAACCCGTTATCATGGCAATGAAATCTATAGTAATGTTGAGAGAAATCCCCCTTAAGCTAACTTTTCCTCCTTTCCATGCATGGAAAAATTCCATGCTTAATTTTTCATCGTGCCCATTGCAATTCTTAAAAAACTTTTCCATACTTGTTCCTTTCAGAAAATTCCAAGCATGTGGTTTGACTTCTTTGGCAGAGTCTGGTTCGATCCTCACCAAGTCTCCTCCCATTTTTCCAAAGCCGTGCCTTTAGATCTTTTCCCATTCCTTCCTGAGCCTTCTCATAACCCTGATCCATTTTTCCTTTGCCTTTCTCTTCAATCTTCCTAGGCGTTTTGGTGTCCTTCTATACTTGGGGAATTTTAACCTTACAATTATGATGAAGATGACTCCATCCTTGGCATTTCGTACATTTTAGAGGGATACTTTCAAATTCTTATCTTTTGGATCCAATTTCCAATCTTAGATCTAAGCAAAATAGTTTGAGGAATAGAAGATCCTATTAGAGTGTATATGCAGAATCTTGCAAAAACCAGTCTGGTTTTATTAGGAGTGGCATTATCAATAGACACAAAAGTCCCTTAAGATCCTGCAATTCCTTTAATGACATCCACCTCACAAAATTCTAAGGGAAGACCTGAAGACTTATCCATAGAGAGACCTAATTACTATTCTCCTTTTTCGGATTAAATTTTGGGGTCCATTTCCTCATGAATAAATCCCATTTTTCCTAGAAACCAAGGACCTTCCACCAATACCTTTTGCAAATATTCAGAGTTATTAAAAATGAAAAGGAAGAAACCATTAGGTAAAGCGCTTACCTCTAGTTGTCCCTTGGGTTTCCATTTTTATGAGACCAGATTCTAATGGTGTCAATATTAAGTCTCCCTCCAACAAGTTTAACCACCAAGGCATTGTCCACTTGCTTAATAGATCTATCCACAATACTATCTGGGATTTCGAGAAACATCCCCGAGGAGTCCTGTATTGGTTGAAGAGTAATACCATTTCCCCCAGATGCATTTTTAAAGATGCCTGACCACGAAATGGGCCCCGTTGGTTCTATACCAGTCATGTGTCCCTGAGGATCCTGTCGATCCTTGTCCTTCTGTGGAGGAATCTGCTTGCCATCGATTTCCCACCCATCAGAATTTGAATTTCCTTGCTCTCCACCTTTCTTGCTGACCTCTCCGCCGCTTTTCATGTGAAAAAAAATGTTTATAATTTACTTAGTATTTATTTTATATTTTTAATATAAAATAAGTCAAAATATAATTAAGGAGAATAGTACAATGATATATCTCTTTTAATACAAATAGTTAAAGTTTTTTTTCAAACATTTTAACTAAACATTTTTAACTCATTAAAATTTATATTAAGTTGAAGCATTTCGCAAGCAAATAAATTGCTATTTACTTTCTTGTTTATTTTTTATTTAGGTTATTTTTTAACTTTTTTATTTATTAGAATTTACATTAAGTTGAAGGTTTTTATGAACAATTTAATTAGATTATTAATTTTTTGGGGGGTTATTTAGTTTGTATTAAAGTTAGATAGGTTTTTAATTTTTTATTTAAATTTATTGGTGAAAATTTGATACATATGTTATCACATTTTTTGTAAATGTTTTAAAACTTTTAAATAATATTTATAAATACTCACAAGAGCGTGGTCTATTGGCAAGCAGACCCAACATGGGCACCGCTGTAAATAGTTCTTGTATATATAAAAGGCATCTTTTAAAATAAATAATAATAATATTTTGACATTTTTGTACATTTATTATTTACTTTAAATAATAATAATAAATATAGATTTATTTAATTCGAACTTATTGACGATTTTTTTCCTGAAATTTATTGGATGATGAACTTGTTTCAAATTTTATCCTCAACGAACATGGACACAAACTTGGTGACCCCATACTCGTTTCCTGGCAACCTAACATTTTTAATAATCTATTGTATAGATGATTCTGTGCCATACCCAAGGATCTTTTGAAAATTGGCGTTCCTGCATTTCCGACCCTGACCCGTACCCATATCCCTACCTGATTTTATCTCTCAGCAACCTAGCCTTTAAAGAATGTATCTGCTCCATTAGAGGAGATGGAGGATAGGTATAGTAAAGAAATAATATTGTTTTGTAGAGCATATATATAGTGTGTGTTGTAACGGAAACATGCTACCATTTGGTGAAGGTTTTAGCATGGGTATAGCTATGGGATGTAGAATATAATAGAATGTAAGGGGAAGATTGCTGCAATGCAGCTGTGGGATGTATCTAGGGATGCTTATGGTCATTGGTTGTATTGCTTTTTTAAAATGATACATGAAACAGTTTTATTCTGTCTTGAATCTGATGGTAATGATTGTTGTTGATTCTTATTGCTATGCATGAGTTCATTATGGTGTTTAGGAGTTTTAGCTTTGTTTCTTCTCTGTTTGATAGTTGAGGCAATGCAGGTATGAGAAACTAGTTGCTTGTGTGTTTATTGGGAATATGGTTAAAGACAGTAAATGATGGATCCCAAATACCGGCTCGCTTAACAATCAGCGATCAGATGGGGCCTCGGGCTCTCTACTCTGCTTCGGGTGAGACATCCTTCAAAGGATGGCATCTTTCTAAATAAGATGGATGCACCAACACACTGCAATTTTAACCCCAATGTGTAGCACGAAGATTAAAATAGCACCCAACATTATTGATGTAGTCAAAAAGGGTGGTGAGATGAATGGTAAATATACAATATCAAACAAAACATTAATATGGAAACACAGAATTTTGAGATCGCATACAAACATATTAGAACAGGAAATATGGTGCAGATCTAGCGGCCAATTGGAAGGTGCAAATTTTGGGCAAGATTCTTTACTCATCCTTTTCCCTCCATGGAAATAAAGCTAATCACAGAAGACTTTGCCAAAGCAGAAAAGCTCTCTTCTTTCATTACAAATTTAAAACTTGGGATTGAAAAGAGGAAAGGCTGATGTGCATAATAGTTGTCTTTATGTGCACTCAGTAGTGCCTTCTCATGGTTGAATCTAAAAAAAGAGGATAATCAAAGAAAAAAAAGTATGACAGATAAATAATGAAAGCCACTAACTTTTACTTTCCTTTTTTTTTGGCTAACATTTGATCAATGGGAATATGCTTGGAGAGCAGAATGGAGATATCTCTATGGGCAGAAAAGAAGACGCTTAAATTTTATTTTCGAAATTCATGTCATATTTTTATTTTCCCAATTAGGTTAGGTGACACCAACTAGGAGTTGGCATCTCATCAAAAACAATTCTGGGTCTAAAGTCCCTTAACCCAAGTACCTTTACCTAAAAAACACATTCAATTTCAATGAAAAGGAACATGAAGTTCAAAATAATGCTCTTCTTGCTTTCTTAAGAAAATATTCCCCTTATAATCCTGTTAGATTAATATAGTTCTTTGTTCCCTGATGTAATTTAAAATGCATTTATCCAAAACAAAATGCACTCCACAAATACAGCTAATTGATAGTTATGGGTTGCACCATTTGAAATCACTGTTGAAAATAAATCAGTTTCCACTAAAAAAAATACTATTTCCAAATCATTCAAAATTTGTTAAGCCAAAAGTTTTAACAAAACATACTTGAAAAATCTTTCCGAGAGTTCTCAAGCCCTTTGCACGAGTTCTAAGCTCTTCCTTTTTTAGTGTACCATCTCGCAAAACCTGTCAAGTACATGCAAGTATCCAGAGCAATGTGTATAACATTATATTTTATGATGGAAAGACAAACAATTAGTAGTTTGATTTTAGTAGACAAAATGACTTACGTCACAATAATTTTTAAAAACTCTATATTCAGAATGGAAGAAATGGGAAGATAACATTAGACACCATAATGAAATCATTTGAGACATTGAATGGTTAGAAAAGTACGTCACATCCATAGATTGACTGAGGGATGCCAAGACTTGTATGACATATGAAACTTAGAAGGAAGATATCTTTGAGTGAATTTGGCATGGTAAAGGAACTCATCACAAGGATTTACCAAGTATTGGGTTTGTACTAAATTCAAAATTCAAAATTCGTACATGTCCATGTGAACTAATCGTCCTAATTGTGAAGATGTACTTAAATTGGAATCATATTCATTAAACCAATTTGCAATTCCATCAATCAATATCAACTTATAACAAATCTACATTGCTTTTGATGTCTCTTTGATGGCCTTAACAAATTTCAAATGCAAGTTTCTGTAAGCACAAGTATTGCACATTTGTTTAATTGATCCAGAATGAATCAGAAATCCAGCAGACTACACACTGAATTGTGAAATTTCAGTGACATAGGCGGAAGCAATTTTAATTACAACAATTGCAGCATAAGTTAATATTGCAGAAAGGTCACAAAACAAACCATGAATGAATAAAAATAAGATATACATAAAAAGACAATCTGAATAAAAGGCTTTGCTACTTCATTAATTTAGGGGGTATGTATGTCTATCTCAGAGAAGAGTCATGAGAAGCTATCTCTGTGGAGGGATGTGAGCCACTATCTCTAAGAAGAGACGTGAGTTAATTCTTCCACACACCATTACAAATAAAAGGTAGCAATCTCTTATAAGAGATGTGGAACTATGCTCTATATTTTGTATTTTACAAAATGGTAGCAATCTATGAGAATAAATGAGAAGCTACAAGACTCTCAGTTTGCAATTTGGCATAGTTGCGTAAGTCTCGGGGACAAGGGACGAAGATTTTGAGACGACAAAAAAATCCCAGATTTTGGGGACATAGGGGTTACGTGTCCTCCCGTAGCACTACAATTCACTACAATCCCCGGCCCACCCATCCTTTACATTTGAGTTCTCATACCTTTATGTTTTAGTAGGAAATGAAAAGTCTAAAAATGGAATATGAAGTGACTCAACTTGGAATGTGAAAATTTGTGACACGTGTTCCCCCAAGAAGTTGAGAGGCTTTTCCATGACCCGAAACTGGCAAAAAATACAAATTAACAATTTTAGTAGTTTGATATATCTTTGTATTTTGCCTTTTTTAGGCCATTCCAAGCATTTTTGAGACCCTAATCTTTAGTCAAATGTCTTGCATAGTTTCCAGAGGCATATTTTAAGGGCATCTACTCTAATATGTTTGTAATGTCCCTTTCTAGATCTGAAACTGAAAAATAGGAAACAACAACAATCCCACTTGAGAGTAATCTGATTTTTATAAGAACAGATTTACAAATATCAGAAACCCTAGCAGCGAACTGTATAGGGACTTCAACTTATCATAAAACCATAGAATAACCACTGAAAATGATTCTAAATAATTAATCCAATCACGGAAACATTTATCAATCCAATTTACATCAAAGAAATGGAGAAAACAAGTAATTACACCCAGCTGCAATTAATTTTATAACATCAGCAGTGCGGCCACAACCAAGGGCTGGAAATAGCTCTTAGACAACTCCTAAAATCACCAAATTCTAGATTTCACCCTTATAAATCATGAGGAATTGAATGATGCAAACCAAACATGGAAAAACCCTTCAATTCAATGCAAACCCACTCCTATGCAAGCCACCCCACATGGAAAGGCTGAATTATTAGCTTAACATGCAAATAAATGATTGTTTTCACCTTTTTTATTTAGTACAAGTCAATCCATGCAAGAATCATACCATACATCCATCAAAACACGTTCAAAATGTTCATGACGCTAATCGCCTAGGGCTAGATAAAACGATATCAGCTCCAAATACCTTAAGATACTCAATGATTCCAAATATCCTTGCTTGAGGGTTTTTGTCCCAAAGGCAAGTGCCACCATCAAGGGTTTTCGTCCTTGAAGGGATCTCAAACAAGGGTTTCGTCCTTGATGAGAGAGAAGGGAAAGCTACAACCTTTACCAAGAAGAAATAATAAGATTCAACATAACATCATAATGGCCAAGCATACTCCTTTTATAACATAAGGGGTGCTACATCATAACTTATGGCCGACCTTATAATATTAAAGTCTATTTCTAATTTGAGCATATATGCTCACCAAACAACTAATTAACTAAGTAATTTATTTAATCTATTGGAGCACTAGGCATCCAATAGGAATACAACATAAAATAGTGCAATATTTCCTAAAACTAATCCAAATATCTTCAAAAAAATTTCCTCTAGCTCCAAATCCTTAGTCCCACGAGGAAGGATAGGATAAGTTCTTCCATAGCTACTAGCTTGGAAAAAGTGGACACTACAACGTTTGATGAGCTTTTCAACACATTAAATTTTACAATTATGGTCAATAGTCTAGGAGATATGACCCTAAAAAGGTGAGATACTAGTTTTCCTGGTATTCTGATCAAAATATTGTCTCAGATTTCCAGGTGATCATTGATTGTGGCTTATTGGGTCCCCTTGGGACAGGAATTTATGGAATCACTAGGGTTATTACTTTAAGACCCAATGAATTACATGTGCTTACATTGTGTGCCATTGATATGGGCCTACCTTATGATATCATTGGTATATGTGACATGAAACCAATCTATCCTTGTGAATGGTAAGGGTTTGTAAATGTCTACCATATATACTTGAGGTGTATACCTCGTTCATCGTCTATTTTTAATCCATTCTATTCTTCTTATAAAATAACTTACTACCTCCTCAACATATCGGTGTCTTTAGAGTTATTTATTGTATGGTGTAGCTTGTTTGATTTTATTCGATCTTAATATATGTTCGAACATGATGTCAAAGCCTGGGGTTAACCTACCCAGGATTTGATCCTAGCTTTTGTGATGTCTAGAGGTGTGGTACTGCCTAGACGTTTGTGTCTGACATTTCAGCTCTTGGTCAAAGGTGTGTGACTTTAGTTTCTTGCTGGAGTTTGGATCCAGGGTTTAACAAAATTGAAGGGGAATCTTCCATTTTCTTCTCATTGTAAACGCAGCCAAGGTTATTGATTCTGGTGATTTTCTCTTGTGATAAAGCCTTCTGGACTGAACAATGGATCTCAACTCCTTGATTTCATTCAATTAGAACCAAATTATGAGTTGTCAACGAAACCCTAATATCGCAATCATACTGCAAAAAAAATTCAGATCTGATTGCAGCAGTGGGTTTCTTTTTGAAACTTATCTAGGGTAACCTTTTTTACTTTCCAGATTTGAAATTTTCAACACTCAAATTAGTATCAATTTTAGGGAAAACTTTACTCTGTTGAGAATTCAAAATCTTCGCTAGCAATTTTCTAGATTTTTGTCACCAATGTTTCTCCTCAAGATATTTTCTGCAAATATTCTTTTGCAAATTGACACCAAATAAAGAATTTGCAAGCAAAACAAGATTTTCCTCTAGGGTAATAGCCAAATATCAGGTATTTTCTGCTTTTGCGCATTTTCAGAAGAATTTGACATGGAAAAGTAAGATTTTTCCTATATGTGAAAAAGGGAATTTGAATACACAGTTGGTTTGCAAAGTCTACAAACTACAAAAAATAAGGTATTTTGAATTTTCATTTTTTTTACAAAATTTAGAAAGAATGCATGAAGAAGGGCACATCCAGCCTTTATACGATAAAGGGTATCTGAACATATCATTTTTTTAGAAATTGTGATAATCCAAACTCCCAGTTAGGCCCTGAAAATTGTATTTAGGACTACAATTTTTTTGCAAATTAGTTTTCAGAAATTCCTATGGCATTTTTTTAAGATTTGGTGACCTTTAATCTGTTTTCATAATTCTTTAAGCATGGCTCTTATTCATCGGGGTTGCAAGGTCATGATCCATGGCCTTCCATTGCTGGAGATGAGGAAGAACCTAAATATAAATTAGAAGAAAGGACATGGCAACAGATACCTATATCAATATATCTCCCATGAGTTGGAATCTCACATTATCATTAAAAAAATGCCTGATGATATTTATGGAAGAATTTTAAAAAACAATTTGGTGAGCCAAGTGGGAGTTTGAACCTAGGAGTGAAATGAATGAAGAGAAGGATGTCAAGTATTCTGATGAAGATGAAGAGGAATATGATACGAGGATTCTAATTAGATTAGTTGCTTTGTCGACAATTGGTCAAGAATTATAGTCCATCAAAAACATGCTTCTTAATCAAACTCTTGTAAAGAAACTTATTGATAAGAAGAATTGTTTTGATGCCCCACATACTACTCATTGTGACAAAAATGATAAACGTGTTGATTTGAGTCAAAGAATTGATGCTTTGGAAAGAACAATTGAGATTCTTTCAGAATCTTGTGAACAAGCTTTGTGAAAAAGAAGAATTACTTGAGTAATTGCAACGTGATACATAAGAGGATGTTCTTCATCACAATATTGCTTCTTCTGATAGTGGTGCTTCCAATGCTAGAACTTCTTATGATAGTACTTACAGTGATGGTTTTCTTGATTCTTCTAATGAGATTTATTACTTTTGATGAGATTTATTCTGATACTAGGACACCTAATGATGGTTCCTCCAATGATTGTGAACCATCTCATGAATCTCACACCTCGAGAGTCATTTGCATGTATGGCTAAGATGGGTGAAGACATTCCTTACATGGTAGAGACTCGCATGTTGACGATGATATTGCTTCCTTTGTTCATGAAGTTGCTTTGGGTATTGTTCATAGGGAGATTTCTGTTAGGAATATTAGTGCTCTCATACTTCGATATTCACCATATTATGAATGGTTAGTAGTTGTAGTGTTGTACCCATACCAGGTTATTTGTTATAACAACTCCCTAAATAATCGGAGGTTGTTTAGCTAGTTGCTTGGCTATATATTAGTATGTGTACCCGAATATGAAATATACAGTGAAATTAATTATCTGGTTTTTCTGTGCAAATCTAGTTGTTCAGTTTTATTTGGTATCAAAGCAATTGCAATCAGGATGGAATTTGAATATATCTCAGGGGCGATTATCATTCCTCCGTGCCCCGTATGTAATATCCCCTTCCCAATCGAAGACCTTTGGCCCATTTTGTCAACCCAACGGCCAAAAGAAAAATATAAGGGTGACTTAAGTCACAATAAATTAGTATAAAGTCCCTATAAAAAAATAAAATAAAATTATTAAAGCACTTATATTAATTTATTTGGCTTAATATATGTATGCACTTATAAAATAAGTTGTAACATCTAGAAAAGTGCAAAAGGGGTCTACTGTAATGTTTTTATCATTCCTAGGAAGTATGGCAACTTGCATAGAGAATGAATATTGGCCCTTTGGGAAGTATAAGGCCCATTTCATTTTTATATCCTCCCTATGAGGAAAATACGACTAGCCTAGGAGGGAAGTTTGGGCCTCTTGCTTAGAAACAATAACTTTTGCTGATTGGTGTTATAATAGGTTCCTTTTGGGCCATTTCTCCTTTATAAGGAAGAGGTCGACTTGAAGAGGGGACATCTCTTACTCATTCTATCAATCTCAGAATTTTATTTAAGATTTATGTTTGTTAAAATATTCAATAGGACAAAAACCCTCTTAGAAAAGGAGAGGAATTTCCACCCAGGTAATTCCATTGAGCCTGCAGCGAGTTTCTCATTCATTTCTGTAGACACCTAAAATATGCTTACACTTAGCATTTCATCCAATTCAACCGATTAACGATACTACGTTAATTCCCCATTCTTCACTCCATTCTCGGATGCCCATTTACGACACCTTCTTGGTCGTATTCCTCCTATAAATCATCTAATTTGGTTAATATCTCTCTCATTAGCTAAACATTCCTCCTTTCGACCATTCAAAATCTCCCTAGTTCTCTCTAGACCACTTCTATTGGCTTCCTAGGCTATCTATCAGTCACAATTGGTTATCCAGACCCCTCCTAACTCTCAATGAGTCTCTAATCACTTGCTAATCGAGTTTAACTAGCCTAAACCCTAGTTAACTAGCCTAAACCAATCTTAACTAACCTAAAGCATGTTTATCCTAATCTAATCCTAAAGTGCTTTTTAGACTTTAGTCCCACATGAACCCAAATTCCAAATGCTTCCAAACCAAAAACTATAAATACAAGGCTAAGCCTACCCATTCAAAGACACAACTTTACATAAGCTAAAGCCAAAACAAGCCTAAAAAAGCCTAAGAGCTCATTTGCATTAGCCAAGCTAATAAGGCATTTGATCTTGGGTCATCCACCATTAAAATAGCTTCATCTTGCACCCATGTTTGGTTAGTAATGGAATAGCTAAACTTGGCCATGTAGCCATTTCGTGAAATTCATTCACCCTCATGGAGTAAACAATACATAATTTGATTGCTTAGGATCTAAACTAGGTTCAATTTTAATAAGCTTTCATAGAGTAGAGAGTAGTATACATGTTAGTTTTTGATGTTTTTGTCAAAGTTATAATACTTTTATGTTAGTTTCTCTTGTTTAGCTCTAATCGGATGGTGCATGGTTGAGTCAGCAAAGCTTTGAGGTTCTTTAGCCTCACTCCATAGCTTTTGCAACTTTCCATTGCACACATTTGGCACGCCCGGTGGGAGACTTATGTTCATCCTCCATTAATGGAGGTCATTTAGGTTTTTCAAAGTTATTTTTTTAGGCTTTTTAGTTTAAAATCACTTGTTATTTCCTCATTTTTGTTTTAAACCTTGGATTAATGAACTTCATTTACATGCATATGTGGGTTTAACATAGAAATAGGAAGCTTTGACTAACCAATAACCTGTTTGCACTTAAAATTTTGAAACTTCGTGTTTTTTGCAGGTTTTTTACAGGGCACGCATAGGTGTTTTAAGGTGGCGCGTACACGTTGATATACACGCATCTCCGTCGGAAAAGCTGCGTACCCGTCAGGGTGTCCTCTGTGTTTATAAAAAAATTCTCTATAGGGACGCGTCCGCGTCTCCGTTGGTCTATCCGCGTCTCCATCTCTCTAGACGCGCCTGTGTAATTAAAATCACTGTGTAAAATTTTACAGACTTCTTTTTACTTGGGCCGCGTATCCGTCGGTAGGAGCGCGCCCACGTTGAAACCCTAGCGTACCTGTTGGATTAGGGCACGCAGGTGTTGGTGACTGTTTTGATTGTAATAAGACCCGCGTAGGTGTTGGTATAGGCGCGTACCCGTTGGTTGGGGCACGTACATGTCGGTTTGGGCGCGCAGGTGTTATAGTCAAAATTAAAAAAAAATACAGTCTGTTTTAGCTGTTTCTCTGACATTTTTGATGCAAGTTTCTAAAAGGTTGATAGGTTTAAAAACAGGGCTATCTCTTTAAAATTTTGGTTTGCATGATTAAGTGTTTTTCATTCCTTAGCTTAAAATTAGGATTTGTGAAAGGTGCGTATACTCTCTCCTCGCGCTTTCCAAAGCGATCTTGGAAATCAAAAGCACTTGCACAAAATCTATTTTACACGTTAAAAACTCTTGCTCTTTAAAGGATAAAGTAACATTTTTATGTGCTTTTAGTAGGATTTCCACTTTGTGTATGCTCTTCCTTCGCGCCTTTGGGCGATCTTAGGAATCAAAAGCAAGTGTGAGTTCTCTTTTACCTCAATCGGCGAACGAGAAAAACTACTAACCAACTTGTTGTCTACAGGACCTAACGTTGGTCAAAGAAAGGTGTTAAAACGAAGTGAAAACTTCTAATACACGTGTATTTGCAGATTGTCAAATGGTGTGCCACTTTTGAAACCATATTAAGATTAAAAAAAGATAAAAAAACACACCATATTCAACACACTGTATTGCAGGTTTCAGAAAAGGGTAATTCCCTCTCCACTTAACTGGAACGTAACCCCTTTGGCATAACGCCTTAAGCTATAACAATGGGGGTGGTTCTAGGAACCCCAAAGTAGTCCACCGCTGAGTAACCTCGTGGACGAAACGGGAAGCGCCTCGCTTACCCACTTAACTAGTACGCCTTGTGAGTTAGAGTTGCAAGTTGTTCATATCGCGACCTTAGTAAAAGTACACGATGGATGCATTCATTGCCCACTATACTTGAAGGGGGACAAATCCAAGATACTCCCAAATTAGTCATTGCGACTTTTTGGGTAAATCGCGTCTCGCTCTTAGACAACCTTGTAACACCTAGTTGAGATAACTTATTAAGGAAACCATTTTGTCTGGAGGCCAACTTTACTAGTCCATTCGCATCGTTTGCCATCACGAAGTGATAACTTGTTTGGATTCAGCACCTTGTTTGTCGAAGACGGTAACGAACCCATTCTAAGTTGGATCTAAGTGTCTTTCATCACGAATCTAGACAAACGTATTACTTAGCTTAGCTTCCTTCTCATTTTTCGAACGAGGCGAAACTCTACCCAAAGTGAAACTAAGTCTATTTTCACATGTTCTTGACCTACACCCATGCGTTCGTACTTTCCATGTTGGAAGTCGAACACAGGCATACTTTACGTGTCGTGTCAAAGATTGTGTTGTCTACTTTTTTATACGTTTACACTCATCCATGTTTGCGGTTGGGGTGTTAAATGACTAAAGCGAGCAGGTACGTTTTCACGTCTTTGGCAGTCCTACGATCTTGACTTCAGGATCTTCATCTGTGTTACGGGTCAGTTTTGTCATTCTGTCTCTCCCCTAGTTTGTCGACTTTTGCTTGCGTTCTGGTCGTTCAGTATTGGTATTTACATTGCATCTCCCATTCTTTGGGCACGTAGTATAAATCCCTCTATTACGCGGTTACGCTGCTTGCATTATCGCAAACTTCTTGTTATACCTTCTACTTGATTTTAGTTTAGACATCATCTGGGTCTCTTGCCGAGTGTTGATACCGTGTTATATATATATCGCCATAATGTTGTCTTGATATCAACACCTTGTTTGCTTGGTTGAGATATCTAGATAGCGTTGTTACGATATGTCTAGTTGTGACGTCCACTTTTCAAAACACTTAGCTTTCGTCAATACTCGAGTTAGTACTAGGTATACCTTGTGTGGAGGTCGCGATTTGCTCCTTGTTGTTACTTACACCTTGTTCATTTTGAACTTGACGTAAGTATTGACATTGTGTGGATCATCTTTGCATTGGGCTATCATTTTGCACACACATTTTACATAGGGAGTATTTCCTTATTGTTTGGATTTGTGTTTCACACTTGCGTGATTGTTCCTTGTGATTATTCATTCAAAAAACTTGTTTTCTAGGACAATCCCTTTTGATCTCATCGAGATTGCATCATCATGATGTCTATTTTCCTTAGACCTTCGGAAAATCACACACCCGTCTCCGTACATACTGAATGTCTAGTTGGCTGCCATTGTGCTGCCCAAATCGGCATGGGGCCTTCTTCACTTTGAAGAAGTTTGATCACACTATCTAGGTCTAGACATTTGTGCTTAAACGATGCCAACAATGACTGACTATCGAGCGGTTCCTCACGCTTACAACATTGCGGAACCTAGGTTTAGGCATTCACATCAAAAGATACCCTTTACGACTAAGCCTCGTTTGGTTCTTCGCGCTATAAGTCCCACCCGGATACCCTGTTCCCCACCTTCAGCTCATAGTCGGTGGTATGGTTTCGATGCTTCTGATCCAAATTATTATTTAGGTTCCCCCCACTCTTCTTCCGATTCAGATCCAAACTACCATTTGGATTCCCACTCTTCTTTGGAAGATTCAGATCCCAACTATTGTTCGGATGCCCATAGATCAAATCTTGAATCACGGTCCTCCCTCCCTTCGCAGGACCTTTATTCCAACTCACCTCAACGATGTCTTCCTCCTTTGAAGACTCATGTGACTCCAAGTTCCATCAATCAAACATATAATTTGGTTCTTAAGTCACAGTCCTCCCTTTCTTTGCAGGACCTCCCTCATCAGTCGTCTCAACAACCTCTTCCTCCGTCAAAGAATTCCACGACTCGGTTTACCTCTAGTCACTCATCCAATTCGACTCCTACATCGCAACTTAACGGATGGCTATGTGATCCTACTTTCCAACCTACATTACGTCGTCTTCTAGAAAAACGACCTAGGTCCAAATCCAAATCATCCATTCATGAAACGCCTGCCTACAAGCCTACTTCCTCTCTTGATTCATCTTCTTATGTCAATCAATCTTCCCCGCTTAGCGTATCCGTTTCTTCTAGTCAACCCCCATGGTCGAAGAACAACCTCTATTGATTGATTTATCTCAGGATAAAGGACCAATCAGACTACATGAAGATATCCCTTTAGAGGATTGCAAACAAGGTTTCTTTCTTGAACTCTATACACTCGCGTATGGGGAGGAAGAGTTTGATTCCTTTTATCAGAACATAGAGGAAGAGCCTAAGGTCATGGAACTTGATTCTTCTTCTGTTATTCCATCTTCACCTTCCTTTGAACATGATGAGATGTTGGAGTCTAGCATTAATCCATGGCCTATCTTCTCATTTCCCAATCATTCCTTATCTATCATCATTCCTCAATCAAAATCTTACCTTGGCTCACCTCTTGGTAGCCCATCGTCTTCTTCTATCTTGGGGCCACGTCGTAGTAGCCCTCCATTTTCTACTTGTGGGACACCTCCGAGTAGCCCCTATTCATTGATACTTTGGGCCACACCCTAGTAGTCCCTCACCCTCATCTTCTATTCTTGGACCATGTCCTCGTAGCCGAACTTCTTCCATCTTAGGGCCATATCCTAGCAACCCTTCATCATCTGTTATCGGTGGCTCACCTCCTGGTAGCCCATCCTCTTCAATTCTTGGACTGTATCCTTTTCATCTATCAGATCTTTCTTCTATCAATGTTTGTGGCAAGCCCACTACCATTTCTATCGTTCCTTTCATCAATCATAAACGTTCGCTTTCTTCTCCTTCTCGGGATCAGACAAATCATGTGTCAGCTTATAAAAAACCCAAACAGGTTCATTATCAAGCTCAGGTCAAAACTTCCAAGAGCTCCAAAGCTCCCAACAAAGTAAACGATCTTAAGGTTAAAAATCAAACGCAATTCAAGAACGAACATCAACGTAACCATCAAGTATGGCGCAAAGTGCATAAACCTCTGGATAGGGAACTCAATCTCCTGCATACGAAATCCATGTTTCAGGATAAATCGTAGTCATTTATTGAGTATGAGCTCACCACGATCATCAACATGGGAGATAACATGACTCTTGATAAACAATCACGCTTAGTCTCCCTTATTAAGGAAGTTGCAAACATCGTTGTTGGATCTTACCACGCAGAGTGACTTATTTGGTCCCACCTTTCCAAAAATTATTAAAAATCTAAAAATCAAAACAATGTAAAAATACAAAAACATGAGAAAACATTTCAAATAAAAATCAAAGGTTCAAAGATCAAACATTGCAATCAGGTATTGCGTACACAGGGATGTTATTTCTTCCCTTTCTTGCTCTTCTTCTACAAGTCTTCCTACCATTTTCATCCCTTCGGTGATATCCTGGTTAACCTATTCGCATGTATTTTGCGACATTTATCTCTATGGTATCCGTTTGACCCTGGTCTTTTATCACTTTGGTAAATTAAAGAACGAGTAACCTCTTAGAGATCCTATCACATTCAACATCTAATAAACTTGTTGCGAAGAAATTTTGGACATATTTGTTGACACTAGCCAATGTCTTCATCACAATCACTTCCACCTCCTTCCATCAATCCATTTGTGGTTCTTAACCCCTTGTCAAATAGGAGAGCTGAAATAAGTTTTCAGAAAGCAAAAGAATCAAAAATTCAAAATCTAAAAGCTACAAAGAAAAAGAAAATTGATATATAACTCTCTCTTGGGGTATTTCCAATAATCTCTATCGGGGCTATGGATGCCTGACTGGCAGTAGAGCAATGTTGCGATTAGAATCAAACACATCTCCGTCGGTGCTATGGACGTTTGGCTGGCAGCAGAGCAATGTACAGCTATCCTTCCACCCTCCATTCACAAATCGCCTTTCGAAATAAATCATTCCTACACATTGGCTAAGGTGTCTTCACTTGTCTATTTAATCTTTCCTTGAAGAGGTGATTTAATTCCACGTTCACACACTGGATCTCTATGAGTAAACAAGATTAGTATGTTACCAAGTGTCTTTTTTTGGACCTTGTTTAGACTCTTACTCTATTATGTATCTTGTCTCATGATTTGTGTCTTTGGCTAATCGCTTCTTCATCGCGAAGCTTCTAAACTACATTAATATCACTCACATCATTCTTCTGCTTCGTTCAAAAAATCCATGTGTATAAGATTTCCTTTTTTGACATGTTTGCGGACACCTTTTTCCCCTTTCACAAAGACAATCGTCTCCTTCCTTTCTATCATGTGCTTTCAAGCCAACTTACGTTGGGGGCATCCTTGCTTCTTCCCAGCAATTCATTGGTTTACGTTCATCATCATGTTGAACCTATCCATAATGGCCTTGGGTCTTGCTTCTACACGTGAAGAGTTTTCCTTTGAATACCCCCACCTAATCACTGGGGAAATTTCGCATCTTCAGCTTCTTGCGCATGCACGTGGCCTTTCGCCCTTGTACATCCCATCTATCGCTAGGGGCATCCATGCTTCTTTGTCTTCCTGTACATAGTTTCAGAAAACTTTAAAAATCATAAGAAAACATTCAAATATGTTAGAAAATCACAAAAACATTCAAATATGTTTCAGAAAACTTCTAAACAATATAAATCATCCTACAAAACTTCGCTCGTTAGTTCTCACCTGTTCTTGTGCGCGACTCGCGGATCATCTTGATCTACCTCCATCAACAAAAGCTAAGTTGTTTAGTTCGTCTGTACTCTAGGGCACAACGAGTTGTCGGGTACTGTTTCGTAGTGCACATTGTTTTTCCATTAGACCAAAGTGTCCTCCATTATTCCCCCTCACATGTATCTTTGCTTGGGGCACCGTCGTTAACCCTTGTCATTAATTCGAATACGTTAAAACTGAAGCTTGATAACAAAAACATTACATTATGTTTCTCTGTTAGGTTAGCTTGTTTACTTTCTCGTATTGCATTGCATTTTGTATGTTGCATGGAGTTAGGCATCTTTGACTTTCTCATATTGCATTGCATTTTGTATGTTGCATGGAGTTAGTGTTTTATTTTAGCAATGGACATTTTTTCGTATATGGCTTTTCATATCATACTACACTTTTGTTCATTCTTTTTAATAAGGACCAATGATGAAGATCTCTAGCAATATGATGAAAAATAAAGTTGTTTAAAAGGCATTGGATAGATGTTAGCTCATTCCCCCTTTCTCATACTCCTTTTCTTCTATATCCCCTTTCTTTTCTTCTTCATCACACTATTCTTTCTTCTGTTCTCTTTCTGTCATCTATTCGATCATCAATCGAGTTCTTCTATCACCCCATCGACAATCGAGGGGGCATCCTCCATTCTACTCATTTTTCTTCTATCCCTTCAAAATTTCTACTTGTTTATGCTTGTCTACTTTCTTTGAAGTGACGTCACTTACGCCACCCCAAAGAGGAGCAAATGTAGACACCTAAAATATGCTTACACTTAGCATTTCATCCAATTCAACCAATTAACGATACTACGTTAATCCTCCATTCTTCGCTCCATTCTCGGATGCCCATTTACGACACCTTCTTGGTCGTATTCCTCCTATAAATCATCTAATTTGGTTAATATCTCTCTTATTAGCTAAACATTCCTCATTTCGACCATTCAGAATCTCCCTAGTTCTCTCTAGACCACTTCTATTGGCTTCCTAGGCTATCTATCAGTCACAATTGGTTATCCAGACCCCTCCTAACTCTCAATGAGTCTCTAATCACTTGCTAATCGAGTTTAACTAGCCTAAACCCTAGTTAACTAGCCTAAACCAATCTTAACTAAACCTAAAGCATGTTTATCCTAATCTAATCCTAAAGTGCTTTTTAGACTTTGGTCCCACATGCACCCAAATTCTAAATTCTTCCAAACCAAAAACTATAAATACAAGGCTAAGCCTACCCATTCAAAGACCCAACTTTACATAAGCTAAAGCCAAAACAAGCCTAAGAAAGCCTAAGAGCTCATTTGCATTAGCCAAGCTAATAAGGCATTTGATCTTGGCTCATTCACCATTAAAATAGCTTCATCTTGCACCCATGTTTGGTTAGTAATGGAATAGCTAAACTTGGCCATGTAGCCATTTAGTGAGATTCATTCACCCTCATGGAGTAAACAACACATAATTTGATTGCTTAGGATCTAAACTAGGTTCAATTTTAATAAGTTTTCATAGAGTAGAGAGTAGTATACATGTTAGTTTTGGATGTTTTTGTCAAAGTTATAATACTTCTATGTTAGTTTCTCTTGTTTAGCTCTAATCGGATGGTGCATGGTTGAGTTAGCAAAGCTTTGAGGTTCTTTAGCCTCACTCCATAGCTTTTGCAACTTTCCATTGCACACAATTTCCAGCAGTTGTTGATGAAATATTGTGACAAGGGTTCAATCAAATAAAGTGCAGCAGTATTATCTTATTTTATATAGTGGAGCGACCTATTCCTTGGTTGGTTTGCAGAGTTTGGAGCAATATTCCAGGCCTGTTTTTCATGGAGCAATACAGCCATTTTCTTATAATTTGGGGGATCTAAAAACGCCATTTCAAGTCATATAAAAAGCTGATTATCTGCAGATCATTATTTAATTGTTCCCAGCTATGTGGTACCCAAAAATCTGTGTTCTCTTCTTATTTTGGATACTAAAATTATAGTGATCAGATTTGTGAAAGCATAGTTTGGTTTGAATGCTATTTGTATGGATTCCATGTTCAAACCCTAGTCGCCATTTTGGATATTTATGGCAGCAGTGAAATCTGGTCATTACATGGTCATATACCCCATCCTAAGGGCGGATTCGGGGTTTTAAAATCTGCATATCATAGCTGAGTGACAAAGTTAATTGTATTCACATTATTGCATTGATTTCCCTATAGAAGATAACTCAAAAATTGTATTCACATTATTGCATTGGGAAATTTTTTGTATGCAAACCTAGAAGTATGGCTTGCCTTTTTCTAGTACTTGAGACTTCTTGTATACTTTGAGTTTCTCTATCCTTCTACTACTCTCACCTTCGTTTTTTCTCTTGATGAAATCCCCTGCAATAAAATTCCCTGTGATCTTGTTCATCAAAACCTCGTCCAAGCAATACCCCTTTGTTAGCAACCAATTTGAGGTGTTAACCAGGACTACGGAAGACCTCTTCTCAATCGTGTGACAACCACCCACACTCTTCTAAAGAGCAGGACTATCTCCTCCCATTTGATGATCTGTGTCAAGTACGACATGCCTGTCATCTGAGAGAATTGCAGGTATCCGTGCTAAACCATAGTCAGAAACCTGTTGCACTAATAACTCCTGAAATCTCCCTTTCTGACTTCGTATTCGCTCCTACACTTCATCCAAAAGTCTTCAAGTGAAGGAATATGTGAGTATTCTTGGGAGACTGTTCTCTTTGCTATCCCATATGGGTCAAAGTTCATTAGTGCTACGAAGAACTCATGCTCATACCCAGAAAACATTTCTGCTTCAAATCTTCTGGCTTTATCGATGCTCTGGCAACTATAATGACCTACTATGATTGGAAAGCTACCTGTAGACTTGTGCCATTTTGACTGTAAGTCATGCAACTCTACGAGATGTCTGCACAACTCCATGATGAACCACTTATCAGTCAGGTATCTTGGCAACTTAACTGGTTGTTGGCGAGAAAATTTGTCAGGTGGACAAACTTGTGGATTTCTTGCCAACACTCTTGGAGTCTTAGTCCCTCTACTTAACCGGTGCAGTTGTCCTATGTGCATGCGCAAGTAAAAGTGGATTTTTGTGGTGACCTTTCGAACGGGGATCCAACAAGGGCACTCCACTGACCCTGCGGCAAAGCTAGCAATCTCTTGTTAGGGAAGACTTTGTTTGAAGAGTGGGAAAGGGGAACGAGAAAAGAGGTAGGAGAACTAATGTTGCAGGTAGAAAATTGTTGGCTAGATTTTCTACACAGCTGAAAACCTAGGCAATCATTAGATAAATCTCCCTCATTTACCGATGAGACTCCCGTGTAAGATTTCTATCAATTATGAATCTGAATAACTGTTCGTGGGTTTTACGTTAATTGCAAAACTCATGAGCCATAGCTAGGCAATTTTGCAGCAAGTAAGCAGTTGTAAAGAAATATTTGCAGAAGAGGAAAATAATTGAATCCAGGAATAAAGAAGAGAAAATGTGTAATCCAACCAATAGTTCACAGAGTTGGTCTCATGCACATAGATAAAACAAACAAATCTCAAAATACAGAATTTAAAGGAAAGAAAAGTTTCAAATCTAGATCCAAGATAACACAAAGTTTATGCAAAGATCTACACAAAAGTAAGAAACAAATACACCGTTGACACAAAGTTCTCCGGAGATCTCTCCCTTTTCAATTCCTTAGCTTTCAAAAAGATATCAAGGGTTTCAGCTCAAAGTCTGAAACACAAGAATGCTGATTACAAATTCTGATCTTTTAACACGTAGGTTCTTCCTCTATTTATAGTGTATAGAGGGCAATTACAAATAGGAAGTTTTTAGTGAATTGTCACATGTGAAAACTATGAAAAAGGGAAGCAACTAGCAATCTTCCTCCTGGAAGTCCTCTTTGCATGACATGCATGATTTATAACTGAAAATAGAACCTTCTATTTTGCATGTCTGCCACCTATTTCCAAGTAATTGACTTCTTCCAGTAACTTGAAGTAACGACTTTTTTAAAGCCAATTACCTAAGTTTTACAATTTAATTGATTACTCAATTACTCAATTTAAGAAAAAGAAGTTATTCCCGCTACAACACTCTTCATTTTGTCCTTCCTCCATACTCTGCATGTTGATCCAATATGCATTGTACTTCTGCTTCATCTATTTTAGCAATGAATGATCTGAATGATATCTCTGCCTTGAATCTGAGATGTTTTTTGCAGTTCTTCTCTAATACGTGCACCAGTGCAATGTTTGCCATAAACAATTCAAACAAAACTCATCATTTTTTATTTTATATTGCATATGGCAATTTTAAATTCTGGAAAGTACTCTGGGTGAAATAAAATACAAGTAAATTCAATGAAGGCTTCAACTGGAAGATTGGGAGCACATGCATAAGCCTCTGAAAGGAATTTTCCATGCAATGACTTCCACATGGGCTGCATTAGAAACAAGAGGATAAATTTTTGCCAAAAACCTTTGTAATTATGAGATCCGGATCTATTTCTTCCTCTTATTCTGAAGATATATTCAATGTATCTGACATTGACTTCTGCTTTCTTCACCAATATGGGCATAAATGAAGTATTCCTGCAAATAATTCAGACAAGTATGCAGTCCATAGCATGAATATCTAATTTCTTCATTGAGATCTGATTATAAAGCATGTTGCCTTCTATTTTAGACTTTGTTGCATGCCAAGCAAGCTAAAAATATTATTTTATTCACCCGTGTACTCATATCAACATGCAGATGCTCTGAATAATAAAAAGAAAGCTTCTCCAACCCTAGGCGCCAAAACTGGATGCTTCCTGACAATTAATTTAAAAAAGTCATCTTTTAGGCATTTAGCTATGCCAAAATGGGTCGCAATTTTTGGCTAAAAGTCATGTTAAAAATAAGAAGTCAAAGCAATGGGAATTTTTACCCTGCAAGGCAACTAAGAAATTCCCGCTTTTCACTTAAGTGACTTGACTTTGATAATGGGAAAAAGTAACCTACTAGGCAGCTAAGAAATTCCCGCTTTTCACTTAACTGACTTGACTTTCATAATGGGAAAAAGTAACCTGCTAGGCAGCTAAAAAATTCCCGCTTTTCACTTAAGTGACTTGACTTTCATTATGGGAATTTTCACCTTGCTAGGCAAGCAAGAAATTCCCACCTGCCTGCCACCCCTAAAATTCCCATTGGTAGCTTAAGTGATTCCTTCCAAAAAATGCAACTTGCATTAAAGATTGCTCTTTTCCAAAAATGTGACTTGCATTATGACTGTCGCCTTTAAAATTGTGTGAAAATTCGTCACTTAAGGCAACGTGGAAATTGGAAGCGGAAGGTAGCCTTGAAAACTGCGACTGGCATGAAGACAACATTTCTTTCCTTTTTTGGATTTTTGGTGAAAGTACAGAATAAAATTTGTCATTTTTGGAAAGGGTCCGGAAAGATGTAGTAGCAAAAATTTGCATGTGCCATAACTTTCATTTCGTGGCTCCATTTTAGGTGTCATTTTCTCTAAAAGTGCATATTTTCTTGAGCTCTACACATTGATGGCAATATTTTTCTTATTTTCATAAAATCCATTTTTTCACCTTTTTGGACCAAGCAACTTCTTGCAATCTTCTGAAAGAATCCTAAGCTCTAATCGCCTTTAGACAGATTAGTAATTAAAAATACTGGATAGCTTTTCAAAACCCTAGGTATAGGGAAAGATTTGGCAGGAAGAATGAATAGGCTACAGGAATTGCCAGAGAAAACAAACCAAAACATAGACAAAAAGAAATAAAACAAATCAAAAGAAGTTGTAGGCAATTGCTCGAAAATCTCTCCAATTAGCTGATCTGCCAAAAAAATTTCCCTCGGGTGAATGTTCTATGGTAATAATCATAGTTGCAATGTTCGTACGAACTTGTCTAAAAGTCGGTTCAAAACCTTTTTTTTTTGGGAAAACCGAATTTATTTGGTCGTTTGGTTTTGTATTTATTAAAATAAATAAATAAAATTTAATCTCGAAACCCTAAAAAGCGTTGTGGAAAAGTCAAAAAAACCCTAAAATGTGACTCGAAATCCCTATATCTACTGCCCTTACTGCTATATGAAGGGATAATAACAGAAGACACACCGTGAAGCTGTAAAGGGAGAGAAATTTGTTTTGATGTGCCGTCGAGCTGCTAAATCCAGTCTTCTGCTTCACATTTTTGCCCTCGAGCTGTCAATTCCATCTTCTACTATTTCGAAGTATCTTCAAAAAGGGAGTTGTTGAGTCCATCTTCTTCTGTTTGTAGCTCCAACTCCATTTCAATTTTGTGCATTCAACTTTCCTGTGAAAAATTTGGACGTGAAGTCATGGAGGTTGCTGCTTGCGGGTAAGTTTTTTTTTTAATACTACATACGTATGCTTTATACTATTATAGTTTAAACTTTATACTTTATACTTTATACGATTACTATTTGGGTTTTTTAATTTTATTTGCCATGTTTATAAGTTTAGACTTTAGTGTATGTTTTAAATTTTAATAGTTAATAGTTAAGAGTTATTAGTTAATGTTTTTTATTTGTTATTTGTTATCTAAGTAGCTGCGTAGAGTAAATTTGTCTAGTTTTTAGTTTAAAAGGTATTAACATAATACTATAATAGTGTTACAAAATCTTTTTTCAATTAGAGATATACATATTTATTTTTTTATTATTTAGGTTAAATAATAAATTTAACAAGTGTTAGTTTAGTTATTGAATTAAATACAAACTATTAATAGTTTGTATTTATATTATGTTTGTATTTAATTAAATAATGAAACTAAAGAATTTTAAATTTATTATTTAACTTAAAATTTTAAAATGCAAACATTTAAATTTATAGCTAAACTAAAATAAATTAGTTAGTTATTTAGTTAAATATAAACCTAACATAAATACAAAATTAAATTTATATTTAATTAAATAACTAAACTAACAAATCTTAAATTTATTAGTTAACTTAAAATAAAAGAATTTTATTTAATGTTTGTATTTTATGTTAAGTTTATATTGAATTAAATAAAAAACTAATTGTTAATTTAAAATTTGAAGTTGTAATTTCTATAAGTTATCCAATGAGCTAGATGAAATGAATAAAAGTTGGAAAAGAACAGATTGCACAATAGTAAGTGATGGATGGTCTGATTCAAGGTGAAGGCCCCTCCTATATATTTTGGCAGTATCTCCTCAAGGTACAATGGTTATAATATCAATTGATACAAGCAATGAGCAGAAAACTTCTCTTTTTATTTCCAAATGCATTGAATCAGCTATATTGGAGATAGGAGAAGAGAACGTTGTTCAAGTTATCACAAATAATGCAACAAATTGTAAAGGAACAGGTGATATACTCATTGATAGATTTCCTTTTGGACACCATGCGCAACATGTGTTGGATCTTTTGCTTGAAGATCTATCAAAGTTGGAGTGGGTAAGTAGTATTGTGAATGAAGGAAAACAGATTTCTAAGTTTATTCTCAATCATCGTTTGACATTCAACTTCTATCGCTCATTTGCCAAACGTGAGCTTCTTTCCCCTGTTGAAACAAGATTTGCCACTAACTTCATTACTTTGCAAAGGGAGGTAGAGGAAAGGACAACATTGAGAAAAGTGGTGGTTACTGATGAATGGGCAGAGTCAAAACTTTCAAAGGAAAACCATTCCAAAGAAATTGAAAGAATTATCTTATGGGACACATTTTGAAAGGGGGCCAAGAAGATCATAAATGTGTTTGAGCCACTTGTTCGAATTTTGAGAATGGATGATGGCAATCAACCTTGCATGGGTTTTGTGTATGAGGGCATGGATAGAGCAAAGGAGGAAATCCAAAAGTTACTAGCAGATGATGTTGAATAAGTCAAGTGTATTTGGGAAATCGTGGACAAATGATGGTTCATGCTACATTGTCCTTTGCATGCATAAGCCCGCTATTTAGATCCTAAATTAGTAGAGGTCAATCATGATGCAGATGAGGAAATAAAGAGAGGTGTACTTGCAACAATTGACAGGTTGGTTCTTAATGAAGATGTGAAGGAAAAAACAAGAGAGCAACTTACTATTTTCAAGAACCAACTTAAAATGTTTGGCAATAAGGAAGCAAAGGCAAGCAGGATGAAGTGGGAACCATCAACATGGTGGCAGACTTATGGGTCTTCTACTCCAGAGTTGTAGAAGCTTGTTGTGAGAATCTTCAATCAATGTTGTAGTGCTTCTGCATGTGAAAGAAATTGAAGTACACATGATTTAATCCATACAAACAAGAGGAACCGGCTAGGGGCTCAAAAACTCTCTGATCTTGTGTTTGTGCACAACAATTTACAATTGCTTACGCAATCTCTTGCAAATGAAGATGACAACTCTCGCCTTGGAGAAGCATGTTTTGGAAATGAAGAAGATGTTGTTGATGATGAGCCCACTAGTGTAGGATTAGATGAAGATGCTAGTAATACTTTTGATATAGAAGCAGGTTTTGATGTTGCAGATATTTAAAATTTCATCCCCATTTGTAGTTATTGCTCTTAACTTTGAAGTTTGAACAATGGATAACTCTCATCACTATATTTTAAATCAATATGTATGAAGTTCGAATCTTAACAGTAATGGATTTCACCATGCATTTATCTATTTAGTATACTTGTATGCTTATTTATTTTTATGTGTAAATGGTTTTTTACAAATATGGATGATTATAATGTAATTGGTATTTTGCAAATATGGATGATTATTAATTTTTATATATTTTTTTTATATTAGTCAATATTTTGAGCCGAACCGAACCGAACCGAACCAAACCTTTTGCAAATTCCCGAACTTCCGAACTTTTTGCCCCCTCCAAACAATCCGAACTTTTCGAACATGGTAACTATGGTAATAATGATGGGATGAAATGCTTTATATAACTTAAATCTTCTAGTTTTAGCTCAATCTATTTTTAAAATAACTTTATTTATTTAATAAATAAAATTCTCTCAGACAAAACCTAGCAAAGGGATAGAGTGAGTTTTAGCATGTGGGTACTTGGGGAATTTGGCTATTATGACTCTCAGGGGATACCTTAGAACAATGCAAACAACTATAGGCAAAACAAACACAAAACGACCCATTACTTTGAAAAGAACAATTTTTTTTAAAAGGGGTAGTCCCAGATTTTAGGGTGAAATTTTGGGAACACCAAAAATTAGAATCCTGCACACAGCAGTTAGAAATTTCATCACATGTACTAAAATTAGGAAGAAACAATACTACAAACAATAACAAGACCAATTAGAATTTAATGAACACAGAGTATGAGTAAACCCCTTAGTCAAAAAAGGCTCAAGCAGAAATTGTACATAGTGTGAGAATGGAAGACATTGAGAATAGGGGAAAAGTGGCTAACTCTTTTCACTCACAAGTGAGCAAAATCTCTCTCATGAACTTACAAGAATACAACCAGCTACAAGAATTTCAAAATTAGAACCCCTTGGAATGAAGAGCTCATTACAATTTATAGTGCTAAACTTGACTCCTCATCTTCCAGATGATCTTTCATATTCCTTATTTTGATTTTAGACTATTCATATTCCTATTCGAATATTAAGTCCCTTGTATAAAAATAAGGAGACTTAAATTTTACATCATGTCTCTAAAGTCCTTTATGACATCAAAAAGTGCAAACCCTCAACGCAAAATTAGAACATAGAGGAGAGAGAATGTTGGGGGGAAGGAGGAGAAAAAGAAAGGATGTCACCCTTGATGAAGTCTGTAAATCCTTGTTGATTGAAAACTCAAGTGCAGTGAGACTCTGAATCTTCGAACTCCTTGCACCCTGAGAAACTCCTTCAAATTAGCTCATGAATGATTGCCAAGTTGAATGAACCATTCCACTAATGACCGCAACTCCCAGCCTGCGTATGATATACCTGTGACCCGAACTATGTAGTGAGTGTCGAAAAACATTTTCCAGTTCCCTTAGATGGACTTCAAATTCCCTATGATCAATGCCCATGGATGATCCAAAATGATGGTATTGACCTGAATTATCATCCCTCTATGTCCCATTGTGCCAAACTTGCCCTTTGAGAACAACCTGCTATTTTTAGAATATGAGCCCATACTCTGTTATTCTAGGATATATCACCTGTCTTGCTCAAGTTTCACCTTCTGAACCTTCTACCATATTCCAACCTCCTCTGTTCCTGAGATATTGCTATTTTTAGCACATTTCTACTTTTAACAAGTTGTTAATTGGGGACCTGCTATTTTGGGAAGAAGTCGTTTTCTATCTTACTTTCTATTTTACTCCTTTTCTGATAGTCCCGAGTGATCGAACTTGCAATTCAATGGGGCTCGCCATTTATAACATGTGAGGAAGTATAACATATGCTATTTTTAGTAAATGGTGAAAACGACCTCTTGTTTGCAACGGGAACAACTATTTTGGATTCAGCTCTTCGTCACGACCTCGTGCTCCAATTTTCATCATGATTCGCTTACCAGAAAGCTCAGAAATGAAAAATGAAAATTTATGCCTGGTAAGAGCTTCGGGTATGGAGCTACCAAGGCGAAATACTGATAAAAAAACAATCCTTCATATCTTGATAAACTGACAACTTCATCATGCAAAAACTAGTTTGAGACAAACTAAATTTTTGGGAGGCCCTTCCCTCTAAATTTCGGATGATTTCGCCTGCCGGATCTTCGGGAATTTGAAAATTTCTTCAAAGAGGGCAGAATGCTGATAAAAAACACAGCCCTCGATATCCCTAAAAAATAGGGACTTCATGGCGCGAAAACTAGTTCACACGAAACGAGATTTTTCAACAATCATTCCCTCCAATTTTCGTGCAATTTCGCCCACTGGAACCCTGAGAAGTGGAGAGGTAGCTCGCTGATAATTTCCACTACTATGTCATGGCGATCATTAATGGAGCTTGAAATTTGCAGGTCTCATTTTTGTCTCCGTTCGTGATGAAATCAACTTCATTGCGATAGGTTTTTGATTCTTGTTTCAGTGGTGAAATTTATCTTCGATCCTGTTGTCGGTTTGAGGGGAAATTGAGCTTTGTTCTTCATAGAGCCGGAAGTAAAATTTATTTACTGTGAGCATTCCTTGCTGCAAACAGGAGGTTTGAATATGAGTTTTTAATGGTTGTCACTAACACGGGCTGAGAAGAAGGTTTGGCATCCTTAGTGATGTTCTCACATGACTAGGAGATCTGCATCTGAAGCCTGTCTTTTTTTGCCTTCTCCTTGTCAAGTTTAAGGAATAAAACGTCTATCAGTGTCCATGTATCTTGCTTTAATCCTTCTGTGGTGATTTTCCCCAATGGTACTTTGGTCACCAATATGTCTGCAGGAGTTAGCTCTCCCTTCTGTTTCCCTTCAGTTGGAACTGACAATTCAACGAACTTCTACCCTGATTTTTCAATAATAGACCTTGAAGTTATTTTAGCAGCTTTAAACCTTTTTACCTCTACCTCCTCAGCTCATAAGCAGTTGCAAGTATTCCTCTTCCAAGTTGATTTTTTCTCTAGCCTCTGGAACTGTCTGCGAAGCCAACCAAGATGAGAAATTGCTCTTTGGGGAATGAGAAGTCACCGAATGTACCACCATCTCATACTCCGATTCTGCTGCATCCGAATTCACCAGTGTTATGGCTATCATCTTCTGAATTGTCCAAAGACAATGCTCTTTCGAACCATTTGTGCTTTGTAATGTCCCCATTTCCGAGCAGGTGGCCTAGGAGGCCTTTCATTCGTCTTAGCCTTGGTCATGCCCAAGGGGCTAGTGACGTTGATGGTTATTGCGTATGGTTTGGTACCCTCATTTCACTTATAGGAATTATGTTTCGACGTTGGACACGTACTTTGGGGTGACTTAAGTGAAATAAGGTTGTGAGATGTTCCCCTAAGGTACTTTATGTTATATTTAGTCGATGACTTAAGTAATGGGTGAAATATATGGTACTTTATATTCTAATTCTTCGTTGTGGTGACTTAAGTGCACTTTTTGGCATTTGGGGAATAAAATGACTTAAGTTATTTTAATTAATTAAAGAAAATACCCAAGGGGGTGATTAGGGTTCTTTTGGGCCTTTTGTTGCAATGAGAAATTATAAAAGGAAGCGCTTGGGGGAGAATAGGCATTCATTCATAATCACCTATTTTGATATTGAAGCAACTGTTGTTTGTGTTTTCCTTGCTTGTGGAAGTGATATTCTGCAGGAACCCTAGCTTCGGTAGTGAAAGATCTACCCCTAGCTAGTAGAGCACTCTTCGGTAGTGAAAGATCCAACCTAGTTTGTTATTGTGGAGTCTATTCAGATCGGGTTGTCAGATTCATAGTTTTAAAGGCTTGTTGATCCAGTTTCAAGTCCAGAAAGAGAGAACAGCCATATTCAGTAAGAGAGATCATCTATTTTATCAATGGAAACTTCTTGTTATTGCATGTCATTACATGTTGATGCATGTTACTTGCATGTTGTTGCATGTTAATTTAATTGCAATAAAAGTGAAGATATTGGTTATTTTCTGATTTTATACCTTGCTGCCATGGTGTCCCCAGATTTCACCCTGAAATCTGAGACTACCCCATATTAAAAATTTCGTACTTTTCAAATAGTGGGTCGTTTTGTGTGTTAATTGCCAAAAAATGTCTGTATTGTGTCAAGATATTCCTGAAGAGTCATATTAGCCAATTTCAACAAATACCCAGATGTCTGAAATCGTTATATTCTGTCGCTAGGGTTTGCCTAGGGAAATTTTTATTTAATTATTCTGAGCCCCCTTTGAGACAAATTGTGCTCCGTTTTAACTCTATTGTGATCTTACTTGTCAATATTCCCATATACCAATAGGGTTTTAACCAGGAATGAATCTTGGGCTTTATCTGTGACTTCTAGTAACGTTTTGTGTTTTCGGTGTTTTCCTGTTTTGTTTTCTGTGAAATTTCTCTAGGTCAATTCCTTTGCCGGTTTAATCCAATTTCTTTCCTGGAGTATCTGGAGATCACCTATGGACGTTATGACAGAAGGAATTTGCCGCAGGAGGTCTGGTTCTCTCTGAAAAGACGAAGTCATGCACAAAAAAGCTTCTTCTGGGCAGGTCGCATTTTTGGGAAAAGAAGGTTTTAAGCTACAATGGGATTTTTGGTAGCAGCAGGCAGGTGGGAATTTTGTACCTGCCTAGCAGGGTACTTTTTCCCATGGAAGCAACGCCACTTAAGTCACAATGGGAAAATTAGAGGCAGCAGGCAGGCGGAAATTTCTTACCTGCCTTGCAAGGTGAAAATTCCCATTGTGAAATAAAAGAAAATCACTTAAGGCATTGATGGGATTTTCTTACCTGCCTTGCAGGGTAAAAAATCTCATTATGAAAGTCAAACAACTTAAGTGGATCATGGGATTTTTGGTTGCAGCAGGCAGGTGGGATTTTTGTACCTGCCTTATAGGGTACTTTTTCCCATGAAGGCAAAGTCACTTAAGTTATGATGGGAAAATTAGAAGCAGCAAGCAGGAAGGAATTTATTACCTGCCTTGCAAGGTAAAAATTCCCATGATGAAAGTCAAATCACTTAAGTGGAAGAAGGGATTTTTAGAGCTGCGGTGCAGGGTGAAAATTCCCATCAGAAGTTGACTTCTTAAAAATAGAATTCACCCTTGGCAAAAAGTGTGACCCACCTTGGGTGAATAATAATGCATTTAATAATATTTATTAATGTTTATTCACCCAATTTTGGTGCCCAAGCATGAGGAAAAGTCAACACATGATGAAAGGATAAAGAAGATTAGAAATAGAATTCTATAATTAAATAAATTTAATTTATTTAATGCAGCCCCCTCTCATGCAAAAAAGTGTGACCCATAGTGAGGAGAGATAATACTTTTTATAGTATTAATTGATGGAATTAATTCCTATTTTTGGTGCATAAGGTCAAAGCACACTGTGAAGTCAAAGTGGACTGGAAGTAGAAAGCTAAAATTAAATAAATTTAATTTATTTGATGGCAGCCATGAGCATGCACAAAATAGGCGCCCAAATTGAAGAGAAAAGCATGTTAATTAATTAATTAATTGCCAGGAATAGGAGGGGCAATTATTAATTATAGAAGGATGAAGGTTATATAAGCATGGGCTGCCATATTGATGAAGTAATTAATTCTTTAGCAAGGAATTGCAGCCCAGGCAATTTTGGCACCCCAATTGAGGAATTTTGCTCGGAGGAAGGTGTTTTCACTGCCGGAAAGCTTCAAAGTTTGGCGCCTAGGTTTGAAGGAGCTTAAATTAAGTTTGATTAATTGTCTGCATAGTGGTACAGATGCTCAAGTATTCGTTACAGGTTCTACTATAAGAGAACAGGAGCTTGAATCAATGTCCAATACATTGAACATATCCTCTGAATTTGAAGAAATCTCCAGATCTGCACCAATTGTAAAGAATTCCAGCCGAATAAAAAGAAAAAGAGTTGTTAAGACAAAGATTGCTCTGGCCATGGCGAAGCATGATGAAAGAAAAGATCCAGATTCAGAATCATGCATAGCATCCAAATCCAGATCCAGATTCATAATTGCAAAGGCTTCCTGCAAAAATTCATCCTTTTGTTTCTGACGCAGCTCATGTAAAAGTTGGTGCATGGAGAATTCCTTCCAGGATCTTGTGCATGTGCTTCCAATCTTCCAGTTGAAGCCTTTATTGAATTTGCATTCACCCGGAGTGCTTTCCAGAATTTTTAATTGCTCATATGCAATTAAAAATAAAAAAGATGAGTTATTTACGGCAAACATTGCACTGATGCATGTATTAAAGAAGAACTGCAAAAGCTTCAAGGATAAGAAGGAAGAAAAGTCAAAGGCAATACCCACAAGCAAATCATAGTCACTTGTTTCCAGATCCAGCCGCTTCCAGATCCAGCTGCTTCCAGATCCAGTTTGGTGAGAATCAATGGCAAAAGAATCAGCTACATGCAGAATATGAAAAAGGACAAGACTGCAGCTTTCCTCTTTCTTCTTCTTTCTCTTATTTCCTCCGACAAAGTAATTGAGCAATCAATTAAATTATAAAACCTAAGTGATTGGTTTAAAAGCCATTACTTGAAGAAGTCAACTACTTGGAAATAGGTGGAAGACATGCAAAATAGAAGTATCTATCTTCAGTTGCAAATTGCGCATGTCATGTAAAGAGGAATTCCAAGAGGGAGATTGCCAATTGTTTCCTTTCCGACTTCCACATGTGCCAATTCACTAAAAGCTTCCAACTTGTAATTGCCCCTCTACATTCTATAAGTAGAGGAAGAACCTACGGGTTAAAAGATCGAAATTTGTAAGCAGCATTCTTGTGTTCCAAACATTGTGCTGAAGCCCCTAATAGCTATTTGAAGTTAAGGAATAGAAAGGAGTAGATTTCCGAAGAACTTTGTGTCACGGTGCATTTTGTTTCTAGCTTATTGTCTTAGATCTTTTTATAAACTTTGTGTTATCTTAGATCTAGATCTGAAAGTTGTCTTTGCTTAGAACTCTGAGTGTTAATATCTATTGGTCCTGTCTATATGCATGCAATCAACTCTGTAATCTATTGATTGGGTTGCACATTTTCCCTCTTTCTTTCCTGTGTTTTATTAATTCTTTCATCATCAAATATTTCCTTTCTTTAACAGTTGCTTACTTGCTGCAAAACTATACAGCTATGGTTCATGAGCTGCATGGTTAAAGTAAAACCCTTAAATAGATACAAGCATATTTTATCAACAAATCTCACACGAGAGCCTCACCGGTAAATGAGGGAGATTTATCTCATGACTGCCTAGGTTTTCATCTATGCAGAAAATCTAGCCAACATGCCATAACTGTACTTTGTTGTCATATTCTTCTATATATTGTTGTCATAAAAATCAAATTGTTATTTGTAAAAATTTGGTTAAATCTTGAATATAAAATAAATCCGGAAAACAAATATTTCATGCTTTCAAATTCTCCGCAAGGAGAGGTGAAGATCTGGGTGGCTAAGGATCAAATACGAACGATGTTGGATTCAACGGTGGAATAATAACATTTTCTTGAGGTCCTAGAGCTGCGGAAGTGTTGTGAGTTGACATTGAAGAAGGATCGTCGAAGAGTAGCACTAGTATAATGGATGTAGGCTTGCCTTTTTTGGTAACTGAGACTTCTTGTATACTTCGAGTTTCTATGTCCTTCTGCTACTCTCATCTTCGTCTTTTCTCTTGTTGGAATCCCCTGCAATGGAATTCCCTGTGATCTGGTTCATCAAAACCTTGTCCAAGCAATACCCCTTTTTTAGCAACCAATTTGAGGTGTTAACCAGGGTTGCGGAAGACCTCTCCTCAATCGTGTGACAACCACCCACACTCTCCTGAAGAGCAGCTCTATCTCCTCCCATTTGATGATATGTGTCAAGTACCACATGCCCATCATCCGAGAGATTTGCAGGTATCCGTGCTAAACCATAGTCAGAAACCTGTTGCACTGATATCCTACAGAAATATCCCTTTCTGACTTAGTATTCGCTCTTGCACTTCATCCAAAAGTCTTCAAGTGAAGGAACAAGTGAGTATTCTTGGGAGACTGTCCTCTTTGCTATCCCATATGGGTCAAAGTTCATTCGTGCTAGGAAGAACTCATGCTCATACCCAGAAAATATTTCTGCTTCAATTCCTCTAGCTTTATGGATGCTCTGGCAACTATAATGACCCACTCTGACTGGAAAGCTACCTATAGACTTGTGCCATTTTGACTGTAAGTCATGCAACTCTACGAGTTACCTGCACAACTCCATGATGACCCACTTATCACTCGAGTATCTTGGCAACTTAACTAGTTCTCCTGAGAAACCACTAACCCTGAGATATGTGAATTTCGCAAACTGGATGAAGATACAGCCATGTTAGGAGACAACTTGCCAAGCTTCTTTGGTCGCTCTGCTAGTTTTCAGATCACTGTCTAATTTGCATATGATTCCGTAGAAGAAGTCATCGTTGACTGCCTTGTAATCCTTGTAGCATTCAGGAATTGTCAACTGAGGAAAGCACTTATAAATAGGATCTTTTGATAATATGCCCCATTTATCCCAGTTTGGAAAAGATCCCTTGAGAAGTTGTTGCATATACTAGCTATAAAGTCATTTTGAAGTTGAATGTCCGCCTCACACTTCGGAGTTGTTCACTGATGATCTCCGCCCAATTAATTATCGAATCAGCTTTGTTGATCTCAATGGTTCTCACAAAGGCATACATGCATGACCGGAATTTATTGGTATTAGCTTTCCCATTTATCCTGCAAAGCAATTTGGTGATATCATCAACTTCCTGCACAAGATTGGATCGTGTAAGAGTCCTCGGGAATTTCGATGGTGCTCTGGGATTTTTCATGTATCTGCTATTCATTATACCCACGCAATCTGCTTTATGTTTTTCCCATCTATTACCAGCATCCTGCATGCTAATTGCAATCACCATTGGTCATGCCGGAAGCTTAAGGCAATAATTAATTGTGCATCCAACCTAATTATTGTCTTCCCTGCAGCATCTCGGATAGTCCTAGAAAAAGGATGATAAGAGCTTACACACTCCATAACAAACTCGGCAATTGAGATGTGACCACAAACGTTGAATCTTGAATAATCCCACTACTTTTTATTGCCCAGTGGCTTTAGATCTTTCAATCAAATAAGTGATAGGTTCAAGGCCCATGTCTGTATCACTAATTTTGGTAAGCCTGGAAACAATGCATGATTCTGTTGACACTTCTCTTTCATCATGTTTCATCATGCCTAGAATAATCTTTGTCTGAGTTCTTTTTCTTTTATTTTTGCTAAAAGATCTTGCAATTGGATCAATTGTGCAGATCATGCAATTCCTTCTGATTTGGAAGATATATTCAATGTATCTAACATTGATTTTGACTTATTTTCTCCAATATGAGCACCTGTGATGAATACCTGTAAATGATTATGGAGTCCATGGCATGATAGAATTACATGTGCAAAAAAGTGCGCCCCTTTGGTGGTGAAGGATTAAAGTGATTAAATTGATTATTTTTAATAATCTTTTCCTTGGAAAAAGTGCGCCCAAGCTTGAGGAGGTCAAAAAGTCAAAGGGAATAAAAGAAAGGATTAAATTAATTAAATTTAATTTATTTAGTGGCTGCCCCTCTCCTTCAAAAAGTGCGCCCCATTTAGGAGTTATTTAATAATGATTTTTTAAATGCATTAAATCATTAAATTAATTTCTATTTTCAGTGGCTATGGTCAAAGCACACTGTGAGGCTAAAGTTAAGTGCTGTGTGAAGGATTAAATTGGATTAATTTAATTTATTGGATGGCTGTCCTTAAACATGCAATTTTTTAAAAGAGAAAAGCATGATTTTTAATTAATTAATTGCCTTTAATTGTTAGGGCAATTATTAATTATAGAATTGTGAAGGTTATATAAGCATGGGCAGCCATATGGATTGAATTATATTCAACATTCACAGGTAAAGAATTGCAGCAAGGAGAAAAAGTGCGCCCCCTTTAGAGGAAGGATTTTGCACAGACAAAGTGCTAACAAAGGCTAAAAGCTTCCAGATTTGGCGCATGCTTTGGAGAAGGTTTGATCTTCGTCTGCATACAATTGTTTTTCACAGGTGTAAAGGAGCTCAGGTGTTGATTGAAAGGATTCATGCTCTCTTTATGTGCAAATTAAACACCAATTTTTGGGGCAGCAGGCTTGAAAAGTGCAGATTTTTATAATTTAAATTCACTATTCATGCTCCGGTGGCCATTTTTGTCTGAATAAATTGCAGGAACTCATTACAGGTGCTTTATAAAAGAAAAGGAGCATTTATCAATGTCCAATACATTGCAAATATCCTCCGAATCTGAAGAATTGTCCAGATCTGCACCAGTATTGAAGAAATCGGCCAAATTAGAAGAAAAAGAATTATTCAGACAAAGATTGATAAAGCCATGGCAAAAGGAGATGAAAAAGAGAGCACGATGGATTCATGCATTGCTTCTAAACTTTCAGACATAGGAGACACGGATCTAGGCCCAGAACCTCTTTCTGATTTGATTGATAGATCCAGAGCTGGAAAGACTTCACTCATGCGTGCGGTCAAAAGTAGTGGAATTATTCGAGCTGCAGCTTTCCCGTGTACAGCCCAATTGCCAGAGTTTGTGATGGAGTGTGCTAGATCTTATCATCCTTCATCCAGATCAGTGCGTGATGTTGCGGGAAAGACAATAATTCGTTTGGATGCAGAATTCTTCGATTATTGTTTGAAGATTCCAGTACGAAAGGTGGTGACTTCTATTAGCATTCAGGATGCTGACAGTAGGTGGGAAAAGCATAGAGCTGACTGTGTGAGCATCATGAATAGCCGGTTCATGAAGAAGCCTAGATCCCCTTCCAGGTTCCCGAGAACTCTTCCACGATCCAATTTGGTGCAGGAGGCGGCGGATGATTGTCAAATTGCTATGCAGGTTGAATGGTGAAGCGAATGCCTACACTTTCCGGACATGGATGTATGCTTTCATCAGGACCATTGAAATCAACAAGGTTGATTCTATAATCATTGGTCGGAAATTATTAGCAGCAACATCGGTGAGCAACTGCGGAACGTAAAGCGTACCTTTCAGCTTCAAGATGACTTCATACTTGGTGTATGCTGCAGCTTCACAGGGGTGTCTTTTCCAAGCTGGATAGATGTGGTATTCTTTCCAAGGATCCCATTTTCGAGTGCTACCCACAGCTTACTGCACCTGCGTGCGAGAAGGACTTCAAAGTGATCAACGATGGTTTCTTCTACGATTTCATCTGCAGGTTAGACAAAGACTTGAAGACTCACAGAGTAAGCAAGGAAGCATGGGAAGCAGTGTCCAAGATTGGCAGTGTATTCATCCAGTTTGCAGATTTCACATACCTCAGGGTTACGAGCTTTTCAGGTGAACCAACAAAGATGCCAAGGTACCCAAGTGACAGATTGATTGCCATGGAGCTAAGCAGCACAACTTGTGGAGTTACACGACCTTCAGTCGAAGCGGCACAAGTCTACGGGCTTCTTCCCACTCACTGTGGGATATTACAGTTGCATCAGCATTCACAGAGCTCGAGGGATGGAAGCACAAATGTTGTCCGAGTATGAGCAAGAGTTCTTCCCTGCACGGCTTAATTTCGATCCATTTGGAATAGCCAGGAAGACAATCTCCCAGGAGTACGCACATGTGCCTTCGTTAGAAGATTTCTGGATGAAGTGCAGAAGTGAGTACGAGGTTAGAAAGAAAGATTTCAGCAGGCTGTCGGCAAAGCAAGTATTTGACTTTGGACTAGCGCGGATACCTGCGGATCTTAAAGATGATGGGAACGTGGTACTTGACACTTACCATCAAATGGGAGGAGATAAAGCTCTACTACAGGATAGCAATGGCAGGCTGCAGCACAATAGAGAAAGATCTGGAGCTGTGTTGTGAGTACTTCGAGCTGGCTGCTAACGAGGGATACTGCCTTGATGAAGTATTGATGAATCAAATCACGGGCAACTTCGGCGCAGGAGATTCCCTCAAGCGAAAGCATGAAGGAGAAGCAAAAGGTCCGAAGAAGTTGGAAAGTACGCAAGAAGAATCTCAATGAGGAAAGAGAAGACCACTTCTACGACCATAGCTTTGACTCCGACTTCTCCAGTACCTAGTGAATCACCAACTATTGCACCGCAGCAGCAGGATGTTTCCATGCCTCCACTAAATCCAGCGACATTCATCTTCTCGCCTCAGCCACTTCGTTCAGCGCCTGTTCCAGAGGAGGTGTTGAAGCTGCAGATGACGGAGTTCGAAAGAGCTTTGTCCTTGGGCGTCTCAGAGGATGGCAGCCATGATACTGTGGCACTTTCTGATGGAGAGGATGCAGAGCGGGAAATAGTAGCGCACTCAGCAACTTCTCATTCTCCGAGAAGTAATTTCTCGGAATGGTTAGCTTTGCAGTTGGTTCCGGAAGCAAGAATAGAGATGAACTTAGAGGAACATGACTTGCAGCTACTTCAGGATCTGAGCAGAAGAGACAGAAGGCCTAAAGTTGCTAAAGCAACTTCTAGGTTGATCATCGAGGATTCGGGAGAGAAGTTTGCTGAGATATCGATCCCGGCGGAAGGAAAGGTAGAAGAGGAACTCACGACAGAAGATGTGACAGTGACCAAAATACCACTCGGTCAAGCTACCACTGAAGGATTGAAGCAGGACACGCAGACATTGCTGGATGCTTTGTTCCTTAGGCTTGACAATGAAAAGGCGGAGAAAGAAGAGCTACAGAAGCAAATATCTCAATTATGTGAGATCATAGCCAAGGTTGCTAAATCTTCCGTTCAGCCCATTTCAGAGCAGGTGAGTGATCATCTTATGCAGGAAATGGAAGATGCGAGCAATCAAGTAAAGGCTATTGACGAATGGAAGGATCTGATTATTCGTCAAGCTTCTGTGCAACTTGGGGAAGTGCCAGCCCGCCTAAAGGTTATGAACGATGCAGAAAATCAACTAAAGCAACTGATAGAAAGCATAAAAGGAATAATTACAGTTGCAGAGAGTAACCTGAGTGTTTTGGCCGAGATCAACAAGCTACCGGGAGACGTATTGGTTGCAGAGCAAATTGTGCCGGATGGATCAGTTGAGAAGGGGAAGCAGTTAGAGTTTGCAGTATCTTTCCGTTTGGAGATCTGCAGAGTTTTGCTGAAGAGGATGCAGGCGCTTGAGAGTAGAACATCAGATTTGCCGGACAGTATTATTTCTTTCACTGAGGAAAGAGTGGATGGAGGTATTACTTCATACGTGCGGATTGTTTCTAACGAGGTGCATGATTCTCTAGAGGGTTCTCTTCTGATGGTGCAAAGAGGATTGATAAAGCCACCAAGCCTTTCACGATGAACTCTATCAGTAGGCTGGTGACACTGCAGGCAGACATTGCGAGATTTGGGCCAAGTTGGAAGAAGTGGAAGCATGCAGCAAAGTGTTGAATGAGGGATTGCTGCAATTCAGGACAGAAAAGGAAGCAGTAGCTAAAACAGATGGAAAGATGCTGAACTATGTGTTCGACAAGTATATCAGATATCAGAACAAGAAGAAGATGTAGATGTTACAGCTGGCATGACTTCTTCTATTTCTTTCTTCTTCTACTTTCTATGTTCCCGGATGAAATTGTAAACTTCTAAGTTATTGGTTTTGCAACCATTACTTGAAGTCATGTGGAACCTTTCTATTAGTTAAGTGATACATGTGTCACTTAAGAAGAAGTTAGTTGAGGATGATTGCCAAATGTCATCTTTACTTGTTGTTCATACTTTAGTTCAGTTTGAGTCTTCTATTTGTACTTTCCCTCCTACATTCTATAAGTAGGAGAAGAACCTACGGGTTAATCATCGATCAGAATTTGTAAGAAGCAATCTTGTGTTCTAGACTTTGTGCTGAACCCCTGAGAGCCACTTGTTGCAGAGGAATACAAAGAAGCAGGTTTCCGGGAGAACTTTGTGTCACGGTGTATTTTGTTTCTTGCTTCTAAATCTTAGATCTCTTAATAGACTTTGTGTTATTTTAGATCTGGATCTAGAACTACCTTTGCTTTAGAATTCTGTGTGTTCAAATCTATTTGAGTTTCTTCTATGTGCATGCAATTAGCTCTGCAATCTACTAATTGGGATGCACATCTTCCTCATTTCTTCTCTGTAATTCCTTTACTTCCTTCTTCTATAAATTTCCTTTCTTAAACAGCTGCTTACTTGCTGCAGAACTTCTTAGTTATGGTTCATGAACTAAGTTGTTAAAGTAAAACCCCTGATAGATAAAAACACATTTATATTGACAAATCTGACACGGGAGCCTCACCGGTTAAATGAGGGAGATTTATCTCATGACTGCCTAGGTTTGATGCTATGCAGAAAATCTAGCCAACACGGATGATTTTTTCCTTACTTTAATTGAGGATGAAAACAACATTCACAATGCCATGCAGTGCCTGGACACTTTCTGTTTGGCTTCTGGTTCTTCTATTCAATGGCGAAAAACACAATGCTACAGGCAGTCCTTCCTCCCTACGCCCCCTGGCTAGATTCTTATGATTGGAAAATAATGGGCCCGTGTGAGATTTTTAAATTTTTTGGCATTCCCTTTGCCTTTCAAGTGTCGCATGCAGAGCTACGGCAGTATGTTGTCCAATGTGTGGCAAAAAAGATGGAATACTAGATCACCAAACCGCTATCCTTAGCGGGTAAATTCCATATTTGCTCAAAAGTCCTTGAAGCCACTCATGTGTATTACTCTTCTTGTTAGGTGTCATCCAAATCATCTATGTAAAAGTTAGAAAAGCTTCTCAGAATATTTTCTCTGGGCCAATGCCTCCTCTAGAAAAGGATTTCACAGAGTCGACTTGGGAGACTTGTTGTTTTCCCCGTGACTCTGGAGGGATGGGCCTTATTGATATCTTGTGCATCAAGGGTAGGCACTTTGTACCAAATGGATAATTTACGTATTATTGAAGGACAAGAAGCCTAGAAAGTGCTTCTACGCCATGACATTGAGGAGGGTTCCCCTTATGGCTGCACCGGACATGGAAAGGTTTAGGGTTTGTCCAATCTCCTCATTGCTCTTGTTCATGTCAAAGTGGTCGGCACTCTCATTTTCAAAATTATTTGGAAAGCATGGAAGAAAATCAAACCATGAATTCAATGGAAAGGCAACATGGCTTTCGTAATGGCCTCTATGTCAACCAACACTCCTTGTGGTGGTCACATGTCATTCAAGTCCAAGATCAATGTCTAGCAGATGTCTCTGGAATTCTGTGCACTCAAGCTCTTCAAGTGAGGAATTCGATGACTCATTCAGGACCTTTATTGTAAACATATCCAATCTTGGTGTCCTTGGAAAAAGATAAAATCTCTATTCAAACTTGTTGTGCACATGGATCGTGTCTAGTATCATTGACATCATATCTTTTTTCCCTGATCATATGACCCACAAAACTTTTATGCATTCCTCTCATCCTTGGTGGACAGATTGGAAATGGTTCGTGGATACCCCTTTCCAGAACTATTCAGACTAGTAAAGGATACCATCGGATTTCTTTGCATCTTCCCATGGTCGATAAAATCAACACTCGAGTTGGGAGCTTCACTCCTCTCGCTCTTATTTGGAGAAGGAGATTCGACACAGTCAGGTCTGCCTGTGCAGAACCTAAAATTGCACACTTTTTGTGGTGTATCTTACATTCAACATCTCCCAAGTGGTGCTCGTATGATTCAGATTGGTGTCTCAGCTCCCAAATTCCCTTTCTGTGGACACTTGGAAACCTTATCACACATGTTTTGGTTTATGTCACAAATCCCAATGGGCTTGGAATTGGATTCATTCATTCCTTATCTTCCACTTCCAGCCAGAGTGTTTTACTTATCAACACATTCTTTTAGGAGATAATCCCATACTTACCCCACTTATTTTCCCATATTTGGTATGCTTTCAGAGGGGAAATTATTTTTTAGCTATGGAAAGAAAGGAATTCATTTTTATTTGTTAATGCTGAAGTTGATTAACAGTTTTCTATTTACAATAAGTTGGTGGTTATCACCAATGTGTTGTTGTAGATACAAGTGCAAGCGAATAAGGTGTCCCTTGAGGTGGAGCACCTCCATACCCTCATGCGTCATTGGGGTGATGCCCCCTGCAATGTTTCTTGGGAACGCACCTTCACCCTCTCGAGCGCTCTTCTACCCCATGCGACAGTCGTCCCCAAGGTGGTCATCGGATTCTGTTCTCAGCAGTGCTCTTTCAGTCATGCTCGCCAGTCTCCACGTAGTCACCTGCGGAAAAGTTTATCTCCCCCAGGGTTGGCCTCCCCCTATCATCTCGTCAAATCGGTTGGGGCTCTCCCGTTTCTTCTAAACAACACACCACATGATAGGTGGGGCCTCTCAACCTCTGCATCTGTCGTTGGATAATTTCTCCCAGCATGGCTCTTTCTATCTCTCCCACACGTGGGTTGTTGCTGACAATGAAGATGAAGACCCCTTGGGCTCTGGTTGGGAAGTTTCAGACACTGGAAAAGAGCTTCTTGGTCTTAGATTGGCTAGATGATCATGATCCTCCATCTGTTGGTCAACGTTTTGCTGCAGCAACATAGTTTCGTAGTTTGTTAAGTCTGTTTTGTTGGTTTTCCTAAGCTTGGCCTAGTTTGTTTCGTGGTTTTGGGGCATGCCCTCATACCGCCCGCTTTTTTGTTGAATTATCTTGTATCATGTTATTATTATTAATATAATATAAGATCTTTTTCATCAAAAAAAATGGGCTAAGGGTCTTCGACTGGGAAGGGGATATTACACAAATAGCTCGCCCAAACAAGTCAAAACATCAGCCTTACAATACCTATTATCACAAATCTTTATGTTGAATAGGTACCAAGGTTGAATGTCCAAGATCCTTAATACCTATCGAACATAAACCTTCCACATGTGACTAATATTGAACATTATTCGATGAACTAAAAATCAAGTGCCAATGTAAGCATAGGAATATGACAATGAAGATAATAACATTTTTTGTTTGTTAGACCAAATTTGTCCATAGGGCTTAACGAAGTATAAACAATGCAATTTGTTTATACCCTCTTTCTAAAGTGTGACATTGTAATTGGCAATGTCGATGCCAACATTCACTATCTACCACGCCCTTTAACTCTCTAAGGTTGTTTGTTCTGAAGTTTCATCCTTAAAATTGTCATCGACGCTACAACTGTATACTTTCTTCTTGTTCTTTTGAACCTTCATGAGTGTTGATTATGAAGTACTCTACAAAATAAAAATGAAATAAGGTAGTTGCTCCATTTACATTCTTTATAATATCATTTCCATATTTCAACATACTAGAAATGAAGGTACCCAAATCTCTTTGATTCTTGTCAGCTAATAGGTCTTGAAGAGTTGAGATAAAGTTTGGACGGATCAAATAGTTGAAAGGTGGTTAGAGGACGTGCATAGAATAGGACCGAGGAGCAGTAGGGGTGGAGATCAAAGTTTTGTTAGTTTACCCTTTCCATTAGAATCTCCTAAAAATTATTCTTACCATTTATTTAAGAAGTTGTTCACATAAATGGAAGAAAATATCCTTTGAATTTAGTTTATTAACCACTTCAACCTTCTAAGTGTTACTCAATTATTGATTTTTTTGTTTTCTCGTAGAGTGATTAGGACTCATTAAGATGCAGAATTTACGAATTATTATACTTTGTATTTTCAACGAAATAGGCTTTCGAGAACTCGAAAAGATGGTTGGTTTTTTGCATAGGAAAGAATATGGAAGAACTACATATTAAATTTAAGAAGATTTCAATATCGTAGAAACACCTCCATTAGGAATTTACGAGGGACTTGGTACGAAATCTGGAACAATGATCGTTTTTGTTGACGAGGCTAGGGTTTTCGCTTCCTCGACTTATGAATGAGACTATCGTTTTGGTTTTGAATCCCCTTTCTTTGTTTCGTCTCCCACAACTCGACCCTTAGGGGTCGAGTTTGGATGGTGTTTGTGTTTGCACTAGTTATTTCGTGCTTTTTCCCTTCTGTTTTAACCTGTTTCGTTGGAGTCCCCTTTCGTGGTCTTCCTGCGACCCCTGTTCGTTGTCCATTGGCTACATTTTCTCTATATTAGCTTCATTTTCTGCATCCTTCTCGTGCTCTCTTGGGTATAATTTTTCTCACTGCATTTGGCTTTAATCCAATCCTTTTCATTTCCCCTTCCCACGTTCTTTCTGTGCATAAAATTCTCTGTCTTATCTTCTGTTTTTTGTTTTTATCCTTGTGGTTTGGTACCTGGAGATTAGAGGATTATAATGGCCAATATTAACACGAAGACTGTTGGAAAGTATCCTCTCGATGGAGCAGATAGATCTTAGACCACATTTAAGGAGATACCTCGTGGTCCTTTGAGGAATAATTTTAATGGAAAGAATTTGCAGAAAACCCCTTTGCAGATGCCTAAACTCGACCCTAGGAAAAATGAAAATGGACGCATGCTAGCAGCAGATGGCACACCAATCATTCGAATCTATTGGGGTCGAGTTTGGATGGTGTTTGTGTTTGCGCTAGTTATTTCATGCTTTTTCCCTTCTGTTTTAACCTGTTTCGTTAGAGTCCCCTTTCGTGGTCTTCCTGCGACCCTTGTCAGTTGTCCATTGGCTACAGTTTCTCTTTATTAGCTTCATTTTCTGCATCCTTCTCGTGCTCTCTTGGGTATAATTTTTCTCACTGCATTTGGCTTTAATCCAATCCTTTTCATTTCCCCTTCCCACTTTCTTTCTGTGCATAAAATTCTCTCTGTCTTATCTTCTGTTTTTTGTTTTTATCCTTGCGGTTTGGTACCTGGAGATTAGAGGATTATAATGGCCAATATTAACACGAAGACTGTTGGAAAGTATCCTCTCGATGGAGCAGATAGATCTTAGACCACATTTAAGGAGATACCTCGTGGTCCTTCAAGGAATAATTTTAATGGAAAGAATTTGCAGAAAACCCCTTTGCGGATGCGTAAACTCGACCCTAGGAAAAATGAAAATGGACGCATGCTAGTAACAGATGGCACACCAGTCATTCGAATTCAGAGAATAGATGTTCAAAGCAATATCAATGACGTGGAAACTCGAGGTTTGATTGTTCGATTTCTGGGCTTTTGTCCTTCACTGGGAGTTTTCAAGGATTGGGCAACAAAGGTATGGATCACAAAAGGTGAGTATTCAGTCTCGGTCTATCCAAATGGATATTTCTTGATCTTTTTTGCTTTAGCACCCGATCATGAACTCGTCTTTCAAGGGGGGCCTTGGTTCATGGGAAGGGCAGGACTTTTTATGAAGCTATGGCATTCCGTGTTTAAGCAGGAGGAGATTCCCTTAGTTGCCCCTATATGGATTAGACTCTTTGGGCTACCTGTTGAGTTCTGGAATCAAACTATTTCTATGGCAATTGGCAACACGCTGGGCACATTCATGATGTTGGCAGAGGCTTCTTTACAGTTGGAGTAGATGGTGTATGCCAGAATTTGTGTTCTCATGGATCTTAGTAAACCATTGCCTGCCAAAATTTCTCTAGTCATTGAAAAAGACACATGGGAATAGGTAGTAGACTATGAGAACATTCCTTTTAGGTTCAAATTATGCCATGAGTATGGTCATTTAATTAGAGATTATAAGCTCAACCCCCACAAACAGCAAGAGCAAGAAAATCCCAAAGAGGACTTTATTGCACCGAAGAAGAAACAATTCGCTAGGAAAACTGATAAAGAAAAGGCAGAAACTAGTAGCAATAATAGATTCAGAGCACTACATGAACAAGAGGAAGAGAAAGGGGATGCACAGTTAGAATCTTAGGTACCGGAAACACAATTGGACAAGCAATAACAAATTCAAGATCAACAAGATGCACAAGATCAAAACCAGATGGTGATATTCCAAGCTCAACCTAGCAAGGTTACAAGTGAAAAACTAGTTAAAAATTATCAGCGGAAAAACAAATTGTAATGTCCCCTTTTTGAAGACCCTTAGCCTATCTTTCTCCGTGGGATTTTGGGATGTTGCAAGGGGAAAACTATGCTAGTAATTGAATGATATTCGCTGGAGAGTGATTTTAATCATTTGCTCATAAAAGAATATTTGGCAATTAATTTAATTTATTATTTAATTTAATTCCCAAAAATACAAAATAAAAAAGAAATTAGTTAAATAATAATAGAGTGGCTTTTAATGTCAAAAAGACCCTTAAAAAGGGGACGTCACACATAGAGGGGGAAAATAAAATAAAAGGGGGAAATTATAAGGCATGCCTTATTATTGCAAATTGTGGTTTTCCCTCCAAAAGGGAGTCACTCCACCTTGGGAGAAAATTATAAATATATGTTTTGCCATTGAGGGAGGGGTTATGTTGATTGATCATTTGATTTCACTCAATGCTTGGAGTATTGGGATGTATGCCCTAGTTCTTGCATTGTGCTCTCTCTCATTTGGATCTATTATTGAAGAATATTGAAGATTCCATTGTCCTCTCTATTGTGCTCTCTTGTTTTGAAGGTGTTTATGCATGGTATAGTCATTCTAAGGGTTGGCAACTTGGATTGGGGATTGTTTAAGCTTATTTTTATGTCTAAAAATATATTTATGTTGCAGATCTGATTTAGCATAATTTTGTGAGTATGTGTGACCAGATTTGAGGGTTTTTTGAGTAATACAAGTGCTGGAATTAATATATGTGCAAGCAACAATTTATTTTGCCCTAGGCAACTAACATTTTTGGCTATTTTGGGGGTTTAACAACTGTTGTTCTAAATTGGTTGGGTTCATCTTATTCCTTGTATTTTTCCAGGTCCGTGCATATCTCATTTGTCCAAATCGGAGTAGTTTTAAGGAAGATATCAATTTTCAAAAATTGCAGCAGACTAGGGTTTGATTGTCAAGTGTTTTCCATTGTGTATGATCATAATAAAAATCTGATTTGACTATTAATTATTTCTTAGCAAAGGGAGTTGATTTGGAGTGTATGGAAGCTTGGAGAAGGGCTGAAATATTTTTATTGGTTTTATTCTAACCCTAGTGACTGGATTTCTGATTTTGAAGTCTAATTTGAAGGGGTTTCAGTGGTCTAAAAATTCAGGTTTATAGCTCTTTGGAAAGCTCTTGAATTATAGATTAATCTGCATTTTATTTGAGGGCAAAATAAGAAATATTGAGCAAGTTAAATTTTCTAAGTTTTAATTGTTCTGGGTGATTTATTAATTAATTAACTGCTGCTAAAAATCAGATCTGGATGTTATTAGAGTTTTAATTAGTTCTCCCATCTAACCCACCATTTTGCCATACTCCAACCCCATTTTGGGTTGTATTATCGCCGACATTGGGTTATTTGAGGTCGAACTAAGAAAATCTAATCTTCCTAGGATCGATTTGGTTAATTAATTTGCAGGTTTTAATAATATCCCAAAAGGGGATATTACACAAATACCATGAGCAATTTCAAGATCAACTCCAGCAAGCAAAGGAGGTAGAAGGCATGGATAAGGCCATTGTGGTCTGAGGTCCTACAATGCCAAACCAAATGGAATCTACACTGGACATGGAACAAGAGAAAAATATTAAATATTAAATGGATACTAATATAAAGCTTGGTAGACAATTTCAGACCATCATATATCAACATGTTCCTAGAGATCAGAACAAGGTGGCAGATGCTTTAACTAATTGAGCCTTGGATCATAATAATTTGATCAGCTTTGGTCCTTTGCCTTTGCCTTTGACATGGTCTCCAAAGAAGCGGAAACAAATTGAAAAGATCTTTCACTTGCAATCATCAGATGGATAAGTTACAGATATGCTCTCTTTCGTCTTTAATATGTTGTGAGAAGTCCAAGGATATATCTTGGAGTATGAGTACCATGGCATGGCATTGTAATTTGAATAATTTATTTCTAATAATATAATTCTAGTTTTTTTAAAATATATATATATATATAAAGCTTGGTAGAAAGTCAAATCGGGCTAAACTTCAGAGGGAGGGTCATAATATGAGCAATTCAAGAACAATAAGGGACTTATCCCAATTTCTCCATAGCTCTTCCCAATGAAGCTAATCACTTGGAATATAAGGGGCTTGAAGGGATCACCCTCAAAAATTTAAGAACTCAGAAGAATGATCAATAATGAGCATTCTACGATGATCTGCATCCAAGAAACCAAAGCCTCTATTGATCTTATGAATGTGTTAGCTAACAATCTTTGGCCCTGAGCTAAACATTTATCTATAAGTTCTCATGGAGCTTCAGGAGGTTTGGTATCTTGTTGGGACCCCAAAGTGCTTACTATATTAAATTCATTTGCAAGAAAAAGTGTTTTGTGTTTACATGTCTATTCCACAACAGTTGACCAAGAATTTGTAATCTTTAATGTGTATGCTCCATTAAATCTTGAAGAAAAAAGACAATGGCACGCTATGTCTTCTAATATATGCTCCTTCCCTCGCTTACCACTCATATTAGGAGGGGATTTTAATACTATATTAAATATCCAAGAGAAGCAAGGTGGTAATCCCCATATAGATGCTAGTTTGAGCTTTATGACTCATTTAATTCATTCTCATCAGTTAGTGGATGTTCCTGTAGTTAATGGAATAATGACATGGTCTAATAGACGGTAGGGGGAGGATTGTCTCTTGGAAAGACTAGATCGATTTCTGCTATCTAAAGATTGGAGGGCTAAGGATTATACACCCAGGACTATGATTCGAAATAACAGTGGCTCAAACCATTGGCCAGTATGTTTGGAGATAGGTAGAACCTCACCGTGCAAAGCTCCTTTTCACTTTCAGCTTATGTGGTTGCGTCATAAGGATATCGATAAACTTGTTCAGAAATGGTGGTTGGAAGGAAAGCCAAGGTATGGAACTCAAACATTCATGTTTGTCAAAAGATTATCATATTTACAATCTAAACTAAAAGCTTGGAATTGGAATGAGTTTGGAGATTTCAACGTCAGGAAAACAAAGATTTAGGAATAGATGCAAGATCTTAACATTATTCACCGACATTCGGGGTATTCTATAGACCTCTTCAAAAAGGAATGTCGTTTGAAAGCCGAACTACAGGGATGGGAAACTAGGAAGGAGATCATGTGAAAGAAAAAATCCAAGACCCAATGGTTGAAGGAAGGGGACAAAAACTCATTTTTCTTCCATAGATTTGTACAAGCTAGAAGAGCCCAAAACCATATTCACTCCCTAATTAAAGGGGATGGTATTAGAGTGTACTCAAATCAGGGGATGAAGTACGTAGCTTAGCAGTACCTTCAACAGTTGTTCACTTCTTAACCCGATTTGAACTTGCAACAACAAATTTTGAATATCCTTCCTATGTGTATCTCTCAACAAGAAAATGAAAGGTTAATGCAGCCCATTATGGAAGAACTCAAAATGAAAAAAGGAAAAACACCTGGCCCCGATGGATTTCCGATTGAGTTCTTCTAGACATTTTGGGGGGTTATCAAAAGAGATCTTTTACAAATGACTGAGGAGGTAAGAAATGCTAAAACTCTGCTCAAGCAAATAAATAAAACGTTCATTGCTCTTATCCCAAAAAGTAATGAAGTAGAGGATAATTCAGGTTACCGTCCTATAGCCTTATGTAATGTTTTGTACAAAAAAATCACTAAGACTATGACGGAACAACTAAAACCCCTATTACACAAGATTATCTTCCCTGAACAAGGGGGGTTTGTGCCAAGTCATCATATTCATGATGAAATTGTTCTAGCCCAAGAAATCCTCCACTCTATGGACATACAGAAAAATTCAGCTATGTTTATTAGAATGGATTTATCTAAATCATATGACAAGGTTGATTGGGGTTTCATGTGCAAAGTTCTGGCCCAATTTAAATTTTCTTCATAATGGATTCAATGGATAAGTGCTTGTATCTCTTCTGTCTCCTTTGCGGTTTTACTTAATGGCTCTCCTTCGGAATTTTTTGTTGCCTCTAGAGGTATAAGGCAAGGAGACCCTTTATCACCTTTCTTATTCATTATTTTGGCGGAAGGCTTGGGAAGACTTGCAAAGAAAGCCTGTCAAGAAAAGAAAATTCACGGTATTCAGTTGGCTAAAAGTATTCAACCTATTTCTCATCTCCATTTTGTTGATGACTCTACGATGCTTGGGAAAGGTACTTCTATGGAAGAAAACAACTCCATAAACTTCATACCTTTTCACAAGCTACTGGTCAGCTGATTAACCAAGGAAAATCCAATATTTTTTTCTTTCATTGCTCTAGACAACAAGAGGACCAAATTTCAAATATTCTTCAATTCAAGAAGGGGGAGCTTCCTTTACAATACTTGGTTAATCCACAGGTATGAGTTAAAACTTCAAAAGTGGACTAACAGATGGCTTTCTTCAGGAGGCAAGATGATATTGGTCAAATCGGTTCTCCAAGATATGCCCATATACATTGCATTTGTGGTATATATTCCTGGCAAGACGTTGACACAAGTGGACTCTATCTTCCAAAAATTCTTATGAAGTGGAATCGAAGATAAAAGGAAATGATCCTTAGTCAAATGGAAAACTCTTTGTCGGCCAAAAAAATAAAGTGGTTTGGGATTTAGATCCTCGCCTAGCTAGATGAAAGCCTTAGCTACAAAACTATACTGGAGGATGTTGCTATACCCTTATGACCTTTGGGCTTCGGTTCTGAGAGTCAAGTATGCTAGTGGGGACCCCCCGGAAGAAATTGTGCGTTCTTCCCTTCCTACTAAGGGCTCTCATCCTACAGGTTATTAAAATGGGCCAAGACATTATTAAAAAACAATTGTTTTGGATAGTCAATAATGGGCAGTCTGCCAACTTCTGGACTGACTCATGGGATCGAGAGCCACCTCTTATTTTACAATATCCTCAACTCATTCCTATAATGAAGAAACTGCATGATATTGGGTGGAGGAAGGTTTCCCAATACGAAAGATTGTCATCCAATCGCTAAGAAGGTGCAAAATAATGGATTCTGCTCTTTGAATGGCCACTTGTAATTCAACATGAACACCAGCTTTTGCTACAAAGTCTTTTCAACAGTCGTCCTCTTTCCTCATCTCCATTTGCTGACAAATTGGGATCTGGGGACTAGATTCATCAGGCTATTATACTGTTTCTACAAGTTATGCATCCTTGGTGATTGACAATCCTCGCCCTCTAAAGTTCCTCTTCAAGAACCTATCGCACTCGGGGATGTGGCCTAAAGTGAGTTTTTTTTTTTGTGGCTTCTTATTCATAGGCGGGTTTTAACAGGAAATCAGCTTATCAAGAAAGGATTTTATGGACCTTTTAGATGTGGTATGTGCTTACAAGATGAGGAATCTTTTACTCACCTATTTTTCCTATGCCCTTGGGTTGTTCATATCTGGCGAAAATTTGCGACTCTCTTTAAGTTGAGGTGGCATAACTTTGATTCTCTTGAACAGGTTATCAAAGTGGCAAAGGATGCTTCCTACAGGACAAAGGCTTCTTCCGATACTGTGGAGTGGGATTTCTCTTCTTCTTTGCAATACCTGGAAAGAAAGAAATAACCGACATTTTCAGCAAAGTAGCAAAGAAGGCTCCTATATCTGGGAAAAAACAAAAATTAATATAGTTGAAAATCTCAAGCATAAGATCCCTTTACCTAACACTTTATCTCTGGAATGGGAATATATTTGTAATCAGCTTTCTTTGGATCCAAGAGAAGCCATTTTACCCCGGTGTCATATTAAGAAGGAAAGAAAAAGGGACACTCAAGTCAAGGCCCCTCCCTTGGGATATGGATAGTTGAACATGGACGGAGCTTCCAAAGGTAATCCAGGCAAAGCTGCTATGGGAGGCATTGGTAGACACCATGAGGGTGATGTGCAGTTCTTTTTTGCTGTTAAGTTGTGTGTTACTACCAACAATGTAGCAGAGATGAAAGCAATCTGTAAAGGTATGCAAGATGTGCCAAAGTGTGGTTGGCTGAAAATTCAAGTTAGATCTAACTCCCAATTGGCCATCAAGATATTATCTCGTAGCAGAGCCACTCTCCCACCTAATTGGCTAATTTCCGAAGAAGTCTAGAAGATTAAAAATTGCAGGAAAATTTTATGGAAATGCAATTTATTCAATTCCCCGGGATAGAAATAAGATTGCAGATGGTTTGGCTAACTGGGCTCTGGATAATCAGGATCTCTTGTGCTACGGCTCACCTCCTTTATGGTGGTCCAACCAGCTACAAGACGATATCAGATACATTTTCAACTTGGAATTCTCTCTATGATGAATGCAAATGCCATTTTGTTGTATAATGCTATGGCTTGGACCAAAAATTTTCAAGCTTGGCATACCCATATATGTAAATTTGGATTTCATCTAATATAAAATCTTTTTTGTTTTTTCTTTCAAATTTCAGCGAAACACTATGCCGCTCACACAAATTAGCAAAATTGTACAATGCAACGATCAGATTCAAGGCCTTTTGAGTGAAGACAGACTTTTACAACTTTAGCAATTTTACAAGAACTTTTAGTGGCCCCAAAGGCATTTTGGGAAAGTCGTGTACAATGAGTTGAGACATGATAAGTGTTTGCTACAAAAGCTACACGACCAAACAATACTATTTGCAGAATTATAAATACATACCATGAACATAACACAGTAGAATAGGAGAGAATGTATAGGTAGTGTAAAGCAACGAGGACCTGTCACATCAGCATCCCTGCCCAAATATTCAACTTGCTATTTATAAAATGTATGCTCCACTACTTGTCAGTTAAGCCACAACCATTGACCTCTACCATTCACAACTAAAAATTCATTAACCAAAGCCGATAAGAGAAACAATAAACAACGTAACAAAGTCGCTTCCAAAGCACTGCACTTATTAATAGCTACCATCTAATACAAGTCAATTCAAGATAGTTCAATACTGGTTAGAAATAAGTAAAAGTAAAATCTGATGCTTATTTGGTTAAAGGAAATAGAGATCATTACTATTCAAAATTCAAAAATAAGATAGTAGTGTGGAAACCCCGAGGCCTTAAAATATGGGAATGGACCACTGAAACTATAAACAAATGATTCATCACCGTGCAAAGGCATGTCACTGATATATGAATATATCGAGGTAAGAAATAATTAAATAGTTCAACAGTGCAAAACACATCTTTGTATTTTTTACGTCATTAAGTTAAATGACCAATTCATTTTAGAAACCCAATTTTTTTAAAAATGTACAACTTACCGTCTGACATACATGCAAGAGTGTGGCTTCAATGTCCGCAACATTAAGCTTCCATAGTGAGTTAATCATCAAATCTTTATTGCACTGTAAGTATGTTTCCATATCATTATCACTATAGTTTCCCTCTGTCCTTAGTTGTCTTTTCATGTCTTCTTGTAGCTGTAGCAATGCAAAAGCTCCTATTGCAAAAAATAACAAAGTATATTTAGAAAAATGGAAAAAAAGTGTCTTTACAGTTAATTGTATTCTCCTCAATAAAATTAAAAGGCATATCAAGACACTGTACCTCTTACATCCAATCCAATAATGTTGAGCATGTAAGTTACCTGTTGCTGCTGTAACTTGTGATTTTAAAAAATGTCCTTTATTTCGGACCCATTCTGCCAAAAATGGTACACCCAAATACACGGCCTTCTTCCCAAGCTCCTTTGCTGCTTGTCTTACATATATATAGCCAATTGTGTGCAAAATATCAACTCCAAAGGCTGCAAACAAATATAGAGATAGCGAGAAAATAAAACATTAAAAACAAAGTTTTCAGAAAACCAATAAAAAGGCTACTTTTGATTCAACAAATCTCATTCTGATTTGGTTCAAAAATGTCCAAAGCATTTGACTACATTTGGCGTAGGTATAACAGGAAGAGGGGTAAGGAATACCTATAACACAAAAAAATTCAGGGTATTTGGCATGTAGAAATACCCAAGTTTCACAAAGGAGTTTCTCAAGCATGATAAGATTAATAATGGGAAACAAGCTTGTTTTTTATCATCTCTGTGGTAATCTAGAATGATTACCAATTCTGTCAGAAACAAAGAAAGTTTGGCAACTTGGGATCTTGGAGAGGAAAATTAGATGCAAAAGTGACATTTAAATATATTTATTCAACCTCTAGATTCATTTGCCAAAGCTCTTCTAGATAAATCTCGAGAATCTTATTGACTAAACAGTTTGTGAAGAAAGAGAACCTAGCTAGTCAACTTTTAGTGATGACTAGTTTAGTCAGTTGGGCGCATAAAGGAAGCCATCCTTATCCGCAAACTTGTAGAGGGAACCAATATAAATACATTTAATTTGAATATGGCATCTGAAAATATTTGAGAAGACATATCACATATAATGGGGACTGTTTGTATACCTAAAAGCCAGAATCTAAGTTGCTGCAATGGATTTTTGGCATAAAAACATTTATTGGACCATTCCCTATGATAAAATTAGCATCTCAAGTTGGGATCTATCTTCTCTTTGGTACATCATTGTGTTGCATTTACTACAGACGATGAGATCAAGCTTGCCATAAGCACAGTCCTACCAAAATACCATTTTCACTACATATACCATTTTAATTTTTATAACTCTTGTTACAGCCCTGGTTATTGTTCAAAAGAAGCTCTATTCAATGCTAATATAATGAACAAAGTTTACAAGAATGAAAGCCTGGATGGAGGGGGAAAAAAGAGGGCGCATAATATAGAAAAACTCTTGATTAGCTACTACTACAACTTGAACAAGAGATATTAACTAATTGGCTACCTCCAACATGGATCAAAGAAGCCTTCTAGCTTGCTTGTGTGGGGAAGCACTGAACAAGAGAGCTAACAGGACAGCTTAAGTACATGTAATATGAGGCCATCCATGAACAAAGATGTATAAGCACCTACAAGTTTTTCCATTAAACACAAATGTGAATTCTCTAAGTCTTCCAACACTTATATGGTATTGATTCTTTGATATTTTGTTGTTGTCGCCTTTTTTTAAAATGTTCTGAAGCATTGAATGTCTAAGGAGGTGTGTTACCTGCTAAGAAAGGAAATCAATGATGGTGGAGCTAAATGCACAAATTTAGACTACACTATGTCCATAAATGAAGATTTTGAAATTTAGCATGCATTGTTATTTCTTTGTTTGAGAATGTTGGCTGCTCTGTTTTGGGATTTCAACAGCAAATTTTGACTGGGACCTGGGAGAAAGAGCAACCTAAGATTATAATCAGATTTTGATTTTCTATGATTATGATCTCCAATAAATTGAACTAGAAAGTACAATATTGAGTATTAGTTATTCTTTGTACTTGGTTACTAACTTTCCTTAATTTGTTTATCACTTTTTTAATTTTTCATGATTCCAATCTGGTATTCATGCCTTTGTTACATGTTTGTTTGACTATGGCCAAAATATGTAGTTCCATTTATTTCAAAATTATTAAATTTGCAATTTGCTTAAATACTTCATGCATGAATTCTCTATAGTGATAAATTACCTAGCTGATGTATTAAGCTGGATTGGAAAACAAATTGTAAGGAGTCCATGATGGTGGTGTGGAAAATGAATATGTACATAATCCCCATATGTATGAATTACAATCAAATCTAGTTTTAAATCAGAGCCTTGTGCAGCTTACCGCGTCTAGGTAAGAATGGAAAATCTAAGATGAGATAAGAGCTATGCTAAAATACACAAACCCTACAATTCCTAGGCTAGTGGTAAGTAACTACAAAGTTTTCAGCTTTTACATTTTGAGTATGTGTCTAACATTGTGACAAATTCTATCCCATGAGAAGTACTTTCCTCTCAGATGGGGTAATGATGACAATGTGGTGATGAAAATCAGTCTCTATGGAACATTTGGATGAATGCCTTTCTTATATGTATTTTCAAACATGCCTCTAAGTAAAATATTCAAACTCAATCACTAGTGGAGAAAATTGGCCTTCAACTGTTATATGAGATCCAAGAGCACATTTTCCCACCAGTAATAAACAGATTCCATTTATAAGACTTCAGGAGATGGATTGCCCAAGAAAACCATGAAAATGATGGGACTTATTAAACAAAATGCAGAGGAAAAAAACGCCTTGTGCAAACAAACTAATATTTCCATGAGGCTTACTTAAACCTTCAAAAAGAGTGAACGTAAAAAATATAGACGGATCATTTTCTCTATTTTATCAAAAGAAGAGATATTCTGATAACTTACCTGTAATGTCCCCTTCTCGAAATTAGTCCAGAGGAGACCTTTAGCCTCCTTTTTATTTCCCGTAGGCGTAAAGGGTGTGGTAAGGGAAATAATTTAACAGTTTAACTTAAGTTCGAAAAGGTAACATTATGTTATATTTATAAAGTGACTTAAGTTGTTGAAAAAGTAAGTTAAGTTATAGTTATAAAAAGGTAAGTTATGTTTTATTGTTAAAACATACTTCCTAATAAAGCAAAGTCAAACATCAAAATAGAAGTGGGACATCCCATTTGGGGACCTTTCCTTGTGAAATGTGGCATGAAAGGTTATAAAAGAACATGAGGAGTCATTTGGAGCTCACTTTTGACTACATCTCTCTTTTATTTTGATGAGTTTGAGCTTTGTGCTTCAACTTCTACATTTGAGGACGAAAACCCTCCAATGTATTCAAATTTGAGAACGAAAATCCTCTAATCTTCAAGGGTGGCTTCATATAAGAGTTGCTTTTGGGCATCCTTTCAAAGTTTTGCAATCTCATAGTTGATTCAGCATATAGGACATGTTTCAGATCAGTTTTCAGGAATTTTCAGCTAGGGCATCACACTCCCAAGCCAAATTTCATGATTATACAGCTAGGGCATCAAAGACACCAATTGGGACAGCAATTTTTGGGGTTTTACCCTTATTTTGAGCAGATTTTAGGGTTGGACGACCCTCTATGTAAGACTATTGCAGATGGTGATCGAATCGGTTGGGTGCTAGGGTATTGCACAATAGCCAAATTCTCCTCACTAAAATAGAGCACCATTTTTTTCAATCAGCTAAGCCATTCATCTGGGCAGATTGAGCAATGACAGTCAGTTGTACTTTATATTTATTTTCAGTCTAAAAATAAAAAGAAAAAAATCAATTTTGATGCAAATATAATCTTTTCAATCAAATCCATATTTGTGGAGGTTCTATCAATGTTTTCCAATATGTGGGTTATTTTATTTTTGAGGTTTCGTGTTAATAAATCAAAGAAATCATACTGTGGTCTTTTTATCAAAGGGTTTACTAAGAAATCAATATTGGGACTTTGTCTAGAAGGGTTTTCTCTAGGAGCGAAATTTCATTAATTTAAGCCCTTAAGGGACTTAGTGTATCTGAGCTTAGAATCTTGCCAGCCCACAGGGTAGATCTAATTTGAATGCAACATACTGGAAAGATGTGAAGCTTCAGCTCTACAGAGCTGAGTGGAAAACTAGACATCCTGCCATCATCAAGGGATGACCTACCCACCATTTTGGAAGAAGCAGAAAATTGTTTGTCTAAGGTATAACAGTCACAATATGTGACTATTAAATGGGTAATGAAACCCCAAGCTTTTGAGACACCCAGACAAAGAGTAAGGCTTGTAGTTATCACTTGTATTAGTGAAATACAAGAATAACACTCCTAAGTTCCTACAATGGAACCATGAGGGAGAAATTTCAGCTGATTGTGGAGAGTCTTCATGGTCTAGAGGACATCAAAAGTTCTTTTGCTAGGAGGGCGCCAATTCTAGAAACTGTGGCAAATCAGTCCATGTGGTTGGATTTTTGGATCTTGAATATGGTGATCTTATTATTAAATGGTTCAACATTTCGTTTGCAACTTCAATAAAATCATACTAGAAAATGTAGTAGTTTCAATCAGACACTTATGACTCTGGTTCTAATGAGGTATGATATTCTCAGCAATTATATCTATATTAATTGTTTTTTGAGCAGGAAGCTTCACTAGTTGCAAACAACACTACCTAATAAATGTTGTTTGAAACAGTGGCAAAAAGCTGAGGCCATATTTGATCAAGTTGAGGGACTTACTTCTATGACTCAACAAAGAAGAATTTTTCATTTGTGAGAAAGGAAAGAGAAGAAAACAGGAAAGCAAGAAGAAACAATTGAGGCAAGAAGGGAACCAACATGCAAGTGGAAGCTGATACAACATGGGTTCCAGCCACTACAATTCCGATTTTGAGCATAATGCAATGCTCCACCAATTCGGACAAACATGGAAAAGAACCTTGATGTCAAAGATAATCATTATACCAACAACAATATAGAAGAAGTTGACTAAGTTTTTATGCATTGTTATATTTATTGAGGCTCTATTACAAGAAGTGTCAGTGAAAGGTGTGAGTCAAGGCAACTATCTTATTAGCATCAGCATTTCACATGAAACTTCAAGGAAATTTACCATCCAAAAATCAGAATGTGCAAGCGACACATGGTAAGTACACCAAAACTTGGAAGGTGTGCAAAATTCACACACACAAAGAGGAAGCAATTGTATATCTCCTACCATCCAAGCGAGAACATACTTGGACAACCATGTTACCAAATTCCAACCTTAATGTTTGTTCATAATCATTATAACTCCCATACCACTTCAATACAATTGTTTGCAAGGCCTCCCGATCAGATAAGGGGTTATAGTTATGATTGTTTATAAAGCATTTGCAATTCGAAATTATACAAACCTTTGATAAATTTTGGCAAAGATATCAAGTGTAGTTGCTGCAGACACTACCATGCTGCTGGAACACTGTATCAGGATGCAATAGCGCAAATATTTTGCACATTTTTAGGGGGTTTTAATCATTGGAGATGTGGGCATAAGTTTCCGCTAAAGGGTAACAAACCTTTAGACCCCATAGTAACTAATTCAGGCGAAATCCATATTGTGTGGCTGTTGAACGGTGCCACCTATCACCAGTCCTGATTCGCAACCAAATCCAGTGAAGACAACTGGCCATAACAGAAGAATCCATCTCAGCAAACAGAATGGAGGGTATCACAGATACTAGAACTTTTTTTAGATCCCAATTGATTCATGACTCAACTATTTTGGATGTACTCGTTGAGATTGTTCAAGGTGCTTCACCTTGTGCAGAATCTTCTACTCATGTTAGAGGGGTGCAATAGAAGCCAACTACGTCACAAAGTAAAGCAGGAGTTGGTAATTGCCAATCTCCAAGGCTGATTTGGGATCCTGGGATTTGCGAAAAGGTTCAGTCCAACAGACTTGAAGAATTGAGCTTGCAAATTGCTTGAGAGCAAGCAATTTTGGGAGGAGAGGACTATAATGTCCCCTTCTCAAAATTAATCTAGAGAAGACCTTTAGCCTGCTTTGTATTTCACATAGGCATAAAGGGTGTGGTAAGGGAAATAATTTAACAGTTTAACTAAGTTGTCGAAAAAGTAACTTTATGTTATATTCATAAAGTGACTTAAGTTGTTGAAAAAGTAAGGTAAAGTTATAGTTATAAAAAGGCAACTTATGTTTTATTGTTAAAGGTGACTTTCTAATAAAGCAAAGTCAAACATCAAAATAGAAGTGGGACATCCCATTTGGGGACTTCCTCGTGAAATGTACCATGAAAAGTTATAAAAGAACATGAGGGGTCATTTGGAGCTCACTTTTGACTACATCTCTCTTTCATTTTGATGAGTTTGAGCTTTGTGCTTCAACTTTTGCATTTGAGGATGAAAACCCTCCTTTGCAATCTACATCTGAGGACGAAAACCCTCCATTGTATTCAGATTTGAGGATGACAACGCTCTAATCTTCAAGGGTGACTCCATACAGGAGTTGCATTTGGGCATCCATTTAGAGTTTTGCAATCTCAGATCTAATTCAGCAGCTAGGGCACGTTTCAGATCAGTTTTTAGGAATTTTCAGCTAGGGCATCACATTCCAAGTCAGATTTCATGATTATACAGCTAGGGCATCAAAGACACCAGTTGGGACAGAAAGTTTTGGGGTTTTACCCTTTTTGGGCAGATTTTAGGGCTGGATGGCCTCCTTCTAGGACTGGACAACCCCCTATGAAGACTATTGTAGCTGTGATTCGAAGTGGGTTGGGTGCTAGGGTTTGCACATAGCCATATTCTGCCCCAGAGCACCATTTTCAATCAGTTGGAGCCATTCATTTGCAAGATTTACCAATAATGCCTTCAGCCGTACTTTTTATTTATTTCCATTTTAAAATTAAAAAGAAAAATTCAGTTTTGATGTAAATCTGATCTTTTCAATCAAATCCATATTTTTGGAGGTGTTATCAATGTTTTCCAATATCTGGGTAATTTTATTTTGAGGGTTTGCGTTAATAAATCAAAGAAATCAGACTGCTGTCTTTTATCACAAGGGTTTACTGAAGAAAATCAGATTGTTGTTATTTTGTCATAAGGGTTTCCTAGGAAATCCAAATTTCATTAATTTATGCCCTTAAGGGATGTTAGCTTACCCTTATTTTGGGCAGATTATAGGGTACAAATGACCCTTATGCAAGACAAATTGACAGCTGTGGATTTGAAGTGGGTATGGGTGCTAGAAATAGTTCATGGCATGACTTTTTATCATTATTTCCATGTCTAGAAAATAAAAAGAAAAAAAATTCGCAAGTTTTGAATGTCCCAATTTGATCTTTACAATCAAACTTTTCCCTCTTTGGCTTCTCCCGGATCTTCATTGCACCATTCTGAGTTGATTCAATAGGTTTCTATTCTAAGTAATGGCTATTTTGAGGATTTGCATTAATCACAACTGTTCAGCAAAAATCATGACTGTCTATCTGTTGTTCAAATACCACGCAAGGGCATTATTCTAAGATAGCACCATTACCATTGTTATTTTGTCACCATGGGGTGATTGGTGTTGCTCAACTTCTCATCCACATTGTACAAAGGGAATCATTACTGCCCTCATAGCCTTAACTCCGGGGCCAACAGACGAGTATTGATTGTTTCGACCCATTGGAGGACACATAGATAGAATCGGACTCAGCGAGGATCGTTACCCAATTATTTTTCTCAATCTTGCTGATTCAGTCTTTCATTGGCTTCCTTAACAGATTTCCTCCTTGCAGTAGAAATAGGGGAGTCAGCAGAAGTTGTAAGAGAAGTTGGACTGCAGTGATATTTTGTAGGTTCAGAGAGATGCCATAACTCCAATTACTAGATGAGAAAAATTGCATCTAATACTCATATAGTAAATTACTAAATAGTGTTCAAAATCATTAGAGAAAGCCTAGATAGAAATTAAAGCTTGCAAAATCACTAGAAGAAACTAATCATAGTACACCCATGTCATCTAGACTAGGTGGCAAATCCATACCACATGCAGTGTTACCTAATAGTTGAGGTCAGTAGGCCAAACAGCATGGACTAACATGAGACAAGACAAAGAACAGCCCTGCTGCTAGGTTGGCTGCCAGCTGCACCTGCACTCCATATGTAAACACCTCTAGCATATTTCCAGTAAGAAACCAATTAGGAAAGTTTAATCAATCAACATTTCTCCTATCTTCCATTGCTGAGTGAATTTTCTAATGTTTTGATCCGGGTTGGAATCATTTGCTCGGAATGAGTGCTGTCCTATTATTGTAACTTGGTGATAAAGAAAATATGATTCAGTGGTAGTACCCAGATATCCAAATATGAACTGTACAGCCTGATTAACTAATGCGTTTTGGATTCCAACTCCGTTGTTTCCATTGGCGCAGAATCTGGAGTTCTGAACTTCAATCGGAGTGGCTTTTGAGTTGGGAAGAATTGCAACTATACCGTGTGGTTATTTGACTTGCGACTATTAAGCCAATGTTGGAGCGGTGTACATAAATGCTAGGGAGAGCCAATTGCATAGAACTAGCTTGCTAAAGTGATTACTGATCGCACTGATGTACTAATTTTCCATGATGAGCCAATGGGGTTTAACATGATGTGGTTCAATCAGATACTTATGGCTTTCTTAGCTAGGGTGATGATTCAAGAACTTTTTATAACTGAAAATATCCCATACCACAATACTAGGTTTATTAATGGTTTAAATGTTGTGAGTGAAGCATATCTGTATCCAGTGTGAAAGTGGCGTCAAGACTGCATAGGGCCTTGTCTGTTTTAAGGGATGGTGCCTTAATTGGGATTTTGCAGATCCAAAGAGAACTAATCGTTGCAGTGTTGTGCTCTACAGCTGGACCACAACCTAATGGAATTTATTCATTTCTTCAATTATTCATGTTATGCCATGATTTTAATACTGGAATGTAGTTTTAAAAAGGCTGTGTATATTTTGTGGGCTACCTACCACCAGGATAGCTTTCAACTTGCTTAGTGGTATCATGCTGCACTTCGATGCTGTTCTGTGGTAAAAGCCAATAATAGAACTGGTGTCGGTTACAAAACAAAAATCTGGAGTGGCGCTGCAGACTAGGATGAGCCAATTAGGAGGATGTAAAGTCCAGGTGATTGAATTAACGTGTTGTGGATCTGGGGGATGCTAATTGGATAGACGTGACAAGTGGCATTAGACCAGTAGGAACAAATTCGAAAGGGATGGGGCCAACTGATGCAGACTTTGGCACCACAGCTCTGTAAATTGTGTTGATGCAAAAAGTTTAACCAGTACGAAAGATTGAGTTCATGTGGATATGCCTCAAGACGGAGTGCCAGACTGAAAAGTGCTGACTGATTCAGATTTCTTCTCCAAGATTTCCATGATGCATTTGAGCAGCAGGATGGTGTCCGGTCCTTGGCTCCGGTGCAACCATCTGTATATTCCCAGCCAGAGCAATGATCATGGTGTCGGGACCTAAGAGTCGCTCTTGCTGCTACGGATCTAATTTTAGTGTACCACATCATGGAGTGCCATGAAATATTGTATAGTGCTAATGTAGCATGTATATGAGTTGATATGCACATGAGACATGGTTCATGGTAGTTTTCAGAATCTGATTTTTGTATGACTTTCAGGAATGACTGATTAGCCACAATTGATTCAAACGGGCTCTACAAGCATGCTCAGGTTGAAACTAAAGCACTCTACTTCCATGGTGTAAGAGACATCCTGGCAGGCATGCAATGTTTGATACAGGTGCAGATAGGGCACCTCAAGGTGAGTAGAATTCCTTTCAAGAAGGTTGACGTCAATTTCCTGTGTCATTATAGTTTGACATATGCATCAATTCCATTGAAGACTTATCCATACACGATTTGAATTTGTTGTCGTTTCATGCAAACTTTGATTGAGTAATGTTCTTGAGCAGGGCTGCAACTATGCAGAACAGGGCATGCGTTTTTAGACACTGCGAATAATCAAGGTGTCTGCATCACTTTGGTAAGCATGCCAAATAGCTATGTTGCCAGGATACGGATACGAGTACCAGTACGGGTACGGGTTCGATATGCGGATATGTCAATTTTAAAAAACCCTTGGATACGATATGTCTTGGATACGTTCGCACGCGCACACATTTATTTACACATTTACACATATATATATGTACATATACTCATTTTAGTCATTTTTTAGTCCATAAAAAATTGAAATAGTAATACAAAACTTGAATCAATGTTCAAAACATTCAATATACTTAAGACTTAACATTTTCATTGATCATGTGGCTGCCATACATATGCTATACGAATATCATATCAACATGAATACGAACAAAACTTGAAAAATATGCTAGGATCAATGTTCAAATTTTCAAAACATACAATATACTAATATACTTGAGATTTTACATTTCATTGATCATGTGGCTGCCATACATATGATATAGGAATATCATGTCAACATGAATACAAACAAATCTAGAATATATCATCTAGATTTTCCTCAAAATCAAGTTCCTGTGTGCCACTTGCACTTGCACTAGCTCCACTCTCATTAATTCCACTCTCCGCTCCTTGCGAGCATCCCTTGAATGTCATCTTCGCCATCAAATATTGAAAGTTGGGCCAGTGTGGCTGCGGAGGCATTCAAGTCTGTGGTCTCTGGAAGAAGATCCCAGAGCTTTGTGAGGCCCTTTAGCATAGTCCTTCAGACTTGCGTGACAAGAGGCGCAAATTGGAATGCACATATACCAAATGCTCAGCCTTTTTAGATGCCAGCTTGTTTCGTTTAGCTGAGTGTATAATAGGTATAAGTACTCCAATTCCGCTCTGCGGAAGAATTACTAGCCACCTATTACAACAAAGTTAGAAAATTGAAATTCAAAGACAAATTAGTAACATACTAAGAATGTGTGAAAAATAAATTAAAATCCTAACTAATCCTTAGTAAAATTTAAAATATTCGAAATGATTATAAATTTTAAAATTTATAAATGCTATACCTGTGAAAGAACTTTTATAACAATAGGACGTAAGTACTTGGCATCATGGCCATGTACACGCCACCACGTGATTGGAGCTCAAGTTGCTCTTGTTGAAAAGAGCCTTAATCGCTCCCATGTTGCCTTGTAAAGCAACAAATATGCCCATTTCACTATCTGACCACACTGGCTATAGATGGATCGGGAAAAAGTCCTTCTGAATGCTGCGCTGGATCCATTTCCAACTTCAGAGTTATAGAATGGTGGTTGCCTGTTGGGTAGCCCAAGTACGTCAGAGCTATAATACTTTGGGTTTAGTGCATAAGCAAGGAGATGTAATGAGGTGGTCATTTTATTCCACCTCTTCATGACCACACTCTTGACCTCATTGTAGAAGGTCTCTTCTGGATCTTGCTCCGTTGTTTGTATTACATCTATCTTATACGTTCAAGCATAGAATGTATTCCATCATATATCTCTCGCTATGCTTGCTTCATCAATCTCTACGAATATCGAATCATGGAATGAATGGGCTCAGTAAAACTCAGCAAGTACTCAACCTTGGCCCACCAATCATCATCAAAGACCCGTGATTTTACCCTTGTAGCTTTCTCTGTATATGACTGCCTCCACATTGTCCAAACATTGCAAATCACCATACTGCTTAAAGCCCCTCTCACCTTCTCAAGTTGTCTCAAAACGATCGTGTGAGAGGCAAATCTTGTTTCTGCAACCTTCTAGCAACTCCAACCTTGAGAATCTTCCTGAATATGGCTTGTGACATATGATGGTTTGTGATAAACATCTGAATGTCATTTGCCTTAGTGTAAATTTGCGCAATCCATGGGATTTTCCCAATCTTTTGGAGCATCAAATTAAGGGAGTGGACAACACAAGGGGTCCAAAAAATGTGCTCATATATACCCTCTATTATCATTCCTGCATTGCTTTACAAGTTTTAGCGTTGTCCGTGATGACTTGGACAACATTTTGGGAGCCCACTCGACTCAATTGCCTCTCTATCAAAATGTCGGCAATAAATTGTGCATCTTTGACTTCCCCTTAACATAGTCAATGGCTTTTAGGAACATTGCCCCTTTAGGGCATACTACAACAACATTTATGAGGGTCTATTTCTAGAATCTTTCCATCCATTTGAAATGATGGAAACCCTTCCATGAATCTTTGATTGGCTACAAAGTGGTGTGAATGTGTTCCACTTCCGTTGCCAAGAGTGTGGTTCAAACCTTTTCATAACTGGGGGATTTGTACCCTTGTGGAGCTTCACTGATAGCCTTCACCATCTGATGCCAATATGGAGACCACAATACATTAAAGGGCAGCCTGCATGCATAAATGCATCGAGCAATAACCTCATTAGCAATCTCCCTCTTTTCGATATTAAATGCTTTTTCCAATGCTCTTTTTGGCCTTTTTCGTGAGGTCTCTGGACTCTGTTGATCAAAAGGGGAACCAAGTGGCTGACTTTGAGTTTGGATGAAAGGATGAGTAGTAGATCTAGGTGTGGGTGGTCGTGATAAAGGCCTTCTTTGCAATGCAATGGTTCTAGATCTATTTCTTTAAGATTGTCTATCAACCTCCTCTTGCTCTCTCAGGTACTGCGGCATTTTTTCTTTTGATATTTTAGGGCACTTATTTATCCCCACACCTCCAATCCCAGTCAAATGGATTTTCAGTCAGCTATATGAGGATTTGTGTTGAGTATGACAACCATGACATATCCAAATCCGACCCCCCACCACCAACAATGTTGTCTACCACTGTCACATGTCTCCAAAGAGGACAATTAGGATCATGTTTCATTCATTGGAACTGATGTGTTCCTTAGAAGCCTTCCTCTTGGCCTTGCACTCCACCTGAAGCAGAACTTGATGCCATCCTAATATGTTTTTGATCACTCAAGATCACCATAACAACACGAGGTGAGAGCATACACAAAGTTAGGATGTTTAAAAAATTAAAAACATTTTGCCTTAACATAAATAAATTAGTTATGTCATCCTAATCTGTTTTTGATCACCAAGATCACCATAAAGGTGCGAGGTGAGAGCATACACAAATTTAGGATGTTTAAAAAATTAAAAACATTTTGCCTTAACATAAATAAATTAGTTATATCATCCATAATTTGTTTTTGATCACCAAGATCGCCATGAAGGTGCGAGGTGAGAGCATACACAGAGTTAGATGTTTAAGGATTTTGCCTTAACATAAATAATTAGTTATGTCATCTTAATTTGTTTTTGATCACCAAGATCACGATAAACGCATGAGGTGAGAGCATACACATTTAAAATAAAAAAACAGATATATTAACATTTAACAAATTTAAACTCTAAAAAATGATTTTTTACCAATTATTAAATTAAATAACCCTAAACTATGCCATCCTAATCTGCTTTTGATCACCAAGATCGCCATAAAGGTGCAAGGTGAGAGCATACACAGATTTAGAATGCGTTTAAACTTTTAACAAAATAAACATAATTTTTAAAACATAAAAAAGCCGCAACATAAATAAGTAAATAAATGCGTAAAAAAATAAAAGGTTAAAAGGATGAATTAAAAAAAATTATTATAATTAAAATACGGTATACCTGTAATGTAGAAACCTATATCCTTGTTGTTTCTCTACTCTTCTAGTTTTGATTCTTGAATGAACAATAAATTTAAAACAATCTCTTGCCTCTCAAGTCTCAACAATGAAAGTGACTTCCTCTCCTGTGCTCCTCCTTGCAATGGTGGACTCCAAACAAAAGAAGCAATGGTTGCCCCTCCTTCAAATCTTGAGCCTCCTCTAAACCTCTTTCAAACATCCATGTTTTCCAATCTTTGCCTCCACTAAGCTCTTGCCCAACATCTTCTTTGGCTCTTTGCTCATACACTTGCAAAAACCAACAATGAAATTGTTTGTGTGATTTCGAATGAGAGGGGTACGTGGCTTTTCATAGGGCATTTTCGTGTAACATGAGGGTTTCAAGCAATTATCTTTACACCATATGACCAAATTAGCCCGATTTCACCAATTTAGGAGCAATAGTATTCTTATTTCTGAAAATACTAGACAAACTAGGTGAATGCATTGCCTTTTTAGAAGATACACGTTTTTAGAAAGGGATACGTCAATTTTGCTGAGACACATACTGCTTGATCCTCCCAGGTTCGACTTTGACACTTCATCTGCTTCAGATGTATCTATGATAAGCTGTTAGTTCACAGCACCAACATGATTATGTATGGGCACCAAAACGTACTTGCACCGAGTATCTCGACGTACCTCCGTGTCTTTCTTAATTCTTATAATGTTTGGGTGTCGATTTCAATACATTTGAATCCAGGGAATGAATTTTGTTTCTTGAAATCTTTATACTTGTGAGCTTAGCTCTTTGTCCTTAATATTATTGTGCACGTGTTTTTGAGTTCTTGTAGCTTCCTGCTGCATCAAGCTCATTCATTTTCATCCTATAGCTACCTGTTGCATCAAGCTCATTCATTTTCATCCTATAGCTACCTGTTGCATCAAGCTCATCCATTCTTAACACGCCCACAAGCCTTTCTTCAGATGAAATTACCAAATTTATTACCAATTTAGAATTAATTGCTTTGGGGTATTAAGTCTCTAGGTTAATTTCTATATAGTTTCTTATATTTCACTCTGGTTCTTTGTACAAACCTGGCAGTTTTGGTGTCATGCTTTATAGGCAAGTCTCTCACTCGTGACCAACATCTAACCACAAAGCTGAAATGGAATAGTCCCATTACTTCATAATTTTTGGAACCTATATTGAGGCAATGAAGCAGGATTTTGATGCCAACATTAATAGTCTGTCCAAACTGGTGCCATCAAGAATTGTCCAGGTCAATTTAAGAGGAAGCGAAATGGTTACAAATGCTCCTCTGTCTACAGAGTTCATCTGATTGATATATCTGATTACCGAATGCCCCAAGGATGAAGAGTACCCTGACATTTGCGGCCATTACAATGAACAGTAGTTTATCTTATTTTCTTCGAGCTATTTTCAGCAACTGAGAGGAATAGTCATTGCCCAATTGGACCTCCATTGAGTAGTCATGACTCTGCAATGAAAAATAGTTACTGGTCACGTATCTTTCGGTGAGTATGCAGCCTGGCAAGTCCTAGATATCCCTCACAAATAGCACACAAGAAACCCAGAACATAGGAGTTGCTTTACTAGATACTACAATTGCCAAAAGTCTTTGAGGCACAACTAGTGCCTGACATGCTAAGGGCTTCTCTCTTGCCTTGGGATTGTTACCAAATAGGCATGAGGATTCAAAATTTTCATTTCAGGAATGACTAATATCACCTGCATTAGTTATATTTGGCCACAACTATCAGATAGTCCATACCTTTCTAAATGGACTACTCATGGAAACCAGCAGCATGGCATAAAGCCTCACAGAAAATCTGTGATAACCTACTTTGATAGTATAATGCAGCATCCAGAACAATACCTCCAGCTATGATTCGCAGTTGATCCTAACCTTTCAGTTGGATTGAGATGATGTCTTTGTGGCTTTGAATTGTGGGATCTTGTAGCGGCTTTCTTGGTAGCAAAAAGAACTGACAAATCATCAGGAGACCAAATGACAATCTCTGTGTTTTCCAAGGGACTTATGTACAATGCTTGACTTGGGTATCTTAGAGCTAAGCCTCTAGTCTGACTATCTGCACATGCCATAGAATTTATCATAAGTCCACTATATCAACATCATTTAGTATTAAGTGGGAGTTTTACCATTGTGGACATATTCCCAGATGAATATCACAATACTGTTTTGGGTACATGCTATGAAATGTTGCTGCTGGTTATAGAGACTGGATGCACGCGTGCACACATTCATTTTGACACATGAACGTTATTGAAACTTGTTGAAGATTCCCTCTTGCAAAGAGGTGGGCCATTTTGCACAGGTTATGGAATTGATAGTTGAAGGACATTTTTTTGATCTGCAGAAAATAAAAACTTGGATCATAAATTTTGCAACTTGCACTATCAAAACACTTGTCATGCGCATCATATTCAATTTTTTAGAAATTAGTTTTTGTACTTTGAGGTATACAGATTTAACAAGGCAGAAAAGCAATGATCCAGTTGGAAGTCCATATGAAAACAGATTATTTCCAAAAGATAGTCTATTTGTCAAGTACTGCAAAGGGCTTCCAAAGACTTTACCTAAATTGTATTTGCCCCACATGCTGGTGATTTCTTTATTTGCCCCTACCTTATCTGTTGGAGAGTTCGCGTAAAATGGAAAATGTATGCAATAATTGACAAAATCCAGAGCAGCATGACCACAAAGCTAGATACTGTAGCGTGGAGAGTCAGAATCATGTCAGAAAATGTGAAGGCCTGTTTAAATGACGGAACTACCTGATGCTTCCAGGAAGTATCAGTGACTGAAAGATGTGAGACCTAAAATTAAGGCAGTAAAATTCCCAGTATTTGCTTGATAAACCATCCAGTTGGTATGCAGTAGCCTGTAACGCTCATTGGATGGACATTATTCCTTGGGGAGTATTCTGTGAGAGTCCAGGAGACAGGTGGAGAGGAGTCGGGACGGGTCAAGAAATATCCCAGTGGCAAAATAATGTCCTGTTCCCTGCAATGTGTCTCCACTTATCCCTCTGCAAGAACAGATTTGCTAGCAGAGGGTCCCAAAAATGTAAGTTATTCGAGTTATCTCTCTCTTGTCAATCCTATAGCTTGATGATTTGCCAGTGGGATGTAACATTTCATCTTAATAGTTGTCACAAAAAGGAGTGCAGAGGCTGCAATACCTGGCAAAGCAAACAGACTGCCACTCAGACCTATGAGCGGCATTCAAAGCATTTTAAGCCAAACAGATATCAGGATTTTCTCTGGGGGGGTGGCAGATGTTGTCCACTTGAGCATATTAAATCCAGAATATACTAGCAGTAGTCAAAATCCTTGTTGTTTCATCTTGAATGATCAGAACACTAATATACGTTGGGATGTCGCCTACTTTTTGTCAAGAACCAAAGGCATTAAAGATTGGCAACGGCCTACATGTCTTAATGTAGAGGCAGCTATAACTTGTAAGCAGATTAAACGTCTTATGGAATGACTTAAAAATTTATAAAGGTGAAACTTAGTTTATTTATAAGACCATGAAAATAAGTTCTTGGACTATCTAGTGGGTAAAGACCTATATAGCCATTCTTACTGAATATCCACCTTCTTGTCATGTGACAGCCAGAATGAAGCATCTGTCTTCCTATATTTTTTATGTACAGCCTGATTGATCGCCCTTGCTGAACTCGGGCCTACCTTTGTGTCACTAACATCCCTGAGCCCCTCTACTGTGCTGAGCCAAGGCTAGCTTGGCAGATCAGTCTTATCAAGTTCATAACCTTTATTGGCATACAAGCCTTGCAGATCCAGGGCCATGTCTGAGCCAACTTCAGTTTGTAACTAAATTCAATAATCTCTTCCCAGTCTGAGCCCAGGCCAGCTGGGCACATGTGGCCTTAACAAGCCCAGTGCCAGTTTGTGCATTGATCTTGAGCAGCCTGGGCCAGCTAATGCATCATGCATTGACCTTGACAAGACCAGGCCTGCTTGGCATATTACCCTTGCCAAGGTATCAAGATGACCAAGCCTACCCCAGCTTGGGGCATCCCATGCCAATTTGACACATCGGGCTTATCAATCCAGCTCAACTTGTGGCATCACTGGTCATGTCCCGTTTTCAAATGAAGAATGATAAATTAATGATATAACTTAAGTGTCGAAAAAGTAACTTTATAAAAGACACCTATGTTTTATTATTATAAAAAGTAACTTTTTGATAAAGTTTTACTATTATAAAAAGTTACTTTCGAAAAAGCAAGTCATAGCGAAGGAATAGAAATGGAAAGTTGTTTTTGGAAGCTTTTCCTTGGGAAAAACGACAGTAAAGTTATAATAGAGCGTTGAGGATTCATTTGGACACATCTTTTTACTCTCTTGGACATTGAAGGTTTGAGCTGTTGCTACAACTTTTGCATTTGAGGACGGAAACCCTCCTTTGCAATCCACATCTAAGGATGAAAACCCTTCGGTGTATTCAGATTTGTGGACGAAATCCCACTAATTTTCTGAGATAGTTCCAATTAGGAGCTACATTTGGGCTTACACTCAACAAATTTGCAAGATCATATCAGAATTATCGGCCAAGACATAATTTGGATCATAATTCAGAGATTGACATCTAGGGCATATCTGCAGATTAGATTTTCAGAGTTTCTTGTGTTGGAACAAACACCAATCATGTGATATTCGCTTGGGATAGTTTTTGGACAGTTTTGGCACAATTTTAGGGCTGGGCGAAATTGTAGGGAGGTGGAAAAAATTCCTTAGGAGGCTAGTTTAGTTGTGAAAATGGTTATTTTTGGTGCTAGGGCTTGAAAAAGGCCTAAATCTGCCCTAGGGTATCATTTACAGCCTTCCAATCTTCAGATTTTGTATCAAATAGTCAACTGTTTTTTATTTTCCATTTTCAGTTGCAAAGTAAAAAAATAAAATTCAGATCTTTGTTTAAAAAAATATTTTCTTGTATATGCATGTGCCTTGAGGGTTCCTAGAGGCTTTGGGCCTTTTGGGTATTGTTGCTTTGTGGTTATTTGACGAATAAAGGAAGATGTCATATTTCTGTATTTTATTTGGTAAGGTTTTTAAATAAAATAAAAAATCAGATTGCTGTCATAATTTTGTTAAAGTATTTGTGTGGATTTCCTAGATTCTCCTTATTTACCCTAAGGGGACATTACAGTGGTATTAGAGCACAAATCTTCCCAGCCTGTAGGGTAAGAGACAACACAATTGTTTTTGCAACTTGTGTATCTAACAAAAATCATGGAGTTAATGAGTAAGGATGATTTCGGAACAAAGCTTTGCAGAGTAGGGAAGAAACATGAGTACCCACCTCATTTGAAAAATATTTTACTCAATATCTTGGAGGAAGTGGCAAACTGTTTGCCCATGGTAAGACAGTCATATTTTGAGTCTATGTTTTGGGCAATAAATCCATCGATGATTCATTTGGCTAAGCCCAAGCTTTTGAGACACCCAGATCCAGATGTGAGACTTGTAGTTATCACTTGTATTAGTGAAATTACAAGAATAACAGCTCCTGAAAAGCCATACAACAACACCATGAATGAGGTATTTCAGTTAATTCTTGAAAGTTTTGAGGGTTTGGATGACATCAAAAGTCCTTTTGCTAGGAGGGTCACTATCGTATATACTATGGCAAAAACCACATCTTGTGTTCTAATTTTAGATCTAGAATGTGATGATCTTATTCTCCAAATGTTTGAATATTTCTTTGCTATTGTCCATAAAAATCATATGAAAAATGCAGTAGCCTCAACGCAGACCATTATGACTTTTGTCTTGAATGAGAGTGATGATACTTCACAACAATTGTTATTCATACTAATGGCTAGTTTTGAGCAGAAAGTAACACTAGTTGCGAGTGCATTGCCTAAAAGTGTGGTTGATTAATGTGAAGACAAGTTGAAACCGTACTTCACCACAAAAATGATAGCTAAATTGCACAAAAACTCTCAAAAAGAGGACAACAAAGAACCTTGGGAGCCAAACCACAGTTGTCGAGGCATATGACATGGGGAAGTGTTGTTAGATGAAGAACCAAAAAAAGAGTTAGATACAGCAGAACCTCCAAAGGTCAAAGAAGAAAAATCAAAGTTGCAAGAAACTAAAAGGAAGCAAACCATGGAGGAATATGCACCATCCTTTGAATTTCCAAAAGGTGAGCTCTTTGTTGGCAATCTAAGATATGGAAATGGTGATCATAATTCAGATTTGTTGCTTCATCCTATGTCACTGCAAAATTCTTGTTCTAATGAAAAGCATGCTAAAATGGGTGATAGTGTAAGGGATACAATGTGCAATATGGGACATGTGGACACTCTGATTCAAGATGGTTTTTGTATATGGGATCTGGGTGATCTTTTGAAGCGTACAAAATGGAAAGAGAATATTTTCTCTCAATTCCAAGTTCTTGGACAACAAGTTGCTTTGTGGTGGAGAGCATGCAAACTATTTCATCTTTTGGTAAGCAACATAATCTTTATGTTATTCAAAGGCTTCCGATACAACATAGTTTGGTGTTCAATAATGTCCCCGGGATCGCTATTAGATGGAGGTTTCCAATATGTCATAGAGTTGAACATTGGTTGTAAGCATGCCATTATTATTCCCTATTTCTCAAATACTGATTTTGAGATCTAGCGACCATCAGATTTGGCCCTGTTTGTAAGGATTATGTGCACAAGACAATTTTTAGATGTCTTATCAAACACACTGAGTTCTAGGTCATGCCATTCAATTTGACTTATACACCAGTTATTGTACAATCTATGGTAAATCAGGTATTCAAGGGTCAGTTGAGACAATCTGTTTTGATATTTGTTGAGAATATTTTGATATGTAGCCAAACAGGGAAGGATCATTTAAGGCACCTAAAATTGATCATGGGTATTCTAGAGCAACAGGATCTGGTAGTAAAATAATTTAAGTGTGAGTTTGTGGTCACATAAATTCCATCTTTGGGCTATGTCATTAATGACCAAGGTATGTAGGTGGATGATAAGAGGATTCAAGTTTGTCTAGTTTGGACATTCACCATCACACTAACTCTGCTTCCAGGAGACTCTTTAGGTTGTGCATGTAATGTCCCCTTTTTCACATATAGAGAGCCTAAAAATGAACTTCTTGCCATTCCCTTTTCATGGAAATGAAGTTGAGTGAGCTCAGGGAAGGAATTGCACTTACATTACACTCAATTTTGAATGTTTTTTTTAGCTTCATCAGTCTTGATTTTAAAGGCCAAATAAAGGATTAAATAAGCCCAAAAGAGGTCGGTCATGCATGTTTGGTCTTTGGCGCCAAGATTGGGGTATTTAAGGAATGTTATGACTTCATTTGTTGATCATCTACTTCAGCAAATTTACTCTAAATTGATCTTTGGGTTGCTTGCTCTTAGTTCATTCCACTTTTGAGCGAAAATCCAATTGTGTGGCTCTTTCCAAGAGAGACGAAAAACCCTTCTCGTGGCTGGTTGGTGGACAGAAACCCTCCATCATTGTTTGAAGTAAAGTTATTTACAGATTTGGGCATTGACTTGGATAAAGTAAGTCATCTACAAACATTTGCATCCATTTATGAAAGCCTCTCCTAGCTGGAGTTTTACCTAGCTGGATGCGACTTATGTTAGAGTGTAATTGGGTGCCTCCTAGGGCAACATAACTCAGTATTTTCTTTCATATTCAGATTTGCCATAATTTCTAAGGCTGGAATCTATTATATTTTGTGGAGTTTGGGGTTTGGAAAGCCTCATTTCATAATTTTCTTTGAGTTGTACCCTTATGTTGCTTTCAATTAATTTTCCAGCTTTGTTTTTCACCAAATTTCATATTGGAAAGTGGCATAAATACTTCCTGAGTATACATCTACATTTTGGTTGAGTTATTTGAAGAGTTTCAAGTGTTTTTCATTCAAATTCCCAGACTGTTGATTTTCAGCTTTCATAAATTGATCAGTTTGCTGGTCCTAAAATCATAATTAAGATTATTGGGGTTTGTGTAATTTCATTCTTTTTCAATTGAAGTCCCAAAAAGGGACATTACGGTGCAGCTATGATAGAAAGAGTTGTTAAGGGATGTTCACATATAGCAGCACCCTTAACCAAAATGATCAAAGAAAGGAGCTCTGCATGGAGGTGTAGAATCAAGAAACTTTTGATAAGTTTAAGGATTGTATATCTCTTGGTCACATCTATTTGTGGTAGAAAGAGGAGGTAATTTAATGCAAAGCATTAAAATTGATAAGTTGAAAATAGTTTTCTATTTAGCAAGGAAATATCTACAGTGGAAATTTTCCAAAGTTCTTCTGACAACTTGATCTATTTGTGGTAGAAGGTGGTGTTCCATCTTTGGAGGTAATTTAAGCAAAATGGGAACTCCATTAAAATTAAGGGCATAAAGTTAGAAAGATTCAGCAAAATAGTTTCTCTATTTATGACAAGGAAATTCTTGCCATCATACTAATGTTTTGGAAAATTTCAAAAAACATCTAGTTTGTGGTGGATGTGTGGTTGAGATAGACTACCATGGATTGAAGTTCTTCTTTGGACAACTTGACTTTCTCACAACTATTTGTGGTAGAAGGTGGTGTTTCAAGAGGAGGTAATTTCTATGCAAAATGGGAACTCCAATGAAGAAAATTAAGGGCATAAAGCTTAGAAAGATTCAAAAAATTTTCTCTATTTATGACAAGGAAATTCTTGCCATCATGCATGTTTTGGAAAATTTCAAAAAACATCTAGTTTGTGGTGGATGTGTGGTTGAGATAGACTACCATGGATTGAAGTTCTTCATTTGAACAACTTGAAAATCACAGCTATTTAATAAGTGACTTTTTATTTTGGTAGAAGGTGAGGAGGTAATTTAATGCAAAATGGGAACTCCATTAAAATTAAGGGCATAAAGTTAGAAAGATTCAAAAAATAGTTTCTCTATTTATGACAAGGAAATTCTTGCCATCATGCATGTTTTGGAAAATTTCAAAAAACATCTAGTTTGTGGTGGATGTGTGGTTGTGATAGACTACCATGGATTGAATTTCTTCTTTGAACAACTTGACTTGCATGATCAACAACAGAAAGGGGTAAGGAAAGTTAAAAATTGTGATTTTGATATAAAGGGGGAAAAGAATGTAGTTGATTTTTTTTCTAGAAAGTCCATTCTTTGTTTCGTCATTTATGATAATTGGGAGGTCTTTATCATGGTAGAATGTGTCAAGAAAACATTTGTTGCTAACATCTTAAAAAGAAATGTGAAGGATGACAAGTATATGCTAGCAGTTGGACCCATTTTGTACAAGTATAAAATCTTTCCATTGCTTGAATCAAAGATGAAACTGAAAATGTGGAAGATCTTGCATGGTACACCCCTAGTCGGACACTCTAGAGCCACTATTGGCAGCATTGGCAGATATATAAGAGAGAGATTCTCATGGAGGAGCTTTGAGGAGGAGGGCGTCCAATACGTCAGGGAGTACATCACCCACCAACAGAATGAGATAAAGCATGTCCTTCTGGGAAACTTGTTTCAGCCTTTGCTTATTCCCAATCACGATTGTAAAAGTGTCTCCATGGACTTCAGTATTCCCAAGGTACATGATAAAGTTTGCATTCATGTTGAGGATAGGCTAAGTGAGTATGCATACTTATTTGCTATTTATGTGGAATTCAAAGCACATCAAGTGCCATAGTTAATTTTTAGAGAGGAGTTTAAGTTGGATGGTTTATGTGAAAATATTATCAGTAATAAGGATGGCAGATTTCTCAACTTTTTTTGGAAGGAGTTGTTTTGCTTATCTAGCACCAAGCTCACTTTTGGAATTAGTTATTACACACAAACAAGTGGACAAGTAGAGATAGTGATTTGAGGATTGAAGGACACTTTAGGGAGCATTTTGATATGAGCCAACACAGAGATCATATTGCCCAAAGGTGTTTACACATTTTAATATGGGATCTAGGAGATATTTCCAGACATCAGCAGGGTCAAAACTGTGGTAAGTGCCAAATTATTATTGGTGAATATAAAGAATTTGTAAATACTAATAGGGTTCAGTGGTTGCAGCTCATGGGTCATTCTGAGCTGAAATTTGCACTTGATAAAAAGTTTTCAGCCAAAGGACAGGAAGAAAAGTTGGAATTTTCCAACAGTTTTTTAAGATGCAATTAAGGTGGAAAGCCTTGAACTTGAGAAACCAAGAGGAGCAAAATTTTCAATATAAAGCATTTGAAGGCCAAGTTAAGGTACAAACATATATTGATCAGATTTTTCACTTTTGGCTGAAATTTCAGAAAAAAATATAGGAAATGATAAAGATTTCAAAGAAAAACTAGATGATCATAATATTTCTGCAGAACGAAGTTTGCTAGAAGTGGTTTTTGGTTTAGAATCTTGAGTTTTCAATTATACTAGAGTGGTGCAGCGAAATCACTTCTTGATATTGAATTGAGATCTTGGAATTTGCAGAGTAGTTCAGTCAAAAGGAATTAAAGAGTTGGATCAGTCATTGCTTGAGGACAAGCAATTTTTGGGATGGGCGGATTGTCATCTCCCCTTTCCAAATAAAGTATGATAAATTAATAATATAACTTAAGTGTTCAAAAAATAACTTTATAAAATACACTTATGTTTTATTATTATAAAAAGTAAATTTTTGATAAAATTTTATTATTATAAGAAGTTATTTTCGAAAAAGCAAGTCATAACGAAGGAATAGAAATGGAAATTTGCTTTTGGAGGCTTTTCCTTGGAAAATGCGAAATTAAAGTTATAAAAGAGTGTTGAGGGGTCATTTGGACACATCTTTTTACTCTCATCTATTTGGACATTGAAGGTTTGAGGAGTTGTTGCAATTTCTGTATTTGAGGACGAAAACCCTTCTTTGCAGTCCACATCCGAAAACGAAAACCCTCCGGTGTATTCAAATTTGTGGACGAAAACCCACTAATCTTCTAAGGTAGTTCCAATCAGAAGCTACATTTGGGCTTACAATCAATAGATTTGCAAGATCATATCAAAATTATCAGAGCTAGGGCACATTTTCTGGGCCCATTTTCTACATTTCCCGCTTCAGATTTGCAATTCAAGTGAAGAAATTCAGCCAGTGGAGAGACATCTGCCAAGATTTCAAGCAGGGACATCTAGGGAACGATTGGTAGTCATATCTAGGGCTATCTACACCCTTTGGGATTTCGAACCGGCATTTCGGGCATCATCTGTGGGCATATTTCTTCGATTTCGGGTTGCATATTCATCATTTGGCCTCTTCATGCCACCTAGAGTGTCATTTATCATAGAATTGATGTAATCATATACTAGTATTTTCTTGGTTTTTAGGTGTGAAAAATAAATAAGATAACTCCAAAACCTTGTTGAAAAAATAATTTTCTTTCATGATTATGTTCGTAGAGGCTTCTGGGATGTATTAAGCCTTATGGGTATTTTAGATTACAAATATTTTGATCAATAAATAGAAATTTCAGAGGGTTTGCATTATAATATTCTTGGCATTAACAGCTGATTGCTGTAATATCCCTTTTGGAGACAAACTGAAAATTAAGAATATTAGCACAAATTCCATCATGGGTTGATGTGAGAAGAAATTTTCAGCTGAAAGGAAGCAACAAATTGAATTTGGTAGCCTCGATTTGGACAAGATTCCATGTGAAATATGATTGGGGTGAATTGTTTTCAGCCCCTCCACAATCTGATTTGCATTTGGTAATAAAAGAGATAGCTATTCAAGCTAATTATGCATCCATTTCTTGCTTGATGATGGAAACTACATCAGTTTGCAAGTATTTTTTTACAATTGAGCATGCAAAGAAAGGAGGTGTCATTGTTGGTTTTGAAGTAGAAGATGATGAAGACTTCTATGGTGAAAGGGGCAGTAGAGGTATGAGTTTGTTTGGGTTAGCTCCTTCATTTAATAGGCACAAGATCCAAATTATGGGAGCACTATAGCATGTTCCTTTACTTTGATATGATGATACTTGGGCATATGAGTTTGCAATTGCTTGGGGACAAGCAATTTCGGGAAGGGAGGACTATAATGTCCCATTTTTTGAATTGAGGGCCTAAAAGTGGACTTCTTGCCATTCCCTTTCCGTGGCAATGAAACATAAATAAACAAGGGAAGGAATTGCATTTCATTTCAGTTTTCTTTATTAGATTTTATGTTTTCTTTTTAGTGTTTCCCTTTATAGGGCAACTCCGTTATGATTGGAAGATTCATGAAGGCAAATCAAAAGATAAAATAAACTTAAAGAGGTTGGTTCACTTCTATTTGGCCTTTGGCGCCAAGCAAGAGCTATAAAAGGAGATATATGACTTCATTTGCATTTATCTTTGGCGCATTTTAATATATCCTTGGTTTTTTGGGCAAAGTGTTCATTAACTATCCACTTGAAGACGAAAATCGTCTTGTGTGGCATTTGAAGGAAGACGAAAACCTTCCTTGTGGTTTGGTGAAGGACGAAAACCCTCCATTTTGGGTTATTTGAAGACCTCTCTTGAAGAATACTTGCATATTTGGATCTAGGGCATCAAGGAGAAAATTTACAAAAGCTTTGCATGTATTTTGGAGCTCTCCCTAAGGGGAGTGAGTAGGGTTTGGTGTTAGTTGAGCGCATTCTAGGGCACATACTTCATATTTTATTTGATATTCTGATTCGGCATAATTTATAATGTCGTAATCTATGTTTTGGTGATTTTTGGTGGAGTTTATCTATCATTTTCAGCCTTGGTTTAAGGCTGGCCTGCTGCTGTTCCAAATTTAATTACAGAAATGTCTTATCTTTGGTTTTCTCCATTTGTTTATTGTGAATTGAATGGATAAGTGTTTCCGTACATGAAATAATTATTTAGAAGTGATTTCAGTTATTGTGCATGGTTTTATGGTGCATTTAAGTCCCTTTACAGTTCATTGTTAGGGCTTATATTATTGTTAGAACTATTGTCATAAAACCAAATTATTTTCATTTTTGGTGTTGGTGTATTTTCAGATATGATTCTCTGGGTTTGTGGCCAAACCCTTATTTTTGGTATTTTCCCTAGAAAGGGACATAACTCTCTAGCTTGCAGCTCACATGACAGCAGCACTGGTGGAAAAGGTCACGTTAGGAGGGACTATTGATTGGATAGCGCCTTCACAAGCGAACTTCCCTCGCTTGGCTCTAGCCATCTATCCTAAACACCAAGATGGTAATGCCAAGGATAAAAAAAAATGGTGATGGATGGAACCCCATACTTGATGTTACCTACCCACCTAGTAGTGGCTAGGGGGTAGGGGTGACAAACTAGATGATCTTTGGCTTCCTCCTATGCTTGTCATTTCTCTTGTTGCCTAATGTCTCTTGTATCTTGTTGGTCCTGCTGTTATGTCTTTTTTTATTGAAAAGACTTGTTTAATATGTTGAGCTAGCCAGTAGCTTTCTCAGCTAGGGGCGATGTGATATTCAGAGTGTGATTCTTCCACTCACTTTTTTGTATGATCAGCTTGTACTTTATGTTTATATCAATACATGGGAAAGCTTTTAAATCAGAGAAAAGTTATTTTATTTTGTCTTTATAGGAGACCCCACCATGGCCCATAGGCCAAGACACAAAACCCTAATTTTAACCGTCCCTAGAAGGCTATAAGGTAAAACTAAAAACAAATGGTAGCCACTATTTCCATTATTATAGTGGCCATCATTCTTAGCAGTGTAAGGAGTCTTATTGAAGTATAATCATCTTGGAGTAGCTCATTTCATCATGGGGAATTAATAGAATTTTATTTCCAAATTCTAGAAACTTAAAATGTATTTCAAAACCTAGCCCCTATCAATATGAGTCAATAAAGAAGTGATTATCAAATTCGAGGGAGGCAGAATAATAAGAATTAGGGAGTAGGACAGCATGAAGTGGGCCAGAAGAAACCACAAACGACCCATCTAACATTTTATGATTTTTCCAACATTTGTACAGGGTATTTATAACCCAAAAAAAGACCTTCAATATGCAACCAAAATAAATCAAAACCAAAAAATGTTGTTGGCCAGATAATTGATTCTATAACATGGTGGTTGAGTTAAAGCATGTTGAGGTAACATCTTTACGTCTACAAATACGGGTACCCTAGAAAACCCCAGATAAGTTATTCTATAGAACACTTAGGAAATTTTAGCCAATTTTCAAGATTCCAAGCATCAGGAATCAAACTCAATTTTCTGCAGGCAAACTCAACATCATGTGATAAAAAAAATTAAGTACTATTATACTTGTGTTAAACTTAAAATATATTCTCTACTAAGAGTTTAGATGTACTTCTCTGTGTGTTAATTGCTTTTTCCTTCTCTATGTGTTAATTGCTTTTTCCTTCTCTGTGTGTTAATTGCTTTTTCCTTGTCTGTGTGTTAATTGCTTTTTCCCTCTTCAAAGGGGATCTTCAGTATTAACTGCATATCTGCAGCTTTTTGAAAAGTGTTCAGTTTTCTTTTTGGCATTCACTCATTGTCAAGCCCACTGCACTCATCTGGATTCTGCATAGTCTTTACCATTATTTAAGGTGTTTATTTTCCACCATAAATTTTAATTTATTTGACCACATACTTTTGCAAATTTGTAAGGCATGGCTATGAAGGTTCTTTTTTACACTGGAAACGAGGATAATACCAAAATGGCATAAGGGAGCATTCTTATTTAGAGAAACCTGGTATGTTTGGGTTAAAATATATTCCTCAACATGTTTCAAAACATGCAATCATATGCTCACTGCACTCTGAATGCAATGCCATAAATTCACCTTCACATAAATTCACCTTCACATAACATAAAGGAAATTATTCAAATAGATACTTCCCTAACTCTCAAACATAAAAGATGATAATCTCCATCTTGATGAAAATATGACTCATTGATGTATGATATGTTCACCTGCATTGGAGAGTCGTTGAGCTTCACATTCAGCATGGTGAATAAAGCCCTCTCTATCACCTCGTAGGTACTGGCTAAGAAAATCCTTCAATATATGTGCCAGTTTTTCTTCTCTTTCCTTTTGGACAACCTATAATAGAAAAAAAAATCACTCATGATGTTCATGACTTCTATTTCATATATTTTTCAGTAAATCAGTGGTCTTAATTTTACTGGAACGTAAAATCGTAAGGAAAATAACATAACATGGAGTTAAGATTTAGTAAAGCACCTACAAAATACTCAAGTACACAAATAACACAACTAAACCACCCTACGATAGGCTTTACAAAAACATCAATGCACTCGTGCGTATAAAATCTCCCAACACAAGTTATAATCATTACAAGGCTACAATAACTTGATATAACTCTAAAAACCAGAGCCCATCCCGAATTCCCACGGGTAGTAGATAATAATTAGATACTAGTCCATTTAGACATTCTCTACAAAAGTATAAAAATATTCAATGGGGTGATGGAGCTGAGCCAGAAATATTCTTGTGGTAATATTGATTAGTAAGAAGACAATGGAGGGATTACATAAACAAACAAAATCAGTATAGGTCTCTCTTCAACATTGTTACAATTACTTAAACCATTTGAATCGTTATAATTTCCAATTCTTTGCCTCCCCATAACTTTCTAAATGGATGCGCATTTACAATCTGGTTGGATTCTTATAATTCAGCTGTCCAGTCATTTTCAATTCATGGACTCCCCATTATGATACCCCATTCATGTTAAGGAGATTAATAATTTCCTTGTACAAAAAACTCAGACCCAAAATTGGCATTTGGTTGTGCCTTGTACTATTCAAAGAAAAATTCTATTGCAAGTAGTTTTTTTTATAATGTGGCTTTTAATATTACAGTGGCAGCTATTTTGATCTAATAACCTTATCTTGAGATTATATTTTCAAATTTTGGATCAAATTCATCCAAGCGAAATTCCTTAAGTCCTGAACAAACTTGTTTGTTATATGGCGCTCTATATGTGTACAAAATCAGATAATGTTAGAAAATAAAGTCTGTTTTCTAAGATTTGAAAAGGATGTTGTTTGATAATGTTGCTAGTGGTAGATTTTAGCATAATTACCCATTTCATTTTCTGTTTTTGCTCAAATCTTTCATTTCCAACTTAATTTGTGGTGAATACCTAGCTTGACTTGCTTTAAGTTACTTACAGCTGGACAATGTTCAACTAATAAATACATTATATAGTTGCTGATTATGGTTTTAGACAAAAAGTATTTATTTGCCTTGTTTAGTGCTTTATTATACAAGCCACATCACTCTATTAAAATGGACTGAATTTTCTGCTGCATTTTAACACCCTAAAGTTATTTTGTGAATATGGATCATTCAAATGGAGAGTGAGGTCCTTGGAAAATCACTTTGCTAGGGTTGTGCTTTGTTATTATTTTTTTGTTATGCTTGTCACACTGCCATTATTGGCCGGATACCATAGTCAGCTGCATTAATTGCGCTGCACCTAACATTCACTGTTTCACATGCTAGACTCCTCGGCTCCTACATCATTTGATGCAAACTTCTTGCGGAACTCTAAAACAAAATGGTGTCGAAACAAGCCAAGAAGTTTGTGCCGATGGTATTTCATGGGGTAATGAACCCTCCTTGTGGACTTTTACCAAATGTCATTTTATATTGTCCTACTTTTGATAAATCTTGTCACTAGTTTAAAAACTTTACTTTGGTTGCATATTTTTTCGGCCAAATCTCCTCTAAGAGCATGCTTCAAAACTTGGTGCATAATAATTGGCCATCCCACAGAGTCAAGCTTGAAGGGGTTCAAAACCTTACCAAAGGCTTTTTCATTTTCAAGTTTTCCAATGCATAATAGCACAAATACATAGTTCCCACAACCCTTGGTTAAAACACAATGTGCTAGTCTTTTTCTCCCACTGGACCAAAGACTTCATGGTCTCAGAGAAGGCCAATCTTCACGTTCCAGTCTCGGTTGGATTCCTTGGGTTGATATTACCCCTCTGGGATTTCATAGACCAGCTTATCAAGACTTTAGATCGATTCATCTCATTCTTAGAGAAAATTTCACGCAACTAGACCGCAAAAGCATGTGTGTCGAAGTCAATCTTTCCAAGGATCTCAAAGAGTCTATTGATATTCAAATAGGAGACAAGTGTTCTCACAGCATGTGCCTTACATCAACTTACCGAATACATGCTTTCGATGTCAAGTCACAGACTACAACATTTGTGACTGCCTTCTCATGGCAAACGCACATCCGTTGGTCCTGACCATAACCTCTCCCGAGGTGAATGAGGCTAATAATAATTCATTCACGAATGGGTACCATAGTCATCAATAAAAATACCTAACTAGCAAGCTTGTCCAGTGGGAAAAGCTCTAACCTGTGTGTATAAACCTGCAAGTAGTTGTACCGCAACTAGCAAGCAACCATCTCCTAATGCTTCCCAAGAGACACTACTCACCTCTCACACCCTGCAAGTGGAAGCGGTTTTTTCTAGTCCTCACAGCCAAGAAATAGTTATTCAACCATCACAACCCATTGAGGAGGCAAAGGACTCAGGCTTGGCAAGTACTTTAGTGTTATTTAAACATAAGGCAGGTATGCATCGTTCACACAGGCCCTCACCACCTCTCAATGATAGTATGTGCAAGATAAAAGGTGCAATTTCCATCTTAGTGACTTTACGCATGGCAACCATCAGGCCTGCCTGTCTAATAGTTTTCCTGCTTTAGATGATGTGGACTGGGACTCCAACATGAACCTTGATGTTTCTCAATGGTAGTTTATTCATGGAATATGTGGCCTTAATGACACGTCCCAAAACTTTATCTTTGGGGATATCTGTCAGTTCTTTGATAATATGAAAGTGTTATGTCTACAAGAAGTTAAAATCTATTGAGTGATTACTGCATTCCGCTGCCAGATCTATTTTGTTAAGAGTAGTTTCCCTAATGTCCAATCATGAAAATAATTGTGGGAGTGGTCACATCCTTGGCTAGGGGTTGACACCATGCATCGAGTTATGTGGACCCTCTTTGATTTTGATGGTCACTCCCTTGGAATTGCCAAATTTACGCCTCCAATGATGCAGTTAAAAGAGCATCCTTTGTGGTGGATTGTCGATTCGTCCCAGATTCCAACTAGATTTTGTGTGGCGATTTTAATATGTTTGAGTCTCGAGAAAACAAGAGGGGCTCCGCCCGATGCGGTGGTGTATTGGTGAAAGAGAGGCGTGGTTCTATATGCACAACTCACGGGAATTCAAGAATTCTCCTTTCAATGAAGATTTGCAAAAGGAAGCCGCTAGGTGGGGGCACAAGCTTAAGGTGGAAGAATCCTATCGATCTCAAGAGGTTCAACTCCATACTCGTAAGCACTGATTAAAAAATAGAGACTGCAAGTCTTAGGAATTATTTTCGCTTTTCTATTTCAGGTAGGCTGGTGATAGAGTGGAACAATATTTGATGTCAATAAGCAATTGACTAAACTTTTTGATTTACTAAGAGCCTTTGTCTCACACTATCATGGAATTTTTACTTTCGAGCATCTATACCAACAAGCGAGTCAAAGATTCTCAAATGTCTATGAGTTTTTCCTTTAAGCTCTTTAAGAGTCATCGTGTTTCTTGTAATCGTTGCTTGTCCTTAAAATAACTTGAGGAAGCTACCAAACACATGATTGTTGACAAAGAACCTAGCATTGATGGATCCCCTTGCGATTTTTACCAAATTAAGTGGATACAATCTATCCAAACTTAAACAAATTTTATCTAGAATTAATCCAAACCAACTCCCTTGGCAAAATAATTAAACGGGGGAACATTAATTTCATTCCAAAAGTTGGGGAAACTGAGCTCATTTCCAACTGGCGGTCGAGTGTTGAATATTTCGTACAAGATTATTGCTAAGGCCCTCACTCTTTGAGTGTGATGTTTCCTCAAATTATTTGGCTTGAGTAAATTGGTTTCATCAAGAATAAGCATATTCTAGACAATGTAATCGATGTATGGGAAGGAATGGAATGGACTAGATGCTCTCAACAAAAAACCTTGTTCATCAAAATAGATTTTGACAAAGCCTATTGTAGAATGGAACAACCTTTCATCTTGGTTGTGCTTTAAGATTTAGAGCTTGGATCGAGTTTTTTACAAACTGTTAAAATACTTTTTCAAGATATTTGTGCTTATATCACCATCTATGGAGCTCAATCTAAACAATTTGGTCTCTACTAATCCATTAGAAAAGGTTGCCCTCTTGCTCCCTCCCTCTATGTACTTATTGTTGAAGGATTAAACAACCTCCTATGTTACTCTTCTAGAGGTCTTGTTAGAGGTATCTTCCTTCTCCAATCTCAAAAACAAATGTCCAATGTTCAGTTTGCAGATGATTCATTTCCCTCTCTAAGGAAGAGGCATATGTCTTGTTGGCTAGATTTTGTGCATAGCTAAAACCTAGGCAGTCATGAAATAAATCTCCCTCATTTACCGGTGAGGCTCCCGTGTAAGATTTCTGCCAATTATGGATCCTTATAATTATCTGCAAGTTTTACTTTAATTGCAAAACTCATGAACCATAGCTAAGCTATTCTGCAGCAAGTAAGCAATTGTTCATGAAGTATTCTCAGAAGGAGAAATAATGGAATTCGGGAAGGAAAAAAGGAAGATGTGTAATCCAATCAATAGTTTACAGAGTTGGTCTCATACGCATAGATAAAACAAATAGATCTCACAATACAGAATTAAAGGAAAGGAAAGCTTCTAATCTAAATCTCAGATAATGCAAAGTTTATCTAAAGATCTACACAGAAGTAAGAAGCAAATGCATTGTTGACACAAAGTTCTCCGGAAATCCGCCTTTGTTTAATTCCTCAGCTTTCACAGAAAAGATATCAAGAGTTTCAGCACAAAGTCTAGAACTCAAGACTGCTGATTACAAATTATGATCCTTTAACCCGTAGGTCCTTCCTCTATTTATAGTGTATAGAAGGCAATTACAAATAGGAAACAATAACTGAAGTAACACATGCGGAAGCTATAAAGAAAACAACTAGCAATCTTTCCGCTGGAATTCCTCTCTACATGACATGCACCTGAAGATTAAATCAAAACTTTGCATGTCTGCTACCTATTCTTAATTAAAGGACCTTTTCAGATAACCAAAAGTAATGGCTTTTAACCAATTACTTTAGTTTTACAATTTTGTCCGAGAAAATAAGAAAAAGAGAGGAAAGAGAAGAAGAAAGAAAATTGCCAGCCGCTACACTTCACGCTTTCTCTTTGTTTTGATACTGAATATACTTGTCAAACATGTGACTCAGTGTCTTCCCATCTGCCTTAACAGCTTCTTTCTTAGTTTTAAACCGCAGCAATCCTCTGGACAAAGTAACAGTGTTGGCCTTCACCTTCTCCAAACTAGGCCCATATCCTTCAATATCTGCATGAAGTCTCACGAGTCTGCCAATTGAATCTAACGTGAAAGGAACGACGGCTTCATCAATCTTCTTCTGCACAACTAGAAGAAACTCCTCACGGGAAGCAAGCAACTCGTTTGGAATGTTCTCTAGCACTTCTCCCATCTCGTCTTCCAAGAACTGCATTCTTTTCAGCATAAGCTTGAGAATCTCCATGCGGAAAGAAATTGCTATCTCCAATTGCTTTCCCTTCTATCAATCCATCTGGTACAATTTGCTCTGCAATTAGCACATCTTCCAACAATGAATTTATCTTAGCTAAGGTATCCAAGTGACTCTCAGCAACTATGTTCTCGTATTCTATACCTATCATTAGTTCCTTCAGCTGAGGTAATGCCCTGTGCATATCCTCCAGGCTAGCTGATATTTCCTTGAACTGTTCTGAAGCTTGGTGAATGATTTGCTCTTTCCATTGAGCAATAGCTTTGATCTGGTTTCCTGCATCTTCAATCTCTTCAACCAATTGGTCGCATACCTGTTCCTGCACTAATACGGGTTGAGAAGAAGGTTTGGCAACATTAGTGATGATCTCACATAATTGGGAGATCTACATCTGAAGTTTGTCTTTTTCTGCCTTCTCCTTGTCATGTTTAAGGAATAAAGTGTCTATCAATGTCTGTGTATCTTGCTTTAATCCTTCCGTGGTGATTTTCCCCAATGGTACTTTGGTCACCGATAAGTCTTCAACAATTAGTTCTCCCTTTTGTTTCCGTTTAGGTGGAATTGATAATTCAGCGAACTTTTGCCCTGATTCTTCAATAACCAACCTTGAAGTTACCTTAGCAACTTTAGGTCTTCTATCTTTTCCGCCTAAACTCATGAGCAGCTACAAGTCTTGTTCTTCCAAGTTGATCTCTTCTCTAGCTTATGGGACTATTGGCAAAGCCAACCAAGATGAGAAATTACTCTTCGGGGAATGAGAAGTCACTAAATGTACCACCATCTCATGCTCAGGCTCTGCTGCATCTGAATTCACCGCAATATTATGGTTGCCCTCTTCTGAATTGTCCAAAGAGAATGCCCTCTCAAACTTTGTCATTTGTGCTTTCGACTTCTCCGCAGGGAGAGGTGAAGATCTGGGTGACTGAGGAACAAATACAAACGATGCTGGATTCAACGGAGGAATGATTATGTCTATTTGAGGTATTGGAGCTACCAAAGTGTTGTGAGTTAACACTAGAGAAGCTTCGTCTGAAAGTGGCACTGGTATAATGGATGTAGACTTTCCTTTTTCCAATACCTGAGACTTCTTGTCTACCTTGAGCTTCTCTGGTCTTCTGCTACTTTCGCCTTCATGCTTTCTTTTGTTGGGATCCCTTGTAACGAAATTCCTTGTGATCTAGTTCATCAAAGTCTCGTCCAAGCAATACCCCTTTGTTAACAACCAATTTAAAGTGTTAACCAGGACTGCAGAAGACCTCTCCTCAATTGTCTGACAATTGCCTACGCTTTCTTGAAGTGCATCTCTATCTCCTCCGATTTGATGATATGTGTCAAGTACCACATGCCCATCATCTAAGAGATTTGCAAGTTTCCATGCTAAACCATAGTCAAAAACCTGCTGAGTTGAAAACCTGTTGAAATCTCCCTTTTTGACTTCGTATTCGCTCCTGCACTTCATCCATAAATCTTCCAGTGAATGGACATGTGAGTATTCTTGGGAGATTGTCCTCTTTGCTATCCCATATGGATCAAAGTTCATCCGAGCTAGGAAGAACTCATGCTCATAGCCAGAAAACATTTCTGCTTCAACACCTCTTGCTCTGTGGATGCTCTGGCAACTATAATGACCCACTGTGACTAGAAAGCTACTTGTAAACTTGTGTCGTTTTGACTGTAAGTCATGCAACTCTACAAGCTGTCTGCACAACTCCATGATAACCCACTTATCACTCAGGTACTTTGACAACTTGACTGGTTCTTCTGAGAAACCACTAACCCTGAGATATGTGAAGTCCGCAAACTGGATGAAGATACAGCCATGTTGGGAGACAGCTTTCCAGGATTCTTTGCTCACTCTGTTGGCCCTCAGATCACCGTTTAGCTTGCAAATGAATCCCCATCGTTCACTGCCTTGTAATCCTTGTAGCATTCAGGAATCGTCAATTGTGGGAAGCACTCATAAATAGAATCTTTTGAAAGTATGCCCCATCTATCCAGTTTGAAAAATATCCCCTGAGAGGCTGCTGCATATACGAGGTATGAAGTCATTTTGAAGTTGAATGTCCACCTAACACTTTGAAGTTGTTCACTAATGTTGTCATTGATAATCTCCGCCCAATTAATTATCGAATCAGCTTTGTTGATCTCAATTGTTCTCACAAAGGCATACATCCATGAGCGGAAGTTATTGGTATTAGCTTCCCCATTTATCCTGCAAAGCAATTTGGTGATATCATCAACTTCCTACACAAGATTTGATCTTTAAAGAGTCCTTGAGAATTTCGATGGTGCTCTGGACTTCTTCACGTATCTGTTATTCATTATACCCACACAATCTACTTTATGTTTTTCCCATCTATCACCAGCATCTTGCATGCTAATTGCAATTACCACGGGCCATGCTGGAAGCTTGAGGCAATAATTAATGAATTGTACATCCAATCTGATTATTGTCTTTCCTGTAGCATCTTGGACTGTCCTAGAAAGGGGATGATAAGACCTTGCACACTCCATAACAAACTCAGGCAACTGGGCTATAACCGGAAACGTTGCAACTTGAATAATCCCACTACTCCGTATTGCCCACATAAGAGATGATCTTCCGGTGACTTTGGATCTGTCAATTAAATCAGTGATAGGTTCAGGGTCTATGTTTGTATCATTGATTTCAGTAAACTTAGAAACAATGCATGATTCTATTGAACCTTCTTTTTCATCACATTTCATCATGCCTAAAACAATCTTTGTTTGAAATCTTTTTCATTTATTTCTACCATAAGACCTTGCAATTGGATCAATTCATGCAGAACCTGCAATTCCTCCTGCTTCAGAAGATATGTTCAATGTATCTAACATTAAATTTTGCCTTCTTTTCACCAATATGAGCACCTGTGATGTATACCTGCAAATGATTAAGACAAACATGGAGTCCATGGCATGAATGTCTGATTTCTATCACCAAAATCTGCTTATAAAGCATGCTGCCCTAAATTTTAAGACTTTGCTTGCATGCCAAGCAAGCTAAAATATTATTTAATTCACCTGTGCACTCACACCAACATGTAGATACTTTGAATAATTAAAAGAAAGCTTGGATGCTTCCCGACAATTAAAAAATATTTTTTAATGCTAACAACCTCTTCCTTTAGCGCCAAACTTCTCCAGGGTAGCATGCTCCACCTGAAAGAATTAATTGTCTTCTCCTTATGGCGTCCAATGCTTATATAGGCAACTTCATGCTTAATTTAACAATTGCCTCTTCTTATTTTTAGCAATTCTTAATAATAAGTTGTGCTTTTTCTCCCAATTTGGGTGCCCAAGTTTGCCTAATTTAGTTTGCTTTTCCTTGCAATTATTTTCTTATTTTTAGCAAGCTACTTTGTCTTATTCTTAGCCTTCCTTCTTGCTTTGACTTTCCTTCTATTTGTGGCTCCAACTTTAGCTAGAAATAAATATTATTTAAAGCATGCAATTATGCCAAGGTGAGTCGCACTTTTTGGCTAGAAGTTATGTGAAAAATAAGAAGGCAAGGAAGTGGGAATTTTTACCCTTCCAAGCAGCTCCAAAATTCCCATCTTTCACTTAAGTGATTTGGCTTTAATTGTGGGTTAAAACAACCTTCCAAGAAGACTCAAAATTCGCACCTTCCTGGCAGCCCCGAAATTCCCATTACCATGAAGAAATTACTTTTCCAAAAAGTGCGACTAGCATGAAAGAGAGCTTTTTTCCAAAAGTGTGACTTGCATGGGTGAATAAAACTTCTTTGGTGGGAATTCTTACCCTTCCAGGCAGCCCCAAAATTCTCATTTGTACTTTAAGTGATTTATCTTTCATAATGGAAAAAAACAACCTTCCAAGAAAGCTCCAAATTCCCATCTTCCTGGCAGCACCAAAATTCCCATTTACACTTAAGTGATTTAACTTTAAATCAGCTTTTGTGGAGGGGATTTTGGCTCCAAAATATTTTATTTACAGTGCATAATTTTAATAAATTATTTCAGCCTCTTTTGGGTCCCAAAAATCTGATATTAATGTTGTGTTTGGCTTTATAAATTCATTGAATCGGTTTATGGTACAAATATCATAATTTAACTTCTGATTTCTATGAGTTTCATACTCAGCCCTAGTCGCCATTTATAGATAAAATTCAGATCTGCATAATAAAAAATTGTTATCTTGTCTACTATTTGCATTCGGGGTTTGGGATTGACCTAAAATCCATTTGGGGTCAAAATTGTCCATTTGGGGACATTACAGTGGTATCAGAGTGATGATTCTCCCAACCTATGAAAGAGAAAATCTGATCTGAAGATGGAGAAGGCGATCATGGAAGGGCATGATTTGAGAGTTCCTCCTACGGATAAGATAAATTGTCTAAATGAAGCAATCACTAGAGGCCACAGAGAATTGAAAACCTATTGGTTGGATGCCTCAGAGAGATTTAAGAGACTCAGTCATAAGAGCCATTGCTGATTTGGGCAAATCTACACAAAGAATGAGTACTATCAAATCAAGCTCTCAAGAAAATCAAGACAACAATGGTGAAGAAAATAGAATAAAATTTCTCCGGAAGGAGGAACAACCAGCTGAGGATGATGACATAGAGACATGGGGTGAAGAGTCTGCAACACTCCGTTCCAAGGTAAGAGTTATATTGACCTTTGAAGAATTTTGTGAGTTGAAAGATAGTAAAGGCATTAGAAAAATTAGAAAATATCAAAAAGGCACCATGCAAAAAGTGGAAGGAAATCAGCCCATAGAGTATTCCGCCATGCCAAGTGAAGAAGAAGAATCTTCTAAAGAAAGAGGTATGACTTCCATTGAACAAAATATTTGGGAAGGAAAAGAAGAATGCAAAATTGTGGCAGCCAAGAGCGTGGAAGGATCAATCCAAGAGGAGCAAATTACACTGTATGCGGATTATGTGGTAAGAGGTACATCATCTTTGTTGTTGCAGCAGTATCACCATGATGACATTCAGACCATTGTGGACAAGGTTGTTAGGGAATTGATACAAACAAGTCAAGTTATCATAAAGACAAAGGATGATGAGGACATTGGTGATACTCCAAGGTATGAAAGGAATGAACATGGGCCATATTTATTACTGCTTAGTAAACCATTTCAGATTTGCTTTATTCATGAAGAGTATGGTAATGCGAATTATAAAATGAAGAATGTGGATCCTCTGTTCCAATTTCATGATTGTGGGCATTATGGGTGCTACATATTTTGGCAAGAGCTCTCTCATTTGACAGGTACAAGTGCAAGGATTTTGGATCACTTCAGCATGTTTTGTCTATTGTGCATGACACTTAGAAATACAAGTTGCAATTGCTTGAGGGCAAACAATTTTGGAAAGGGAAGATTGTAATATCCCCTTCCCAGTCGAAGACCCTTAGCCCATTTTGTCTTCCCGATGGCTAAGGAATAAACTTAAGGGGAGACTTAAGTTATGATATTTTATTATAAAACGCAAAATTTAAAAAATATATATTATAAGGACTTATAATAAATTATTATAAACTTAAAAATAAAAAAAGACAAAAGCATTTGGCATTAGTTAGTCATCTAGGGAAAAATGCGACTTGCCTAGGGAGGGAAAAGTAACTATGAAAAAGCATTTAATGAGGGAAAAATATGATTGGGCATCAAGGGTGGTTATTTGGGCCCTAAGCTCTATAAAAGCAAGTCGACTTGCTTGAGGGTATGTTTATCTATTTTTTCTGAATTCTGATTTTGTCTGAAGCTTGTAGCTTTGTCAAAAATATTTCGAAGAACAAAACCCTTTAGAAATACCCTCCAAGAGACTTAGAGGATTCTCCACCTTGGGGTTTCCATTGTACATCATTGAATCAGCAAATATTTTCAGTTTATTTGCAACAGTTGAATGAAGGAAATTTGCAATTTTTGTCCAAGGGTTTGAAGGGAAGATTGCAGTTGTGTTTTTCTTTTATTTCCAGCGCTTCTTTGAGAAGTGTGACTTGCATAGTGGATTGGTTGGGGGTATTTGGGGCTGCTAAACACCAAATCTGAGATGTTGTTATGATTGCAGATTTTTGGTAAGCTAAATCAGCTTTTGTGGAGGGGATTTTGGCTCCAAAATATTTTATTTATAGTGCATAATTTTAATAAATTAATTCAGCCTCTTTTGGGTCCAAAAAATATGATATTAATGTTGTGTTTGGCTTTATAAATTCGTTGAATCAATTTATGGTGCAAATATCATAATTTAACTTCTGATTTCTATGAGTTTCATACTCAGCTCTAGTCGCCATTTATAGATAAAATTCAGATCTGCATAATAAAAAATTGTTATCGTGTCTACTATCTGCATTTGGGGTTTGGGATTGGCCTAAAATCTATTTGGGGTCAAAATTGTCCATTTGGGGACATTATAGTTAAGCCCAGTCAATTCGCTATTTTGGGAAATTCAATAATATTATTATTAAGATCAACAATATTTTTAAATACTCAAAGTATTTAGCCTAATGATTATTATATGTCAACTAAAAGATTGAAAAAAGAAAGTTGGTTGCAAAAGTGTAACACCGACTTAAAAAGAAAATTAAAAGAGATGGAAAAAGAAAAGGAGAAATATATCTCCCGAAGGAGGTCAGTCCTCTTTGGGAGATCATCCTTTTGATTTGGGGCGCCACCTATCACTATATAGGGGGGATCACTTGGATTGGAAGAGGTTATGCATACTTTTGAAATTATTTCTCTTAGAGTTGGAGCATGTTTATTTTCTCTCTTCCATTGAAGACGAAAACCCTCTTGGAAAACCCATTGAGAACGAAACCTTTCAATAGTGGGTTGATTTGAGGATGAAACCCCTCAAGCTTGCAACAAGGTGATCTCATAAGGAGTTGTATTCAGTTTTGAAGGCATTTCTAGCCCTCTCCTAGGGTGGCGACTTTCCCTGAGGTGGTGTTTGGGGTCTTCTAGGGCACAACTTCAAACTCAGCCATCATTGTGTTTCTCCTATTTTTAGCAGTTGGAATCTACATTTGTACTTCAATTTGGGGCTTGCAATCCTTCATTTCCGGCCATATTTGTAAGGGTGTTCGTTGTTATTATATTTAATTAAATAAATTTCAGTTGGGGTTTGAAGGCTCATTTCTTAATTTATATTTGTTCTAAAATATTTATAAAGTTCCCTACATGCTTTGGATTGTGTAAAAGATGCATTTTTTTGAGAAATATTACATTTTCCTTGTTATAATAAATTGTTGTTGTACTCCGTCAATGGCGTCCAGAATTGGTGTGAGAAACAATGGGGTTGCGGCCTGGGCGTTCGTTTCCTTCCCAACGAGTTTTTCTTGGTGATTTTCAGAAGTGGCACTCTGAGAGACTTCACTTTAGAAAGAAAAGACCAACTTCTTTCCGATTGTGTTGTTCATCTCCGAAAATGGAGCGCCCACTTCGACCCTGCAGCGGCTAGACTGGAGTCCTCTCCAGTTTCGATTCGTCTATGCTCATTACCCAGCGAATACTGGAGTCCTAATACCCTTACAAAAATCTGTTCAAGCTTAGGCAAGGTTTCCCGCATCAACCCCGTCACCTTGGAGGGCACTCTATCTTCGTTCGCCCGGGTTTGCATCCTCCTTGACCCATCTTGCCTCCTTCATGAATCTATCGAGATCTCCTCCTCCAGTGGTAAGTGGACTCAGAAAGTGGATTATGAGACGATTTCCGATGCCTGTTTCTGGTGTAAACAGCATGGGCACTTTCAATGTGCTTGCCCGCTACTTGTTCTGCTCCCAATTTCTCAGCGGGCCTCCCCCTCATTCCGGTTCCTCCCACCCCCTTCCCTCACGCCCCCTCCCCCCCATCCAGACCTGGTGTTTCGGGCTCTCATCCGGGTTCGATTTCTGCTCTCGCCCCCTCCGCCCTCTTGCCTAACAGCTTCTCCCTGGTCAGAGAAACGGGCTCAGTGGTGAAAGAATCCTCACGTATTCTCTCCCTGTTTCATGAAGGCATTGCTTCAGGCCATGGTCGGGACTCCACCTCTTTGAAACAATGGGTCGATGATCGAGACAGGATCGTTTCGAAAGGCTACCAGGAAGATGCTCCCTTTTCTCATTGTCAGGAGTTGATTCAGGCTCCCGCTGCAAATCATGAACTCTTCCCCCCCGAAGGGGCTCTTCTCCCCACCCCCCCTTGCTCAGGGTGGATTGTGGTCCCAAATTCCTGGTGGGAAAACCCTCCAAGTCCACCCTCTCTCGGAAAGAGATTACTGCAGGTAAGCAGTTGCAGCTTAAGTCTTACTTCCCCCCTTCTAGTAGAAGAGGCCAGTCCTCTTCGAAGAAAATATGAAAAATCTATCGTGGAATGTCCGGGGCCTGCATGCCCCCGACAAACAGTGCCTGCTAAAGCGCTACGTCAAAGAATATGCCGTCGATATTTGTGTGATCCAAGAAACTAAAATGACCAGCGAGGCATGTCTTTCAGGTTGGTTCTGCTCCTGGAAAGGGTGGGAAGGTTCTTTTGTGTCTTCCTCGGGTGCCTTTGGATGACTTGGCCTCCTCTGGAAATGCAATTCCTGCCTTTCTTCCCCCCTCCGGAACTGGTTTCCAGTGGGCTGAAGTCAAAATCAAACATACGGAGGTCTCCTTCCTGCTTTGCAACATTTATGGCCCCTCTTCTCCAGTTAGTAAACGGGAGCTCTGGGACAACTTGTCTGAGGTTCTCAGCTCATCCTCTTCGAAGGTAATCCCGACGGGTGACTTCAACGCCTCCCTCTTCGAGCATGACAAGCTTGGTGGGCTTCAATGGCAACCGCGGGCCCAAGCAGACTTCATCAACTTCGTGGCACGGCATCACCTTTTCGACGTCGAACCCAGCTCCGGTTGGTTTTCTTGGAATAATCGTCGAGCTGGGTTCGGTAATATGGCTATCAGACTCGATCGGTTCTTGGTGTCTGAAGATTGGCTCCAGCAGAATTTTCTTCTTTCCATCTCGGTCCTCCCTCTATCAGGTTCGGACCATTTCCCTATTGCTTTCAATGCTCTGTTTGACATGACACCGCGTCGATCCCCCTTTAAGTTTGAATCTATGTGGATGCAAGACGTCTCTTTTAGGGACTTAGTAAAATCCTGGTGGAGCTCTTTTTCGGTCAAAGGCACCAAGATGTTCATCCTCTCTCACAAACTCTCTCTGCTAAAAAGCAAGTTGCAGGAATGGAACTTCTCCACCTTCAAAAACATTTTCTGTGAAAAGGAACGGGTTGAAAAGGATCTCAAGTCTTTAAACAACCAGGTTCTCCTCAAGGGTATGGATCAAGTTAGTTATTCTAGAGAAAAATCCCTCCTCGAAGAATTGGGTACCCTCTTGCTCAAGGAAGGATCCTTCTGGTGCCAAAAATCAAGAGAGAACTGGCTAAAGGACGGGGACAAAAATACCAAGTTCTTCCACGCCTTGGTGAAAGCAAGAAGGAATCTCAATTACATTTCCTCCCTGAAACGTGAGGATAACACGGTGGCCGACACTCAAGATCACATCAAAATTGAAGCCATCTCCTACTTCCAGAAGCTGCTTAATGAGGAGCTGTGCTCCTCCCTGAAAGATCAAAACCCCTTGCTGGCACAGATTCAACCTGTGATTTCAACGGAGGACAATACCATGGCTCTCTCCCCTTTCTTGCGTGAGGATATCCGGCATATTGTCTTCTCTATGGACAAGGATAAGGCACCAGGCCCCGATGGCTTCCCGGTGGCCTTCTATCAGGACTTTTGGAATGTCGTCGGGGAAGATGTTTGGCTTGCTGTAGAGGAATTGAGGCGCTCTGGGAAAATTCTTGGCAACTTAAATCACACCTTCATTTGCCTTTTTCCCAAATCCTCCCCTGCAAAGAAGCTTGATGACTTCCGTCCCATCTCTCTTTGCAATGTTGCCTACAAAATCATTTCCAAAGCCCTTTCCTCGCGTTTGAGTCCCCTCCTCAACAAACTGATTGCCCCGGAACAAAGCGGCTTCATCCCTGGCAGGTCCATCTCGGAAGGCATCATCATTTCTCATGAGCTCATGCATTCCCTTCATCAGTCTTCTCGACCGGGTATGCTCATCAAGCTCAACTTCAGCAAGGCCCATGATAGAATTAACTGGCACTTCTTGCCCTGCTCCCTACAAAGAATGGGCTTTGCGACTCACTTCTGCAATTGGATTTTTAATTGCATCTGGCTCACTTCTTTGTGCTCGTTAATGGTTCGGCTGAAGGTTTCTTCAGCAGCAGCAGGGGGGTTCGTCAAGGGGACCCTTTATCCTCCTTCCTTTTTCTTCTGGTCGGGGAAGCACTGAGCCGATCCATCAAAACATGCCTTGCCTCAGGCTCACTTGCAGGTCTTTGCATCACCTCCTCTTTGCCACCAGTCTCCCATCTCCAATTCGCAGACGACACCTTCCTCTTTGGTGCGGCTACCATGCAGGAAGTCATCTCCTTGGATAACATTCTATCATCCTACTCCGCAGCCGCTGGTCAAGTTATAAATTTCAGAAAATCCATCATCTTCTTTTTCAACATTCCCCCCCGTCTTCAACGTCGTCTGAGGGATGTTCTCGGTTTTGAAATTGGCATCCTCCCTCAGAAATATCTGGGTATCCACCTCTTCCTAGGCAAAGGTAGATCCTCTCTGTGGGATGACTTGGTGAACTCAATCTCCCGGAGGCTTCAATCTTGGAAAGGAAAGTGGCTTTCCTTCGCCGGGCGTGTTCTTCTTATCAAATCGGTCCTAAGCGCCATACCCATCTACATGCTTTCAGTATTGTCCTTTCCAAAATCTGTTGTAAGTTAGAAAAATTGTTCAAGACCTTCCTATGGCAGGGCTCAGGTGAAGATCATAAATTCCATCTAGTTAAATAGGATTCCCTAAAAACCGAAAGAGTTCAACAGCTTGGGCATCATGGATCTAACACTTCAGAATCAGGCTACGGGTGCCAAATTGGTATGGAATTTCCTTACCGATCCCTCAAAGCTCGTTAATCAAGTCCTCTCTCACAAGTACCTTTCGGCTAAGCGTCAGAGGACAGTCTTATCTGGCTCGGGTCCCACTCGGGTAGTTACTCGGCCAAAGTTGGCTACTCCCTTCTCTCTTCCCTCAGCAGGGTTCCTTGTCATGGCTCCCAGTTGCGCTGGAACTTTGTTCTTCTTCCCAAAGTGGCCCACTTCGGGTGGTTGGTCTTCCACGGGAAAATTCTCACCCAACTCCGTAGGCGCCCCTGGGGCTATGCTAGCCCTTCCAAATGTGTGCTTTGCAACGCTGCGGAGGAAGACGTGGATCACCTTCTCCTCTTCTGCTCGTTTGCCAATTTGGGGTGGTCGTGGCTCCTCAATATGCTCAATCTCGCCTAGGTCCATTGCAAAAGCATCAAAGACAACCTCCTGAGCTGGCCCACTAAGGGCAAACAAAGTTCCCTTAGCTCTATCTGGTCAATCGCTCCCTTCTTCCTTGTTTGGCTTCTTTGGTGTGAACGTAATCTTCGCCTTTTTTGGGACCAGCCCTCCGATATTCAAAGTTTCCTAAACAAGCTCAAGGTTGCAATCTCTGAGAATGTGAGCCTTCACACCACTAATAATCTAGCCTTCACCTACAAAGACACCGCCATCCATGATTCTTGGCCTCTGATAAAAATCCCCTCCCCGGATCCCGGGTTAAGCACGATCTCAATGTCTTGACAAAGTCACTGATCCGAAAATCCACAAGATGGAAACCTCCACCTTTGGGCTTCATTAAACTCAACTTCAACAGGGCATCCAGGGGCAGTCCGGGCAAATCAGGGGCCGGCTGTATTCTCCGAAATGACAAGGGCGTACTTGTCTGTGCTGGCTCCTTTTTGCTCCCGGATGGTACTTGCAACCAACCAAAGGCTACGGCCCTTCTGGAATGCGTGAAGCTCACAGTCAGTCAGGACTGCAATTCCCTGTGCATTGAAGGCAACTCTCAAGTTGTCATTCAAGCCGTCATCAAAGGTAAACCGTCTTCCTGGCTGTTAGGCCCATGCATCAACAACATCCTGTTCTGGCTCAGCAAAGTATGCACATGGCACATATCCCACACGTACCGAGAGGTGAATTCCGCTGCCGATCACCTTGCCAATCATGCCATTGATTGTCCCTCTGCGAAAATCTCCAACGAATCGTCTACATGGCCTGGTCTGGCCAATCTAATCTTTCGCGGCGGGTGATGAAATCGCATCTGATGCAGGGTCTTTTCAGCTCCCCTCTATATCTTTGGGTCCGGCTTCCTGTTCTCCAAGCTTCCTTCTTCGCCATGCAATGTCTTTCGTCGGGTTCCCCTTCATCTCCCTTCGCGGGACCAAACCACAAGTCGCCTGGGTGGATGCTATCGATCAGTACAAGCTCTCTCATGTCTTCTAATACAATTCGTACTTGGAAGCGGAGGCCATTGAACGCATTCTTGGCGATGTTTATCGTTCCCCCTCCTAGCGGCCTCGCACTTTCCCTGACATCAATGCCGCTTTCGTTTCCTTCTGCCTTCTACTCCACCCTGTCCGCGCGGAGGTGCAACTTGTCGCTGAAGATCTTGTCTACGCTGGGCATCGCATTGGCCTCCGCGACAAACTGGACAATTTTGTAATGCCGGATCCTTTGCTTTGGATCGAGGAAGTTGACGAGTGGGCAATCGGCTCGGGTCGTGGTATTCAGTGGCTCGGTGGGCAGTACCGGAACCTACTTCATCTGGCAAAAAGTGTCGACCTGTTGTTCCACCATGATCGTCTAGATCGTAACCTGTTGCCCGTGGTGGATATTCACACCCCACAATTCCTTGTTCACTCTGCCATTGACCATCTTAATGAGCTTCACGACAGAGCATCTGCGGACTTCCTGTTCCTTCTTCATGCCGCCTCCTCTCGCCAAGGCGCTTCTTTTTTGGAGCAACTCCTGTGCTCGGCGTTGTTCCCTGCCCCGGTGTTGGCTCGTTTTCCTCTCACTCGGCCCTTTCCTCTCTCGGGCTCCTCCCTCTGCGTCTTCCCCTCTCTCCTTCGCATTCCTCTCTTCCTATCTTTTTCTTCTCAGTTCCCTTTCTCTTTGCTCTGGTGGATTCCCTCCACCCCCGGTTCTGTTGGCTAGATTTTCTGCATAGCATCAAACCTAGGCAGTCATGAGATAAATCTCCCTCATTTAACCGGTGAGGCTCCCGTGTCAGATTTGTCAATAAAATGTGTTTTTATCTATCAGGGGTTTTACTTTAACTACTTAGTTCATGAACCATAACTAAGAAGTTCTGCAGCAAGTAAGCAGCTGTTTAAGAAAAGAAAAATGATATAAGAAGAAAGTCAAGGTATTACAGAGAAGAAGTAAGGAAGATGTGCATCCCAATTAGTAGATAGCAGAGCTAATTGCATGCACATAGAAGAAACTTAATAGATTTGAACACACAGAATTCTAAAGCAAAGGCAGTTCTAGATCCAGATCTAAAATAACACAAAGTTTACTTTAAAGATCTAAGATTTAAAAGCAAGAAACACAGTACGCCGTGACACAAAGTTCTCCGGGAACCTGCTTCTTTGTATTCCTCTGCAACAAGTGGCTCTCAGGGGTTCAGCACAAAGTCTAGAACACAAGATTGCTTCTTACAAATTCTGATCGATGATTAACCCGTAGGTTCTTCTCCTACTTATAGAATGTAGGAGGGAAAGTACAAATAGAAGACTCAAACTGAACTAAAGTATGAACAACAAGTAAAGATGACATTTGGCAATCATCCTCAACTAACTTCTTCTTAAGTGACACATGTATCACTTAACTAATAGAAAGGTTCCACATGACTTCAAGTAATGGTTGCAAAACCAATAACTTAGAAGTTTACAATTTCATCCGGGAACATAGAAAGTAGAAGAAGAAAGAAATAGAAGAAGTCATGCCAGCTGTAACATCTACATCTTCTTCTTGTTCTGATATCTGATATACTTGTCGAACATATAGTTCAGCATCTTTCCATCTGTTTTAGCTACTGCTTCCTTTTCTGTCCTGAATTGCAGCAATCCTTCATTCAACACTTTGCTGCATGCTTCCACTTCTTCCAAACTTGGCCCAAATCTCGCAATGTCTGCCTGTAGTGTCACCAGCCTACTGATAGAGTTCATCGTGAAAGGCTTGGTGGCTTTATCAATTCTCTTTTGCACCATCAGAAGAGAACCCTCCAGGGAATCATGCACCTCGTTAGAAACAATCCGCACGTATGAAGTAATACCTCCATCCACTCTTTCCTCAGTGAAAGAAATAATACTGTCCGGCAAATCTGATGTTCTACTCTCAAGCGCCTGCATCCTCTTCAGCAAAACTCTGCAGATCTCCAAACGGAAAGATACTGCAAACTCTAGCTGCTTCCCCTTCTCGACTGATCCCTCTGGCACAATTTGTTCTGCAACCAATACATCTCTCGGCAGCTTGTTGATCTCGGCCAAAATACTCAGGTTACTCTCTGCAACTGTATTTATTCCTTCTATGCTTTCTATCAGTTGCTTTAGTTGATTTTCTGCATCGTTCATAACCTTTAGGCGGGCTGGCACTTCCCCAAGTTGCACAGAAGCTTGACGAATAATCAGATCCTTCCATTCGTCAATAGCCTTTACTTGATTGCTTGCATCTTCCATTTCCTGCATAAGATGATCACTCACCTGCGCTGAAATGGGCTGAACGGAAGGTTTAGCAACCTTGGCTATGATCTCACATAATGGAGATATTTGCTTCTGCAGCTCTTCTTTCTCCGCCTTTTCACTGTCAAGCCTAAGGAACAAAGCATCCAGCAATGTCTGCGTGTCCTGCTTCAATCCTTCAGTGGTAGCTTGACCGAGTGGTATTTTGGTCACCGTCACATCTTCTGCCGTGAGTTCCTCTTCTACCTTTCCTTCCGCCGGGATTGATATCTCAGCAAACTTCTCTCCCGAATCCTCGATGATCAACCTAAAAGTTGCTTTAGCAACTTTAGGCCTTCTGTCTCTTCTGCTCAGATCCTGAAGTAGCTGCAAGTCATGTTCCTCTAAGTTCATCTCTACTCTTGCTTCCGGAACCAACTGCAAAGCTAACCATTCCGAGAAATTACTTCTCGGAGAGTGAGAAGTCGCTGAGTGCACTACCATTTCCCGCTCTGCATCCTCTCCATCAGAAAGTGTCACAGTATCATGGCTGCCATCCTCTGAAACATCCAAGGACAAAGCTCTTTCGAACTCCGTCATCTGCAGCTTCAACATCTCCTCTGGAACGGATGCTGAACGAAGTGGCTGCGGAGAGAAGATGAACGTTGCTGGTTTTAATGAAGGCATGGAAGCATCCTGCTGCTGTGGTGCAATAGTTGGTGATCCACTAGGTACTGGAGAAGTCGGAGTCAAAGCTATGGTCGTAGAAGTGGTCTTCTCTTTCTCTTGAGATCTTCTGTGTACTTTCAACTTCTCGGACCTTCTGCTGCTTTCTCCTTCATGCTTTCGCTTGAGGGAATCTCCTGTGCCGAAGTTGCCTGTGATTTGATTCATCAATACTTCATCAAGGCAGTATCCCTTCGTTAGCAGCCAGCTCGAAGTACTCACCAACACAGCTCAAGATCTTTCTTCTATTGTGCTGCAGCCGCCATTGCTATCCTGTAGTAGAGCTTTATCTCCTCCCATTTGATGGTAAGTGTCAAGTACCACGTTCCCATCATCTTTAAGATCCGCAGGTATCCGCGCTAGTCCAAAGTCAAATACTTGCTTTGCCGATAGTCTGCTGAAATCTTTCTTTCTAACCTCGTACTCACTTCTGCACTTCATCCAGAAATCTTCTAACGAAGGCACATGTGCGTACTCCTGGGAGATTGTCTTCCTGGCTATTCCAAATGGATCGAAATTAAGCCGTGCAGGGAAGAACTCTTGCTCATACTTGGACAACATTTGTGCTTCCATCCCTCGAGCTCTGTGAATGCTGATGCAACTGTAATATCCCACAGTGAGTGGGAAGAAGCCCGTAGACTTGTGCCGCTTCGACTGAAGGTCGTGTAACTCCACAAGTTGCCTGCTCAGCTCCATGGCAATCAATCTGTCACTCGGGTACCTTGGCATCTTTGTTGGTTCACCTGAAAAGCTCGTAACCCTGAGGTATGTGAAATCTGCAAACTGGATGAATACACTGCCAATCTTGGACACTGCTTCCCATGCTTCCTTGCTTACCCTGTGAGTCTTCAAGTCTTTGTCTAGCCTACAGATGAAATCGTAGAAGAAACCATCGTTGATCACTTTGAAGTCCTTCTCGCACGCAGGTGCAGTAAGCTGTGGGTAGCACTCGAAAATGGGATCCTTGGAAAGAATACCACATCTATCCAGCTTGGAAAAGACACCCTGTGAAGCTGCAGCATATACCAAGTATGAAGTCATCTTGAAGCTGAAGGTACGCTTTACGTTCCGCAGTTGCTCACCGATGTTGCTGCTAATAATTTCTGACCAACTGATTATAGAATCAACCTTGTTGATTTCAATGGTCCTGATGAAAGCATACATCCATGTCCGGAAAGTGTAGGCATTCGCTTCACCATTCAACCTGCATAGCAATTTGACAATATCATCCGCCTCCTGCACCAAATTGGATCGTGGAAGAGTTCTCGGGAACTTGGAAGGGGATTTAGGCTTCTTCATGAACCGGCTATTCATGATGCTCACACAGTCAGCTCTATGCTTTTCCCACCTACTGTCAGCATCCTGAATGCTAATAGAAGTCACCACCTTTCGTACTGGAATCTTCAAACAATAATTGAAGAATTCCGCATCCAAACGAATTATTGTCTTTCCCGCAACATCACGCACTGATCTGGATGAAGGATGATAAGATCTAGCACACTCCATCACAAACTCTGGCAATTGGGCTGTACATGGGAAAGCTGCAGCTCGAATAATTCCGCTACTTTTGACCGCACGCATGAGTGAAGTCTTTCCAGCTCTGGATCTATCAATCAAATCAGAAAGAGGTTCTGGGCCTAGATCCGTGTCTCCTATGTCTGAAAGTTTAGAAGCAATGCATGAATCCATCGTGCTCTCTTTTTCATCTCCTTTTGCCATGGCTTTATCAATCTTTGTCTGAATAATTCTTTTTCTTCTAATTTGGCCGGATTTCTTCAATACTGGTGCAGATCTGGACAATTCTTCAGATTCGGAGGATATTTGCAATGTATTGGACATTGATAAATACTCCTTTTCTTTTATAAAGCACCTGTAATGAGTTCCTGCAATTTATTCAGACAAAAATGGCCACCGGAGCATGAATAGTGAATTTAAATTATAAAAATCTGCACTTTTCAAGCCTGCTGCCCCAAAAATTGGTGTTTAATTTGCACATAAAGAGAGCATGAATCCTTTCAATCAACACCTGAGCTCCTTTAACACCTGTGAAAACAACTATGCAGACGAAGATCAACCTTCTTCAAAGCATGCGCCAAATCTGAAAGCTTTTAGCCTTTGTTAGCACTTTGTCTGTGCAAAATCCTTCCTCTAATGGGGGCGCACTTTTTCTCCTAGCTGCAATTCTTTATCTGTGTGTTGAATAATTCATCCATATGGCTGCCCATGCTTATATAACCTTCACAATTCTATAATTAATAATTGCCCTAACAATTAAAGGCAATTAATTAATTAAAAATCATGCTTTTCTCTTTTAAAAATTGCATGTTTAAGGACAACCATCCAATAAATTAAATTAATCCAATTTAATCCTTCACACAGCACTTAACTTTAGCCTCACAGTGTGCTTTGACCATAGCCACTGAAAATAGAAATTAATTTAATGATTTAATGCCTTAAAAATCATTAAATAATGCCCAAATGGGGCGCACTTTTTCCAAGGAGAGGGGCAGCCACTAAATAAATTAAATTTAATTAATTTAATTCCTTTCTTTTATTCTTCCTTTGACTTTTTGACCTCCTCAAGCTTGGGCGCACTTTTTCCAAGGAGAAAGATTATTAAAAATAATCAATTTAATCACTTTAATCCATCACCAAAGGGGGCGCACTTTTTTGCACATGTAATTCTATTTTTAAGAATTTTTTCATAATGGGATTCTTTACCCTGCCAGGCAGGCACCAAAATCCCATGATCCACTTAAGTGATTTGACTTTTGCAATGGGATTCTTTACCCTGCAAGGCAGGCACTAAAATCCCATGATTTCACTTAAGTCACTTTCATTTTATTATATCATGGGAATTTTTACCCTGCAAGGCAGGCAATAAATTCCCACCTGCCTGCAGCCTCTATTTTTCCCACTGCAGCTTAAGTGACTTTTATAACACGGGAAAAAGTACCCTGCCAGGCAGGTATATAATTCCCATCCTGCCTGCGGCTTATATTTTTCCCATCGCAGCTTAAATCCTTTGTTTTCCAAAAATGCGCCCATCCCCGCAGGGGCTTTTCTGTGCACGACTTCGCTTTTTCCCAGTGATCCAGACCTCCGATGATGACTTCCTCCGGGCAAAATGTGCGTGTATGTTTTCCAGCTGCTCCAGGCCAAAAATCGGGCTTACCCGGCGAAGGAGTTGTTCCAGAGAAATTTCACAGAAAACAAAACGGGACACCACAAAAACACGAAAAATTGCCAAAAGTTACAAATAAAGCCCAAAACTTAAAATAAGTTAAAATCCTTCTGGTACATAGGAATAATAACATATTCGCTCATAACAAAGTTGAAACGGAGCGCAAATAGCCTCATACGGGGCTCAAAATAATTAAATACAAATTTCCCGCAGACAAATCCCGACGACAGAATAAAACAATTTTGGGCATCTGGGTATTTGGCGAAAAGGGCTAATATGGCTCTTTGGGATTATCTTGACGCAATACAGGAACTTTCAGGCAATAAAAACAACAAATGACCCACTATTTTAAAAGTACGAAATTTTTTCCAATTGGGTAGTCACAGATTTCAGGGTGAAATCTGAGTGACACCAGGTTCATAGCTCCGGTCAAAAGCGTTTAATAATCAAAAAATAAAAATAAATCATTGTTGTACCTTGCTGTCATAATTTTCAGTTTATTATCTATTGAGGTTTGCACATAGTTACCAGGAGATGCTTCTCCCTGCCCAGAAATGTGTTTCGAAGACGCAAACGCATTTCAAAGACAGGAAACGCGTACTAGGACGTCTCCCTCCCTCGAAGACGGTCATACGAGACGTTGAACATCTCCTACCCGTCTTTGAAACCCTAAATCACATCTCACTACATTAAAATATTAAAAAATGAAGAAAAAACCCTAAAATCGCAAGTTTTCTATAAAACGTGTCTCACTCTATATTTTAAAAACACCATCGAATCAAAGCAAAGGCGTTTGCAGCAAAGGCATTTTGGACTTCAAGTTTCAACCAGGTATTTCTCATTACTTTCCTTGCTCGCAGCTTTAGTTTTGCTTTGGTCTGAACTCTCTCGTTTTTGGTCTAGGTTGTCTAGTTTTTGTTTTTCGCACTCAATGTTATAAGTTTCAACTTTAATTGAATTTTTTTTTATATGCTTTGAAGCCTCAAAGCAAGGCAGAGGCCTTGCCATCGCAAGCGGCAACACTGTTACAATGTTGCCACTTGGGGCAGCAAGGCCTTGGGCCTTTTTTTTTGCATTTCTTTTTCAAAACATGAACCACATAATTTAGTTGTGGTGTCCCCAGATTTCACCCGGAAATCTGGGACTACCCATTTGAAAAAAAATCGTTCTTTTTAAAATAATGGGTCTTTTCGTGTTTTTTATTGCCAGAAGATGTCTGTATTATGTTAAGATATTCCCAATGAATCTTATGAGCCAATTTCGACAAAAACCCAGATGTTGAAACTCATTATATCCCTCCGCCAAGTTTTGTTTGCGGGAAATTTTTATTTAATTATTTATTAAATAAATAAAGCCCCGTTTGAAGTAAATTGCGCTCCGGTTGAATCCTGTTGAAGTTTTGCATCCTTGTATTCACACCTCTCAATAGGATTTTCACCAGGAATGAATTCAGAGCATTGTCTGCAACTTCGGGCAACGTTTTTTGTTTTTATTTATTCCTTTTGCATTTTTCTCTGGTTTTCTCCACAGTTTGTCTGTTAAATTCCCCTGGGTCCATCCTTTGTTCTATATTGTCTGTTTAATTGCCTCGAGCATCTAGAGATCATTTACGGCCTCAGCAACAAAAGGAATCGACCTCAGAAGGAAAACTTCTGACCAAAAAAGATGAAGTCATGCACAAAAAGCCTCTCCTAGGCAAGTCGCACTTTTTGGAATGAATGGGTTTAAGCTGTAATGGGATTTTTGGTAGTGTCAGGCAGGCAGGAATTTCTTACCTACCTTGCAAGGTATTTTTTCCCATGAAGTCAAAGTCACTTAAGTTGCAATGGGAATATTAGAGGTGGCAGGCATGCGGGAATTTCTTACCTACCTTGCAAAGTAAAAAGTCCCATTATAAAATAAATAAAAATCACTTAAAGCACCGCTAGGATTTTCCTTCCTGCCTAGCAGGCTAACTTTTTCCCTTAGAGAGGTTTATTCACCCATGCAAGTCGCACTTTATCAAAAGAAGCTATTTTCAATACAAGTCACACTTTTTGGGAGATGTTTTAATTTGCCAGTGGAAATTTCGACAGTGGCAGGCATGCGGAAATTTCTTACCTGCCTTGCAAGGTAAAAATTCCCATTATGAGAGTCAAACAACTTAACTGAAAGAGGGGGTTTTTGGAGCTGCAATGCAGGTAGAAATTCCCATCAAAGTTGACTTCTTATTTTTAGAAATTACCCATGCCAAAAAGTGCGACCCACCTTGGCATTAAACAATGCATTTAATGATATTTATTAATGGTTTTTCTACCTAATTTTGGCGCCATGAATGGAAGGAAAGTCAATGTAAGAAGACAAGCCAAAGAGAACTAAAGGATGCATGCTAAAAATAAATAAAATAAATTTATTTAAAAGCAACCAACAGCATGCATAATTGGGCGTCCAATTTGGGTGAATAGACATGATTATTTATTAATTAATTTGCCAGAAATAGGAAGGGCAATTATTAAAAATAGCATGCATGAGGGCTATATAAGCATGGGCTACCATAAAGAAGAAGCAATTAATTCTTTTTGCTAAGGATTGCAGCCCAAACAGTTTTGGCACCGAAGGAAATGAGGATTTGTGCATCTGGAGGTGTTTTTCATTGTCGAGAAGCTTTAAGGTTTGGCGCCTAGGGTTGGAATAGCTTGATTTATGCTATGATAATTATCTAAATGTTGGTATAAGTGCCCAGGTGAATTTAAAAATATTTATGTTTGCTTTGCATGCAAGCAAAGCCTCAAATTTTAGGGCAGCAAGCTTTATATGCAGATTTTGGTGATAGAAATCAAGTATTCATGCCCTGGACTCCATCTTTGTCTGAATTAATTGCAGGTATTCATTACAGGTGTTCATATAAGTGAAAGGAAGTTCAAATCAATGTCAGGTACATTGAATATATCTTCTAAATCTGAAGAAATTGCTAGATCTGCACAAATTGATCCAGTTGCAAGGAATTCCGGCAGGATTAAAAGAAAAAAGAACTCAGACAAAGATTGCTCAGACGGAGATTGCTCCAGTCATGATGAAGCGTGATGAAAGAGAAGGATCAGCAGAATCATGCATAGCTTCTAGATTTTCTGATATCAATGACACGGACATAGGCCCTGAACCCATCTCCAAATTAATTGACAGATCCAGGGCCGGAAGGACATCTCTCATGCGGGCAATAAAAAGCAATGGAATTATTCAAGCATCAGCGTTTCCAGTCACAACTCAGTTCTCTAAATTTGTTATGGAGTGTGCAAGGTCATATGATCCTCTTTCCAGAACAGCTCAGGATGCTACGGGAAAGACAATAATCAGGCTGGATGCACAATTTATTAATTATTGTCTGGAAGATTCTGACACAACCGGTGGTGATTGCAATTAGCATGTTGGATGCTGGCAACGGATGAGAGAAATACAAAGCAAATTGTGTAGGCATAATGAATAACATATATATGAAGAAGCCCAAGTCTCCATCAAAGTTCCCGAGGACTCTTCCGTGATCCAATCTGGTGCAGGAGGTGGATGATATTATTAAATTACTTTACAGGTTAAATGGAGAAGCCAATACTCACAACTTCCGCTCATGGATGTATGCTTTCATGAGAACCATTGAGATCAATAGAGCTGATTCAATAATCAATTGGGCGGAGATCATCAGTGACAACATCAATGAGCAGCTCTAAAATGTGAGGCGGACATACAGTTTCAAAATGACTTCATACCTGATATATGCAGCAGCCCCGCAGGGTATAATTTTCAAGCTAGATAAACGGGGCATACTGGCAAAAGATCCTATTTTGAGTGCTTCCCACAGTTGACAGTTCTTGAATGCCCCAAAGATTACAAGGTGGTCAACGATGGGTTCTTCTATGGAGTCATCTGAAAATTAAATAGTGATTTGAAGACCAGCAGAGTAAGCAAAGAAACTTGAGAATTTGTATCCCAGCATGGTTGTATTTTCATCCAATTTGCAGACTTCACGTATCTCAGGGTAAACGGCTTCTTGGGAGAACCAGTTAAGTTTCCGAGGTATCCAAGCGACAAATGGGTCATTATGGAGTTGTGCAAACAACTCATGAAGATGCATGACTTACAATAAAAGCAGCACAAGTCTACGGGTTTCTTTTCAGTCACAATGGGTTATTACAGCTGCCAGAGCATCCACAAAGCTAGAGGAATCGAAGCCGAAATGTTTTCTGAATATGAGCATGAGTTCTTCCCAGCACAACTGAACTTTGATCTATATGGGGTAGCGAAGAAGATAATCTCCCAGGAATATTCACATGTACCTTCGTTGGAAGACTTCTGGATGAAGTGCAGAAACGAGTATGAAGTCAGGAAGAAAGATTTCAGCAGGTTATCAATGCAACAAGTATCTGATTATGGTTTAGCATGGATACCTGTAAATCTTGCGAATGATGGACATGTGATACTTGACACATACCATCATATGGGAGGAGATAGAGCTGCTCTTCAGGAAAGCATAAGTGGCTGCCAGACGATTGAGGAAAGATCTTCCGTAGTTCTGGTTAACACCTCAAACTGGTTGTTGACAAAGGGGTATTGCCTAGATGAAGCTTTGATGTATCAGATCACATGTAACTTTACCGCAAGAGACTCCAGCAAAAGAAAGCACGAAGGTGAAAATAGCAAAAGGCCAGAGAAACTTAAAGTACACAAGAAGTCTCACACACAAGAGAAGGCCAAATCTATAGCTATCGTGCTAGTTCCAGCTTCTCCAACATCAACTCATAGCACTTCAGCAACCCCGGAACCCCAAAGGGATCTTGTCGTTCCTCTGTTGAATCTGGCGTCATTTGTATTTTCTCCTCAGCCACTCAGATCTTCACCTCTCCATGCGGAGAAGTTGAAAGCACAGATGGCGGAGTTTGAAAAAAGCATTGTCTTTAGACAATTCAGAGGATGGCAGTCACAACACTGTAGTGAATTCGGATAGAGCAGAATCTGAGCATGAGATGGTGGTGCACTCAATGACTTCTCATTCCCCGAGGAGCAATTTTTCATCATTTTTGGCTTTGCAGAAAATCCTGACAGCCAGAGAAGAGATCAACCTGGAGGAACATGACTTGCAGCTGCTCTTGAGTTTGGGTGGAAAAGATAGAAGACCTAAAGTTGCCAAAATAACTTCTAGGTTGATTATTGAAGAATCGAGACAGAAGTTCACTGAGTTATCAGTTCCAACAGAAGGAAAGCACAAGGGAGAGCTCACGACAGCTGATGTAGCAGTGACCAAAGTGTCAATAGGTCAAATTACCATGGAAGGATTAAAGCAGCATACACAGACACTAATGAACGCTTTATTCCTCAAGCTTGACAAAGAGAAGGTTGAGAAAACCAAGCTTCAAAAGTAGGTTTCCCAGTTATGTGAGATCATTGCTAAGGTTGCCAAACCTTCCTCTCAGCCCATTCTAGCACATGAGCAGGTGAGTAATCATCTGATTGAGGAGGTAGAAGATGTAGGGGACCAAGTCAAAGCTATTGCTCAATGGAAAGATCCAAATCATTCACCAAGCTTCAGAGCAGTTCGAAAGAATACCAGCTGAATTGGAGTTATGAACAGGGCAGTATCTCAGCTAAAGGAACTAATGACACAGATAGAAGATGAGAACATAGTTGTTGAAAGTCACCTGGATACTTTGGCTAAGATACACTCGTTACCGGAGGATGTGCTGATTGCAGAGCAAATTGTACTTGATGGATTGATGGAAAAGGGGAAGCAAGTTAGAAGTTTGTAGTTTCCTTCCACGTAGAGATTCTCAAGCTTATGCTGAAAAGAATGCAGCTTGATGGATTTTCATTGCCGGGCAATATAGATGCTTTCACCGAGGAGGAAAGTGTCTGTAGAGAGCATTCCAGACGAATTACCTGCTTCCCTTGAAGAATTTATCTGCTGATGCAGAAAGAAATTGATGAAGCCACATACCTTTCACGATGGATTCAATTAAGACTCATAAAGCTTCAAGCAGATGTTGAGGAGTATGGGCCTAGTTTGAGAGAAGGTGAAAGCTAAGCATTGCTGCAATTTGTCCAGAGGATTGTTACAGTTTAGGACCGAGAAAGAGGTTGTTGCTAAAACAGGATGGGAAGATTTATAAATTATATGTTGGACAAGTATATTCAATATCAGAAAAAAAAGAAAGCGTAGGGTGGAACATCTGGCAAATCTTATTTCTTCTCTTCTTTCTTCTCTTAATTCTTATGTTCCTGGATGAAAATGTAAAATTAAAGTTATTGGTTGAAAAACCATTACTTAAGTTATTTAGAAAGATTCTTTAAGATAGGTGACAGATGTGCACAATTTTGGCTTAAATTCTTGATGCATGTCACTAAGAGAGGAATTCTAGGAAGATGATTGTCAAATGTTACCTTTACTACTTCGTGTTCTAGTTCAATTGCAATTTACCATTTGTATTTTCCCCTCAACACACTATAAGTAGAGGAAGAACCTACGAGTTAAAGGATCGGAATCTGTAATCAGCATTCTTGTGTTCCAGACTTTGAGTTGAAACCCTTGATAGCTTTCTGCAAGCAGAGGAATAGAGAAGAGATTTCCGGAAAACTTTGTGTCAACGGTGCATTTTGCTTCTTATTTCTTTCTAGATCTATTCATAGACTTTGTGTTATTCTAGATCTAGATCTGAAACTATCATTTGCTTTAAATTCTATAATTAAAAGATCTATTTGTTTTATCTATGTGCATGCGATCAACTCTGTGAACTATTGATTAGGTTGCACATCTTCTTTCCTTTCTTCTCATATTTAATTATTTCTCTTTCCTACACATTGTTTACAGCTACTTACTTGCTGCAAAATTGCCTAGTTATGGTTCATGAGCTAAGCAATTAAAGTAGAACCAACAGATAGATACTAGGAAATATAATTGACAAAATCTTACACGGGAGCCTCACCGGTAAATGAGGGAGATTTATCTCATGACTGCCTAGGTTTTCAGCTGTGCAGAAAATCTAGCCAACAAGTTGCATTTAGGATAAAACTTAAAAGTTTAAAAATTAAAAAATAAAATATTAAAAAGTTAAATGTTAAAGTTTTTAAACTTAAAACTCAAATGTTACAAAATATAACGTAGATGATATAAAAATAAAAGCTTTAGGTTTTAGGTTTAATTTTTTAATGAAAGATCCCTTCCCAAATCTGATCCAATTTTTTTAGATTGAGTCGTTTGACATTTCGTCAAACACTTAGCATGCAACTGCTAAGATTTGATTTCTGATTGTTTGTTTGCAGTTTTATACTTGTGTCAATGCTTGTAAGGTATAATAGAAGCATACAAAGGGACTACAGTACTTATCATAATATATAATCAAGGGAATTTTTATTTCATTATGCAAGAGGTTTTTTACAATAAATATCAAATCTGATCCAAGACTGATCAGAATACAACAGCCACTAGATTTTCCATAAAACATAATATTATTCTAAAAAAGAATGCATTAACTACATACCCGGAAATATAGTTAACCTTCCAAAGAAGAACAGCTGCAAAGGTGGACTTAGGAAGGCTGAATCTAATCACAGTTGGCTGGAAAGAGGACTGTAAATTTATAACAGCAGCTTACACTCAAACCCCACTAAATAAATCTCCAAAATCTGATTTTTAACATCAAACCCTAGGCGCCCAACTGCTGGAAATGCACAAATAAATTAACAGCAATACCAAAGATTCTAAAACCACTTTCCAATACCTCCAGATACCCTAAGACCAAGTCGCCAATCCTGGATTATTTTATTTGTTAATTCTGATCCTAAACTCTGCAAATAAATTGTATAGATTTGTGTCAAACCCTTGCAATCCCTTAATGGAATTGCCTATGAATATTCGGAGGTTTCCGTCCCCAAATATGTGAATCCAATAGAGTGTTTCCATCCTCTATGGTTGAATCGAATGAGGGTTTCCGTCCTCAATCAATTTCTTCAGAAGCACTACTCCAAATTTGCAAAATCTGTTTTTTTGAAGAAATGATATGATATCTGAATGAAATGAAAGAGAAAAATATATAGATTCCAACCAGCCAACCTTGGACTCCAAATTCCTCTTAAATATCATTTTATGACTCTTTATGTCTCCAATATGGGTTCCCCCCCCCTTTTGGGAAAAATAGTCTTTTATTTCACTTTTATTATTTGCACTTTATTTTAATAAAGTCACTTTGACTTTATTAAGTCACTTTAATATTATAAAGTCACTTTATAAAATAAAGTTATTTTAATAAAGTTACTTTCATAATAAAAGACAAAGTGAGCTAAAGTAACTAAACCCATGTATTTTCCGCAAAGCATTACCTTATCATCTTCATTAGCCTACGGGAATGTGGTAATAGGCCAATCTGAATAACCTAGTGCTCTCTCAGGAAGAGAGGGGGCATTACATTTAATCTTGTTTTTTATTTTTTATTTTATAAGTTATTCAGATTATTAAATTAGTTCTTTTAAGTTTTTATAATTTAGTTTTTAAATGATATAACTTAGAAAGTTAGATGTTTATTGTTCATGTAAAATTTAATAGATTAAATTATTATTACTAGTTATGTTTAATTAATTTTTTATTAATATACTTTTTATTTTAAATTATTTATTACTTTTAACTTATTAGTGTTTAATTTTCAATATTATCTTTTAATTTTTAATATTCAATTATTAATTATTTTTTATTTTAATTGTTTAATTTTTGGCACAGACTCAGGTATGTCAAGATTGAAAGATTGTAATGTCCCCAATGGAAGATTTTTTAACACAAAGGGAACACTTGAGAATTCGGATTTATTGCAGTACGCTGGAAATAGAGATATTAGGACAGCAATGTATTTTTTCGCAAAAAATAGAAATCTGAAACAAACCCTAGGTATGGCAAGTTATGGAGACAAAAAAGCCACAAAGTACCTTGAATCTGATCTCAAATTAGCAAAATCTTATGCCAGAATATTTAATAAATTATGAATGCAAAAAACACCAAAATACTAAATTTTTGGGACCCAAAACGAGAGTTGGAATTTTATTTTTGGACTACAAAAATACAGCTTACAGAAATGGCTGGAAAGAAGGGATGTCAAGCCCGAATCCTCCGAAAAAAAGTTGAATATGGCCTTCAAAATTATGGCAAAGCAATTGGTGATGAAATCCAGAACAGCCGCTCCCTAGAATGCATCAAACTCCACCCACAAGGGTGTAGATAGCCCTAGCTATGAATGCCAATCGTGCCCTAGTTGTCCCTACTTAAAGTTTTGGCAGATATCTTCCACTGGATGAATTTCTTTGCTTGAAATGCATATCTGAAGCAGGAAATGTAGAGAATGTGCCCACAAAGTGTGCCCTAGCTCTGAAAATCTGATCATTTCCTCTGAGATTCTGATATGAGCTCAAGTGTGATCTCCATATGAGACCACCAAGGATAAATTGAGGGTTTTTCGTACCCAAATCTGAATGCTAATGAAGTTTTTCGTCCTCAACAGCTAGCCAATGAGGGTTTTTCGTCCCCCAATAGCTGAAAGTAGGAGCAACAAGCCCAAGCTCTCCAAAATGAAATGTAGAAATGCCAAAAAGTGTGTCAAATGAAACCCCGACCCCTCCTTTTATAATTTTCCATTGCCTTTTCCCAAGTTGGGCGCTCCATGTGGGATTACTAAAGTGACTTTCCATCTTCTAATTTATTGTTGGCTTTTACTTTATTTGGAAAGTCATTTTTTTAAAATAATAAAGTTATATTAAGTTGTCACCTTTTTAATAAAAAGTGAGTGACTTGACAGCTTAAAAACATTAAATTTATTATTTTTCCTTATTTGAAAAAGGGGACATGACAAAGATGGCCTCTTTCCATTGTGGAAATATTGTGATCAGGTTACAACGGGAAAAGGGAGTGGTGGCACATCAATTATCACCTACAAATTGTGTAGGAAGTCGTTTCAAGGTACTTTCACAAGGGTGTGAGCCCAATTTTTTCAGACAAAGGGATTGAGGGGTGTTCAAATGAGGACAAGAGGTATGAAGTTATGAGGGAACAAGAAGGGCTGAAGGCAAAGGGCCTAATTTAAGCTCTCACACTTCTAGGATAGTCGCACCTCAAACCCAACATAGAAGAGGGACTAAGGAAACAAAATCAGAACTAAAAGTGTCTTCTAGACATGTGTTGAATGCAGAACAAGGTGTGGGTTCTTCTCATAAGAGACCGAACATTGGTGGTTCAAACCCCATTGGAGACATGTTTGATGTTGATGCAACAATTGCATGTTTCTTTTATGCAATTGGAATACTATTCAATGTTGCACGCTCTCCTTATTATGAGGAGATGGTTCATGCAATTAACAATGGACCGGTAGGGTATAATCCCCTTGGATATGAAAAACTCCGCACGACTTTAATTGACAAAGAGAAATCAAGGATAGAGGAACAAACTGCACCAGTCAAAAGAGTGTGGTCTACAGAAGGATGTAGTATTGTGATGGACGATTGGACCGATACTAGAAAATTTCCACTTCTTGATGTTATGGTGACTTCTTCTAAATGCCCTTATTTTTTGAAGGCAATAGATTGTTCGGGGCAAGAAAAAAATGCAGAGTTCCTGAAGGACCAACTATGTGAAGCGATTGAGGAGTGGGGGCATCACATGTTGTCCAAGTTGTTACAAATGTTGTACAAGTTTGTAAAGCAAATGGCTTGCTGATACAAAACAAATACACACGTGTTTTGGATGCCATGTTGTGTGCATGCATTGAATAATGCACTGAAAGATATTGGCATGTTTCAATGGATTTCCGAGTTCAATGAAAAAACACAGGAAAAAACAAATGTTCATATGCAATCATCACCACACAAAGCAATATATCGTAGATTTGCCGAGATGGGTTTGCTTCTTTCATCATTCTTCTTGATCGTCTTTATGAGGTCAAAGGGGTCGTATGTTCCCTTGTAGTGAGTGATGCATGGGCAAATTGGAGGCAATCTATATTAGAGACTACAACTGAGGCGAGACAGATGGTCCTTGATAATCATTTTGGGGCTAACGTCAAATTTGTTGTTGACTTCATCCAACGCATTCGTGATGGCAATCCTATTTTGTAGATTCAAACAAGCCTTGTTTAGTGAAAGTTTATAGAAGAAATTGATTCCATGTGTGAAAGAATATGTAAAGTCCCAAACTTAAAGGGATCATTCTCTGTATCCTTTGATTGAGGAAAAAATACATAAAAGATGGAACAAGCTTAATACACCATTTTCATTGTGCATTGCCTAAGCTTTAAAATCAACAGTGGTATGATACAAAAGTCACTTAAGGACAGGGCTCCTTATGAAGACAGAGAGGTAGATTAAGGGATTTTGGGCTGCAGTGAAAAAGATTTGTAGGTAGAGGAGAGGAAGCTTCTACTATCATGTCTCAGTGGAATCAGATTTTCACGTGGGCGTGCAGTTAGTTTTCTATGGTGGAAGTTTTGAACGATATGTGTGCAAAGGAGGACCCAATAGAGTGGTGGTGTAACCATGGCAGTGAAGCACGTGAATTGCAATCATTTGCAACACAATTACTCTCTCAAGTTGACAATTCTTCATCTTGTGAGAGGAATTGAAGCACTTATAATTTCACTCATTCATTAAAGAGGAAATGACTAAGATCAAAGAAGGCAAATAACTTGGTCCACATTCATATCACACTTTGCATCTTCTTTCTTGTAGAGACCCAATGTAAAAGGAGGGTCCTTTCGGCAGAAATTGGACCAAAACCCATCAGATTAAGAAGCAAACAGAGCCATGGAAGGATGAGGGATTTGAGGCAAATGGCCTCAATGATTTACCTCCTATTCAATTGCCTGAAGAGGAACCGGAGCTTGAGAGTGATGCGTATCTAGAGAGCATCGTAGTAGAGGACCTAGAGGGTGATGACATAGCTGATCCAGCAGCTGCAGATATATGATTGGGATTCTCATTTCATATTTTTGTTTTTGATTTTCACATGCCTATTTGTCGGCATTTTAGTGAGTCACAATGTAGTAATGTACTCTTGATCCTAAATATGATGATATGAAATATCAATATCAATATAATTCATAAATCCAAATCATAATTACTCGTCACTTGTGCTATTGGTTATTGCTTATCCTTTGTTGACATCTTGATTTGATTTAATAATTAGTTAGTTGCCAATTTCTTGAATCTAAATAGTAAAATATTCACTATTCTCTAAAATATATATAATATAATTTAATAAATTAATAATTATATAATATATATGTATATGTGCCGTCTCAGAGCACCCATCTCCTAGTTTTCAATAAAGAGTGTACCAGTACCCGTACCCATCTCCCCGTACCCGTACCTGTACCCATCTCTTGGTAAATATGGGTTTGTGCAATTTCCTTTTTGTCTCAGTTAGAGCCCGGAAAGGGGCGTTAGATAAAAGTAAAGAGGCAGGATGGCAGCAACAAAATCAGATTTTGAGAAGAGGATGGCAGAAGCTGAAAGTTTGAGTAGTAAAGCTATGAGTGCCACTGTAGAAGCAAGAGGTTGTCAATACATTGAAGAAGATGTATGAGAAAAAAAAGGTAGATAGCAGCAATTAAGGGGTTTCACTTCAGTTCCTCTATTTCAGCCTCAATTTAGCTTCTTAGTGCTTTCAACCTTTGCATCTATTTTGCAACTTGAGACAGCTCAATCATTCGGTCACTAGACTTCTACTGGTTAAAGTATCAAGGATGACAACAATTTTCAGATGGGTGGACAAATGTAGAGCATAATTTTAACTTTTGAGCGTCACTGTATATATCACAATATACCAAATGAGTTAACAAAGGAATGTCATAGGTTTCCTATGGTATGATGTACTTAAGCATAGTTAATTAAATTTTAAGCTATGGGGGCAGTCAACATCAAGACTATTGCGGCCAAGTGCCAACCATAGCATCTACCTTTTCCTTTTCCTATATCTACAAGTTGTCTTGAGTTGTTCGGGGATCTCCATCTTTCATCTAATGTCGGATAATATGAAGACCAGGCCTGCACTTGGAGACCACAAACACTGTGATCTAATGTACTATACAGACATTCCATTTCATATTTGTTGTGTTACTTTATGATGTGATGATGACTGCCTATACCATTATGGACAGACCAGCCCTCGTAGCCCTATACTCTTTACAGAAATTATGAGGTCCTACATTAGCCCTTTCGTGGTGGTGGACGATGATACTGTTGATTCTTCTCATCTGATCTTGGCTACAGATAGGTAACAGCATAATTTTCCACCGCTGGCCTTCAGCTCCAATATTGGTCTTCATCAGATTTGTGCTTCATTGAGGATTATTTCCCTCACTTTATTATTGATACTTGTACTCAGACCAAATACTTTGGTGTTTAACCCCTCTAGTTATGTTACCTATTTTCATGCTTATTGTTTTAATGTTGTAGTCTTTAGTTGCCTTCCAAAACCTAGGGTTCTTTTAACCCAAACACCTGTCTATTGTAACTACACATAGTTTCAAGTCCCATTGATCTACATTGATTGTTTATAGACATTAATATATTTTCATTTCATTTATGTTGCTGTATGTACTGTCCATTGTTCTTTGTTTCTGCAATGCATGCCTACATTGAACTGCCCAAATAAACACTCCCTGTTTGAATAATGAAAACATCTTTCAAAATCTTTGCATAATTTCTTGTATCTTTGCATCTCTGATTTATTTCCTCAAGGAAAAGCATGCATTGCTTGAATGTGTTTCAAAGTTTTTGTAGAAGAAAGGAGATCCATATAAGCTCAATGAAAGATAGTGACAGACCACAAAAAATAGTCAAAAAAACATATTGGACCAAATATGGTTAGGCAGACCTTCAGCTTTTCTTGCAGTTTCCTTGTATCCACTTCCTCTCCTTCACTCAGCATTTCAGATGAAGCCAACGAAGCCATTGCAAGCTGTCCTATATAATCTTCAAACAGCTCACTTCCAAACAACATGGCAAAGACTGCCGTTGGGTCTAGCATGGCTTCCCTGCATTTATTAGAAAATAGAAACACAAGACAGATAGACGTCAAGAAACTCCCTTCTTGGCAATCAATCATAAAATATAGTAAAGATATCCAAAACCCCAAGATAAAAAAAGTCCTAGTATATGGGCCACTGCAATGCTCAATCTATTCTCAAATAAAGAATAATCGCTTCACACAATATAGAGAATCGGAAAACTAAGAATGTCTGACTAAAATCTTCACCTGATAGAAAGAAATTCATCCTGAATGGTAAATAGGAAGATTCCTCAAAAGCTTGAGAAGTTCCTAACATACATCTATTGAGAAAGCGACTCACAAATTTGATATGAATGCTGCAATGAGGATATAACACTACATTTCTAAGTCTTACTTTGATATGCCTGCTTTTCCATTTGTATCATATGCTTCTCTTTGTGTTGGATCACTAAGAACTTGATAAGCTTCTCCCAATGCCTGCATGGATAAGATGTATTTTTTCTCAGGACAGCCAATAAGATGTCAAAAAAATAGATAAAGTTCCAATTCGAATAATTCATTTTCCTCTTAGATCACAGACTTGTATAGCAAAGAAAGATTCATTGGACTTCAGTAAACTTCAACACAGTTCTCCAGATATATTATCACCATGTTAAATTGTGGAAATCTCAGAAAATTAAGAGAAATATATATTCGGAAGAGGGGAACAGAAATTTGCATTGTGATTAATCTTCTTTTCAGGTCATAAACCAGATCGTTCTTCAATTTTTCGGGGCTTAATATTTCTGAAGAACTCATCCTACCAATTTAATTTTCAAGCAAGACAATTTTTCAGGTAAATCTGATAAGATCTACTCCAAGGAATAAAAGCATTTCAGACTATGAATTGACCAATAAAATTGCAATTTCCATCAAACTAGAGGTCCTATTCCATATCTTATTCCATATCTTGAGGCCAGGACGCTCTGATTGCGGTTCCAGATTTCTCAGCTCAAAACAATTGTAAAATTTGGACAAATATTGTAGAATCCAAACAAGTGTATTTGTTCATGAGGTTTTTTGCACCCGTTAAATGAGAAGGTCAAAGAACAGGTGGTTCAACAGTGAGGATGATGGTAAAAGTGTGTTTTCACACCATCCACCAAGGAATAAATCCCAGGAGATACCAAAAAGAAATGAGGCTGGTTCGAATCCCAAGAGAATTTGATGGAATGGATACCCCTGTCCTTCGCATTAAGCCGAAGAAGGTCAATTATCCATGCATCTGATACCAACAGATGTTTAAGTAATCTGAAGGATCTGGCTGTTTATCCTTCGATCAAAAAAAAAAGTCAAAGAACCTGCAAAGAAAGAATTTTACTTAATGTAGAAAATCTGTTGTAATAAGGTATTGTAAGGAAAACTTTATCTCTAGAAGACAGGATAGTGCAGCCCATGGAGACATCTTCGTCTCTGATGATAAAAGAAAGATATGAATTATGAACTAGAATTGACACCATATTCTTGTACACGCTTCTTGTTATATATCATACCATTATGATTACACATATAACTGAAAATTCCATGCTAATCTAAAGGAATATTATGGGATAAAAAAGATTTGGAATACTGCATTCAGGTGGCTTCAGAATATGATTGGAAGTAAACGGTGACATCTTGCAATAATCTATTAAAAAATGATTATTAATCTTAAATCTAGCCATGACTAAGACAAATTTATCATAATTCGCATAACTTGGTAGAAGCAATATTTACTTGAAACCTTTGGGCAGCTTGAGGATCATTTGGATTTTTGTCAGGATGAACTTGCCTTGCCTGCATCCATATAAATCAAGGTCTTATATCAGATCCATCCAACTTATACCACATAAATGCAATTTAGAAATCATTCTTTTTTTAATCAACAAAAAGAAAAAGAAAAATACATCGAAAATTAGATTGAAGTATAGAAGTACAGGTTTATAGCAAACCTGTTAATCAATAAGATAAAGGAAGTACTGAGGTTTATATATTCAGAACTTTTTCTGGCATAGGACTGAACAAAATACCACAAACCGAGAATATGAAATCACAGAATTAGATTAGGCATTCTAATCAACTTCATTCACACTTCAATTAGGGAGATACTTGTGATTATGAATTCAAACTCAAATCTTGCTATACCATAGGTTTGAACAAAATACTCAATAAACTGAGTTCATATTTACAAGTTACAACCAATATTGCATATGGCAGTTCACATAGCAATAGAGAGGTGTCACGATGAAAAACTCAAGATAACACATATCTGGCATATATGCTGAGGTTGAATAGGCCATATTAAGTTCCTGGATTAAAGAACCACTGAAAGATGTCACAGCAAACTGGGCGAGAAGCGAAAAACAGAATATGCAGCACCTTTTTCAACCTAATTTGGCAGAAATTGTCCAATCTTCAGGATACTTGCACAAGATTAGCCATATGAATTTCGTTATTTATCTCTTCATTGAGACCTGAACTTGAGTGCAAATAACTGAGATGGAATGTCTAGCAGGTGCTCTACAGAAGTTGACACCTCGCTGGCTAAGCCATATCCAGAGGTTTGGAAGATATATAGTAGAGGATAGCTCTTCCTCCATAACAGGCACTTAGAGCTAGTCATTTCAAAGTGGCATGTCCAAGCAAGTGATATGTTTTAGAAAATATGTTTGTGTAGAATGCTTATTTCTTCTGGTCTTGGAAAGAAGGTGCTGGATAAACCAAGCATCCATGTTTTGAATATCTGAATACTTCTCAACTATGATACCTTCTAGTGAATAAAATATTAAAATATAATTTATTTGGTGACAAAGCAATGTGCTTTTGTCAAATAACTTTGTATTGTGGTTGCCATCTACCAGCCAAGTTATGCTTGACTTTTGATTCCACTAAATTTCTCCCTTCCTCTTGTATTTAGCTAACTGTCACATTAGTTCACTAGACAGTCAATTTACCTCGATCATAGATAAAATATGAAACTCTAAGTCAATTTTCAGCTGCATAAAGGCAACAGCTGGTAATACCTGTTGATTTCTGGTCAAACATTCTTCAGAAGTTCAAATGCGGCAGAATATTTCCTCCAAAATCGATATCCAAGTCAAAGACAGTAGCAACAGAGATTAAGTAGCTAAAAGTTGAATTCTGGTCAATGCTGTTAAGATCAGATCAGATAATGCAGCAGTTTCAATCCACTGATCGGTGGTACTAATATTTTCCTTAACTCAATTTTCATATTCGGGGCTTGGAATTGCAGTGATTGATGAAATTAGGTCATTTATTGACCTAAATATAGTGTATATCCTGAAAGTCAAACAAGGGTGATGTCATGGGGCTTGACCTAGTGTAGTAGCAGTTAAATGAATAAACTTAGAGAAAAATGGAAGTTTGACCCTATTTGACTCAAGCTTTGAGCCTTTGGCTGCATGATAATGATGATGTCATAAATGGTTAAATGAGTTGTGAACAAGTAAATGGTGTCATTATTATGACATCTTCACCCTTCGTCTTCACAATTAGATGTTCTACCTAGTTTTTGTCTGAAGTCTGTCTTCTATAATTTTGAACATGTACTTGTGGTTAAGCGAAGCCCTTTTTTGGGTCATAACATTTCTGATGATCCAATAAGGAAAATGAGCTTGAAGTCCCAAGGAAGATAGATTTAGACAGCACTATCTTGACTTTATAATATAGGCTTTCATAAGAGGAAGAAAGGAGGATAGAAGGGCTGAGGATCAGAAAAGAGAGAGGAGACATTGTTTCAGCTGCAAAAGGTCTCTTAAGCTGCATCTCAGGGTATACCCAATGTAGTTGTCCATATTGATGGTAAATTTTAGACCAAAAAGGCATCTTTTAATTATCAATAGGCAATTCCACACCGTACCAGCCAAAACAAACTCAATCCTGTCCAGGAATTTTTTTTTAAATATCAATATTTACACAAATTGAGGCAGAATTCAGAAAAAATTGTTGCAAGGCAAGATCAAAGACTGCCACATATTCTTAAATTGCAGTACCAATGAATTTGCAAGAGCATTTTACCCAAAATTCACCTGGAACTGAATACAATCTGACCCAGACTGACAAAATGCTTCATAAAAAGACCTGCAAGACTCAAGAACTGCCATCCTGGAACATAGCATATTTATTAGTTTAGATGAGAAAATTACATCAAAATACCCTCTTACCATGATCATGATATCAATTGGAGGGGACAATATCCAGTTAATCATAACCCACTCCTTCAAAGTTAAGAATTGGATAGAGTGCTACAAGAGGATAAATCAAAGCTATATTTCCTTTGGTCTCCAAAGACTTTATTCCAACTCTTCCAGTTAAAATTCTAAATGAGGAACTGCCTCGAATATCTGATAGCAGACATTTAAATGTTTTGCAGTTAAAAAGTGCTGTATCGGCGTCCTCTAATCATGATGGTGCAAAATTTACAGCCACTCTTCCCTTGAGAGTTGTATAAATTCTGCTTAACTGGTAACTTGTAAGATCGAAGACCACCATCCACAAAGGCCATATAACCTCTTCCAGAACCAGAAACTAATTGAGCAAAAGAGGATATTCAACACTAATTAGGTCAAACAATAGAATAAACTAAGAATACAGAACACATACTTCAATTAATATCAAAATTTTATTGAAAAGATAAGCATTTTAATGTCTGACAGGACAAGCACAAACTTAGATTACCAAAAATATTGACCGAGTCTCGGGTTCACCGGAAGTAGAGCCCCTTGGGTCTGCCACATACTCCCATTGCCAAAAAAGACAAACGATAGCCTTTTATGGAGACCAGCATGTTCCTATCAGTGAGGCCTCTGCAGTTCGATAAGGAACCACTCTGCCTTATTCAGTTTGTTCTACTGTATAGCGTCTCTCTGGTCTTGATAGGGAGAGGCCCCGCCGTTCAAATACAGCTAGAGACTGCATAAGGAAAGGTCCTAAAGTGCTCTCTCCTATACTCTCCCGATTAGAGAGTCTAGGTCGTCTTAGAGAGAATAGAACGATTAGTTCCTCAACCTTCTGGTTGGTCTACGACTTTGCTCGCTTACCTCATAGACAATATCGTTACCGGGGTTGCATTTGCAGACGAGTCAGAGTATTTTTAGAAGGTACTGATTCATGTTCATGAACATGACTATTGTATACTGAAAGCGGGAGAGTCGAACTCCCAACAGAAAGAGCTCTTTCCATTTCTGCACTACCCGCCTAACCACTCTAATCTCGTTATTTCAGGTGAAGGAGCACCACAAAGTCAAAATCTGCACCAGAATAATCATATCCGGTGTATGGCCATACTAAAGCTAATACCTAACACCAAAAACCTAAGATACTCTCATTTTCATTTTCTTCCAACTAACAGGAGCCAACCCATTTCAATCAGATAGAATATCTCTCTTTCAGATGTGCCTTAGGGACTAATAGATTTGTTTGATTCGTCTTTGGAGCTTAGTTCAAAAATGGTAACATGTGCATTCTTAAAAGTTAAACTCCTGTGGTGCTCGTACAGGGGATTCATTGTTTCATGCATATATGAAACATAACATTTCAGACAGTGCTATATAAAAGTGATTGTAAAAGCATTCTCATGTCTACAAGAAAATCCTTTTGTAAGTTGATTTGCAGCTGATTTCAACAATGCAAGGACAGAATCTTTTGGTAGCTGCGAAATCAAGTTTATCAGAAAATATGGATGCATAAAATAAAATTGCCTAGTTTCCGGTCCAAATAGTACAACATAAAGGTTTTCTTTCTCAAGATGCTTTGGTTGAGGAAATCAGCTTTCCACTTGTTGGAGGTCATAATTTCTGAGATGAAAATAACTAGTGAAAATATCACTAGTTATTTTCATCTCAGGCCTCTGGTTCTCCCTGGCATGTAGTCAAATCTCAAGTTTGCTCCACTCCCATCAACTTCATAAAAATTTGAGCCATAGTAAAATCCCTTCCTCGCATGTCTTGGTGATGACATGCAGCTAAACAGGCTAAGTGTATTTTATAATTTACTAAATGATGAGATATAGTTAAATGGGCCGATTGTATATTATTAAATGCTTTACACATCTCTATGTACATATTTCTTTTCTTCAAAGCTTCCTTTTGTACAAGCTTCATTGCACATCTTTCTTCTTTGAGCAGCTTCCTTCCTTTTGAAGTTTCATCGTACATCCTTTATAATCTTTGCACAAACATAATACCAATGAGTGCATATCTACACTTATGGTAGTCTATCGTGTTCTTTCCATTGTTTCAATTGTGTTTGTATAACTTGGTATGCGTTCCACCAGACAAGGCTAATAAACAAGTTGTTTCCAGACAAGTAGGGCCCAGATTAATTCAACTGCAGCTTCTGCCATCAATAAAAATTACAAATATTGCTAGGACAACATTGTAACGAATCTAATGACCCCAATAAGCATGTTTGTATCTAAAGTTCCGGAAACTTCATTACCATGAATGAATGCTCTTTTGAACTTCATTTGGTTTACAAGTATATATCATCTGAGCATTGTTGTGGGGGCATGAACCCACATAGATTCCAACTCAGGCCATGTTGGTGGTAAGTGCACTCACATACAACTAGATCAGAGCTCCTTGGACAATGCCTTTCTGCATTGTCCTCTTCCAGACCGATATGGAATTGGCAGATGCCACTAGAGGTTGCAACTGTGCAGATTTATCCTGCAAATATAGAATTGATAGCTGTCATGTTCATTGTTATTCTTCAAACAATCAATTCCTATAGGTGTAAACCCCGCTCTTACACAAAAACATATGCAAGCTATATTTATGAAGCCAAGTTGCAGTCAACATTACAACAATTGTGGTATTTAAATATTGATTGGATGTCCCCTAAAATACCTGAGTCTTATTCCTGGGCATGAGAAGATAATTTTCTCTTCTTCTTTTCTTCCGCAGTCTATTATGAAGACTTTGACCAGCTAGGACTTGAATCTAGGACCTTCGGCAGCAGTGAGCACCAGGTAATCTACATTAAGCAGCCTAGCCTCCACGGGTTTGAGCTCTGCTAGAGTCTACATATTCTCCAATACGACTAACATAGTTGGCCATTTGCTTGTCATGCCTTGTGAGCCCTCTCTAGATTGTGGTGGTTATCTATGTGATGTCCCTAATTTAAGCTGTTTACTACAGCAGCATATCCCTAAAAGGATTTCCTTCCACATTAATACTCTCCTCCACTTCCTTGTGCACGTAATAATATCCATGGAAATTGAAACAAGACAAATTTTATCATCTCCCAGATTCAGGTCGCCTAATAATTCCCTCAATACCCATATGCTAAAACACGAAAAATATCATGAGCGCTTTAGGAATTCTCCTCTACACATTTTGCCATCCCCTAGATTCAGGTCACCTGATAATTCCCTCATTTCCCATATGCTAAAACACTAAAAATATCATGAGCGCTTCAGGAATTCACCTCCACAGTAGCTTTTAAAGCTCCATTTTGGCTAGTTTGTTATGAAAAAAATGTTTCAAAGATTTGAAAACAAAATATGTATGCAAATTCCAAGTCTGTTAAACATCCTATGAAATTCCACAATTATTGACAGGCCAAAACAATGAAAACATGCATTAAGATGAAAAATGCGTACAGCATTCCCTTACCTTCATATAATAAGCTTTTTTGATCTCTGCATCTGTAGCCATGGAATTGACTCCGAGAACTTCGTAATACTCCAATTCCTTCACCATTTCAGCTCCCGTGAGGATCTCGATCCTTTGACCCACCGATTCGGTTCAATTGAACTGAAGGCCAGCTGAATGAGCTGAACGGCCTAATGAATAGGCAGTAAGTATAGCAAAATGGCTCTGAGAAAAATAGCAGAAAAAGGAGCTGATAAAAAAAATTAAAAAAACTAATGCACGCCATGATTATAGACAACGAGGAGGTCTGTACATGTTTTCGCTTTCCAACTCGAAAAGAGAGCTTTTGTTGGTCCCCCAACAGCTAGTCTTAAAAATATTCTGGTTTGTAAATACAAATATTTGAATTTTACCAATGGATAAACGTTTCTGCATTTGGGTAGATTTGCTTTCATGCACTTTTCTGTCAGTTGGTAAGGTTTGTGCAGAATGAGGGAAGGTTTTCAATTTAGCGCTGATTTTTTAAATTGAAGCTACCCCAATTGCGGTCGAGGGCCGAAGATTTCCTAATGACTATATATGTTCCAATTGGTGATCGTATTGTGAACAAGAAGGATGTAAATCTTATATCTTAAGGGGGAATATGATAAAAACACTTACATAAGACTAGCTCACATCATTTTTGGTGTGAGCCAAGTAGGTGGACAACACTCAAAGAGGATTGGAATACGAGAATATATTTATTTTGTAACAAAGTGGGGGTGGAGATAGAATGGCATTACATCATGGAGTGTGGAGCGTATAGTGACATTTGTATCAAGTATGAAGACACCTTGAGAGTTGACAAATTAATCGACTTGTTTGAGGAGGCAAGGCTTGAAAAAACAGCTAGTAAAAATATATATATCAAGATCCACTTTAGAAGATCCAACATCAAACAAAGATTGGAAAGTCTGCAAGATTGATAGAGCAGCCCTTATGTCGAGTTGTTGTGCTAAAGTGGGGCCCCTTTGTTTCAACTCTTGGTCCCATAGACTATCTAGTCTTGTGGGCATTATTAAAATCTTTCATTCATTGAATCGATTGAGTAATGCCAAATAACTTGATACCAATTTTATTAAAAGGTAGGACAACACATAGAAGTGGAATGTATAATTCCTAACAAATATGTCGATAGGAAAGTCAAAGGTTATATTTTTAAGATGTTTTCTGGCAATTTAGATTTGCTTAGCAGACAACAAAGAAAGAGATACAAAACATATAGTTGAAGGCAACATAATTTTTCATTGAGTAGAAAAATATGAAAGTCGCATCTAACAAATAATGCATGGAAAAAATACTAAAGACGCATCTAACAAATAACGCATGCACCTTATAAAGTAATATAAATCCACTAGTTTCACAATAAAGTAGTTAAAAAGAAAGTTAAGGAGAAGTTAAACATTTCTCCAAATTATGACATGATTTTGTGAAAGAAATGAAATGAAATGGTTTTAATTATGTCCACGAGACCAAAGGTATATGGGATCACTGAAATATCCAACTACTCAAAGATTTGTGGGCTTAGTGGTATCTTTTAAAAAGTTGTTCCTCCTCTAGTTTAATTAAGTTGGCATCTCCCCCAACCCTTTTATTTTTGTTTCCTCAAATAGCTCTATCATGGAATCATTTCTTAAAATTTCCTCATACTTGGCTCTGATGTCTGTATACCTTGGGCATTCAAGGATGAAATGTTCATCTGTTTCATCTGCCCTTGTATTACATAGAACACAAGTACTCTTTTCCCACGGTTCTATGGGTGTTTTCCATCTTCCTCTCTCACATTTGAGCATGTGGGAGTTAGTCCTTAGTTAAGCAATGATTATATTTTCCCTCCATTTAATTTTAGCCCATATATAGGCTTTTCCACGATGTTCATACGCCGCATTGAACTCTGTAATATAGTGTTGGTGTTTCCTACTTGTTTTCTTCCTCCACATCCTCGTTCGAAACTTTTCATTCACATGGTTTTTAATGTGTTTGTTAAGATTTGGGCATTCATCTAGGTTGATATCCCATTTGTTCATCCATTTGTGGTTCTACTTCATCCACATGTTCTTTCATTTGTGCAACTCTTCACCTTTGCAAATCTTAGGCCATTTGTCAACCTTCATGTTTTCTATTATTTTAAGTAACATATAAGCTTGGTCATAGTGGTTGCCTCTATGGGAAGGTGCTTGTTTCGGCCAAGATGATTTCATATGGGATTGTAGTCTTGATTCTGAAATTTTTTGTTATTAGTTGCTTTTGGATCCTTTCTATTTGTCTCTATTTCAAACTCGTCATTCTACTAACTCATGCCTCGCACACATACAACACCATTAGTGTGACAAGTAACTCAAAAATACCATGGTGGTCTTCCAATCACATAGCTCAACATTATTGCACCTATTTTGGAGCGGATAAAGAGCTTTCCATCCTCCTTATATTCTCATCATCCTACATATATCCCAGTTGAGCTTGATGTGAAAATCGAGGCCAATATATTTGTATTCTAACACCACTTAAAGAGACTCTCCAACAAACTTTGAGATATTGTTTCTTCCTTTTCACTGAGAAAATCATAATTTTTGTTTTACAAACATTTACCTTCATTCTCACTTCTATGCATAAGAGCTCTAAATAACAAAGGTGATATCTTAAATATTGGATTGTCTCTACCCTTAGAACTAAATCATTTGCATATAGTAGGATTTTCACCATATATATTTCCAAGTGGACCCCCTTCCCTCAAAATTTGTTTATCCACTCCTCTAACTTGTCAATGTATAGCCCAAATAAAGTTGGGAAAGGGGGCAACCTTGTTTGACACCTATGCCACTCTTGAAACACTCAAATAGTTCTTCCTAGGTTTTGATTTTAGCCTTGACTTGTTTGTATAATCTGTGAATTGCTACCCTATATTGTGTTATAACCCCTGAATCTTCCATTTTACTCCGTAGTTTTTTCCTTGGCACCATGTCAAATGCCTTTTTGAATTCTACAAAGCAATAATATGCATCCTCTTTTTTATACCAATCCTTTTCAGCTAGGTGTCTAAGTGGGATGCAATGATCGACGGTTGAGTGTTTGGATCTAAAGCCTTCTTTCCCTTTTGTCTCTTCCCTCTTTACTAAACCCAATCGCCAATCATGTGTTCTATCATACTCGCAAATAACTGTAATGTCCTCAATTCTGAGCATATGGCTGAGGAGGCTTTTCATTCGTCTTAGCCTTGGTCATACCCAATGGGCTAACGATGTTGGAGGCTATTGGGTATGGATGTTTGATTACCATCTTGCTTTATGTTATATTTTTTCGTTGACATTAAGTTGGATGACTTGGTGGTAATAATTGTTATATTTTGTCGTTGGGTGACATTATGGTACTTTCTTATTCTAATTCTTCGTTGGGGGTCACCTAAGTTACTTTTGGTGCATGGGGGGGGGGGGGGGGGGTGGGGGAGTAACTTAAATCATATTGTATTTATGTAGTTTTCCCAAGGGGGTCAATTGGGGTCTTGTTTGGGACTCTTGTTGCATGGTGAAGTTATAAAAGGAATGCTTGAGGAGATTTATTCATTCATTCATACACTCACCTATTTTGATATTGGAGCAATTGATGTTTGCACTTTCTTTGCTTGTGGAGTAAGATCCCACTGGAACCCTAACTTCGGTGGTGAAAGATCCACACCTAGCTAGTATAACACTCTTCGGTGGTGAAAGATCCTCCTTAGTTTTCTATTTTGGAGCTTTATTCAAATTTTTGGATCAGATCTGGAGAGTAATTAGAAATTCAGTTTCAGAGTGAGAGGACAACCCTTTTTCATCAAGGGTTTCAATTCAGATTTGGACCAACTATTTTCTAGGGTTTTACATACTCAGTTCCAAATTTGCAACAATGTTTTTTAGGGTTTCCAGGTGTCCATTTTCAGATCTGGAGGTTAGGATCATTTCAATATATTTAGTAGATGTTATTTCCAGAAAATCAGATTTTTATTAGTTGTATTCACATAGTTATGAATTTTTTAAGTTTTCAGCAATTTAGGGCTTTTTAAAAATTATTGGCAATTATATATACTACTCAGAAAAATCAAAAAATACTTTTCTAGTCTTTGTTTTTACCTTATCGAGCTCTCTATAAATTTTCGTGTGATTTGGGTAAGTATTTTGCAAGATATCTATTAATTTCAGTTTGTTGCTCTAGTTGGTTCATTTCCAGAAATTTCATACTATCATTTGTTGCAAATTTTTATTAAATTTCAAGATTATCCCATAAGGGATATTTCAAGAACTTTGCAAAAGTAGGATTGATCGCGATAGTTCGATAATTGGATGGATTATTTACATCTCCACTTTTAAACAGAGGTATGGCCAAGCTAGTTTTCCATCTTGTCAAGTAATCATTTTGAATAACCTCATTGAAAATTTCTTTGATTTGAGGTGCAAAGATATATGCTCCCCATATTAGATGTTCCACTTGAAGGTTGTCTGTGTCACAGGCTTTACCTGTTGCTGCCTTTCTAATCCTTCGTATGATGTCGTCAATTGTGAACAGTTCCTCATTAATAAAGATAATGGGAGGACTATCTTATTCATTTTTATTCTTGTATAACTACTTTGAATATTCCATCCATTGTCTCATTGTTATATCATTCTTTGTTTATTTCTTCAGTTGTAGCTCCCTTGAAAACCTCTTTGGTGCATACTTCCCCAACTGAATATGTTCCCTCCTTCTAGTTCTAGTGTACTCTTTTTTTAATCACCAATTGCTTATATATTTTCTATTTTCCTTTGTTCTACCTGAAATCTCCTTTAGCAGCCTTCACATTTCCTTGCACTCTTCATCGTACCATAAGTTTGTTGGGAAGTTGTTTCTTTCCTTATTTTTGGTTTAGCTCTCTTGCATGTGTTTAGGGCTTCTCGAATGGTGTGGATTATACTCTCGCTCTTAGTTTAATCTATATCATTGGTAGGTGCTCCTTTATTTTCCTTTTCTTGGAGTTTTCCCTTTAGCGCCACTGTGAAAGCTTGTTGATTTTCCTATGTCAAGAGAATGTTTCCTTTGGTAGAAGGATTACTTTTTAAACCAAGTGTGATCATCATGGTGTTTGTCTTCTTGACATTAGAGTTTCATAAAAAATGGGTTTTGGTATGATTTAAGTTCCACTAAAGAATCTTCAACTTCTAGCTCTTCTATCTTAGCCACACAGTTTTGAGAGCAGATAACATAGTCATTTATACCCTTCTCATCATAAGCCTTGCACATAAAATTTCCTGATATTTCCCATTTTCTCACACCAAATTACTTATAATCAAGTTGTGAGTGTTGCACAAGTTTGTTCTTCTCTGAAATGTGTGATATCTTCATGTTCATCATCTGAAACCCTTGACCATCGTTGATTTTCCTCCTTTGCCATCCAAAGCGGATTTATATCTAGATCCTCATTATTTCCTAGGGTGTTATTCAATTTAGTGTTGTGTTTAATTAAATTGAAGCTACCCCAATTGTGGTTAAGAGGATAAAAAGTGATTTTGTCCCTCTTGTGGAGAGGATTTCCCGATAACTATATATCTAAATCCTCATTATTTCCTAGATTTGCTTTCATGCACTTTTGAATATGAAAAAGGAAAATGAAAGGACACAAAAGAAATTCATGAAATATTACACCTTGATCTTATTAAATACAACTATTTATTTTCTTAAAAAAACATGTTATATTTTGGAGAGTAACCTATAATTTGATTCTTTTAAGAATTAAAGGCACTAGTTTCAATTGGAAAATAAAATGAGCTCTTATGTAATTTTGAAACCCACAACAAATTAAAAAAAATTACAATTGGGAAAAAATGAACTAAATATTTTTTTAGTAGAGGATAAAAAGCCTCAAATGAGTCTAGGATTGGGCCTCTAAACGTAAGATTTTCTATTCTTGATGGATTATTCTCTTCAAATTATTTGCAAATACAATTTTAATGCAAAAACGTTTCTAATTTTGATAGTGTAGTCTCCTCATAAAATTCAATAAAACCATAATTAAATTTGTATTGACACAAGATACATTACTATAGAGTATATTGTGTCTGATTATGACTTACATAGAAGAACATCAAGAAGAAATTTGACTCCATTATTTTTATAAGAAAACCTCCATGGTTTCATATATTTGTCAAGCCATGTCTAAGGATGTGCATCTAAAAATAATTTAGACATTACATTATGACGTATATCTTTATTCAAGTAAGGTGAAACCGAATAAAAACTTAACAACCTTTTGAAGTACAACATACCAACTATTATTTGAAACAAAATAAAGTAGGGATAGAGGAAACCAAAGAATCTTCTAAGTATTTATGGATCTAGCATTATTTAAATATAAATCGAAAGATATTTTTTCACCAATCATTATCAAATTATAAATTGAATATGACAATAAATATTCTAAAATAAAAAGTTACAAATTGTCCTTAAATATTATTGTATCTAACTGATTTAACAAAAATATTTTTTTTGTAAAAACCTAATTGCAAAGTAACAGATGTAAATTATGATAAGGAGTTGCTAGATATAAGATGACACATGAAAATAAGCTAATAAATGTGAAACCCTAAGTGCAAGAGATAGAGAGAGAGTAAAGGATTTAGTTGATTTACGCCTGATGTTAGGACTGTGCAGACTAGAGAAACTAATAAACATGAAGGGTAGACTGTCGCAACTATGTACAGTAAAATCTGGAACTATCAGATATGGCTAGGAGGACCAGGGCGCTTGGATTAGGTCAGGGGCGTCTGGGTGTTAGAGTTTGCTACTGGGCACCCATGACTATGAAAATGGTTGAAACCTAAATTTTTTGGTGTTGCAAGGTTATCACTGATATTCGTTGTTGGTCATTTGTATGTTGATGGATGATCACAGAATTTGCCTATAAACTACAAAGAGATGATGACCTGTAAAACCCTCAAACTACATCAAATCCCAAAAAATAAAAGATGTAATATGGGGAGTTGGACTGACCCCGGCAATCATCTGAAGGATGAACTTATGATCGAGTGTTGCACTACATTCTAGACTCCATGTAGTTCTTTGTGCTTGTGTGTGAAATAGTGTCCTTAGGTTTCCCTCGCACCAATGACACCAAGATAATAGGCTAAAGCTAGATAAAATACAAATGTGTGATATGGAATTCAACCCTTCCCCTTCTTATGCAGTGTATGCAAAGATAAGCAACCCAAAAATGCAATCCCTTTGATAGTATGTAGATATGATTTCCATTTTGAATTGTCTGCCCATATAATAGTATGTATGTTGTGTGTATATAGGGATCTCTTGTTTAAATTTCGACACTACTAACACGACATGTTGACTATGACCTCAGGATAAGGGTAAGAAAATAGAAAATTCTGGCCATAAATGACAAAATAAGTGAAAATATCAAAGGGGATAGGAGCATCCAGAATGGACAGGAGCACCTGGGCGCTACTGTCCGTGGATAAATGACAACAAATCTGAAAATACTGGCAAACAGGGATCCCTATGACCTAACCAGAACTGGGTACAAAAATGATAGATGTATGAGAGAAAGACTATAGAAATCAGGTCAAACAAGTGGATGGGCTAGGGAGTTTGCCACCAGCGAATACTTTTCTTGCTTAAGATCCATGCATACAACAACATACTTGGTGATATAATAAAATAGTAATATGTGCATGATTTTTTGTCTACATTTGTCCCCCTTTATGCTATTTGAATGAAATTCAAGTGGTGTAAAGGAAGTAAAGGAACATACCTGTGAGAAGTCCGGAGAAACTGAATTGCAAAGGTGCGCGTAGAATGTAAGAACTTATAACATGGTGAACCATGGATCAACATATCGATCCATGTGGCATAAATAGAGATAGAAAACTGTTGTAAGGATCACTTAGAGAAACATTAAGACGATTTGGAGATTTCAAAGATTTTGATTGTTCTCAATGGAGATTGAAGAGGTAGTGAGTGATCAATTCCCAACCTGATTTTGTTTGTAAATAGAAGGATTCGGGCATCCTTTCACATGTAGACACTAAATCAAGCACTTTGGGGTACATTTAATGGTCTTGATCACATGGCACTATTCATATGATTCATAGATGCAAAAACTAGCAATTAACAGTTATCTTTGGCCTCCCTTTCTTTGTTCATGTCTTCTTCTTGGCATCTTACACCCTGCATCCCAGTCGATGTTTCATTGTTTCATCTTTTATCACTATAGACACTAGTGCCCAGCTAAGATGCTAGCGCCCAGGTTCCCCCGTCCTTCTAGGTGCCTCGACCTCTTTGTATCTTACTTGTCCCTTTTGGGCGTCATTTATGTTTTAGGCATCTTGTTTTCTTATGGGTTGACCTTTTAGTTGTTAATTATGAAAATCAAACAAGGGAATCATATAAATATAAAGTTATGTGACCATAATAAAAGACTAAGCTCTAAGAATTTACTATCACCACCTAAGGTTGCATTCAAAGGCCATTCCAAGAGCATAAAAGCATCCCTCTAGATTTCATTTAAGGGACAAGGGAATCTATTATTTTGCATACATGCATAGGAGGGGAAGTTCATTTTGAAATCCACACATCTATTTACATTTCTACATCTAGCTACTTGTTCGCTATTAGGAGCGTCTAGCACAAGAGCCACCTATGACACGATTCTTCACACACACACACGCAAAACTACATGGAATATAAGATGTAGTGCAACACTCGGTTGTAAGTTCACTCTTTTAGGTGACCGTTGAGGTCAGTCTGACTCCCCATTTGCATCTTTTTATTTTTTAAATTAGATGTGTTTTGGGGTTTTACAGGAAATCATTTGTTTTGTAGGTTATGGGAAAACCTAACAATCTTCGAGCTACCTACAAGCAATCAACAACAAGGGTTAGCGACATTGAAGTGACAAAGAAGAAATCAGTTTATGACCACTTTCACAGTCATAGGCACCTGACAAAGGTCTACAGCCCCATGCGCCCCTGACCTAATCTAGGCACCCTAGTCATGGCATTTATGACACTTTTGCAATTTTTTGGCTCAGTTGCAACAATTTGCTTTCTTGTTCCATTAGTTTTCCATCTTTGTACATCTTCAGGATTTTTGTGAAATAAGATAAGTACGTTATCCTTTATCTTGCACCTAGGTTTTTATTTTCATTTTGGTTATTGCTTAGGTTAGATTTGTACTTTATTACTTATTCATTAGTTGTTACACTACAATATTAGGGTTTAACATAATTCTATTTTTGTTAAATCATTTGGTGAACCCATCGCTCAAATTCTACCTTCTTTTAGGGTCTTCTTCTTATGCCCATTACCCATAGTGATCATTTTGGGTCTTTTGAGAAAATCGAGCTTCCTCTATCTTCCCTTAGGGTTTCTAAATCAACTGATGAATCTAATAACCCTTTTGCCAACTCTCAAAATGTTCCTCTTCAAGACATTGCGACATCCGATAGTGAAAAATATTTTGATGAGGATACAAATGTTGATTAAGAATAACTTGAAAAGGTCACTAATTTTTGTCAAGCTTTGTGTGACAACCCTACACATCTTCCACATATTCTACATGCTTTGATAACTACTAAAATTGCTCGAGATGGCTCTTTTGTGACTCTTGTAGGTTCTTCTTCCCCCTTCACATTCCCACTACTACCGCTCCCACCATTCAACCTAATGCTTCTAATGCATAACATGGATTTTCTTCAAATATTCTTGATTTCACTTCTTTATATTAGGATCTACAGACTCAAATTCACCAGCTTCAACTCACCACTTCTCACGCATCTTTATCCCTTGACTCCACCTTACTTCTTCACACTTCTTTTGCACCTGCCATTTCAACCTATCCACTCCCTCCAAATTTCATCACCCCTAAGCTTCCCATCTTCAAAGGCCATGAAGACCCTCAAGAGCATCTCTGAGCATTTCATGTTGCATGTCTAGATTATGTGGATGATCACACTTTACTCACGAAGCTCTTTCCTCGCAGCCTCCAAGATTATGCAATGCATTGGTTATAGGACCTACATGTCCACTCGGTAACATTTTTTATGCATTTGGTTGTTGTTTTTCTCACCCATTTTTCAATTAATATCGACTCTAAGATCTCCTATGCTCAATTAGCACAAATCAAGCAAGGGTCTAATGAACATCTAGCAGATTATGTTTTACGATATAAGAACAACTTAGCGGACTCTGACCTTCAAGATTTATTTGTCCAAAGTCTCTTACCGCCTCTACAGGAGAGCATCATCTTTGAGACCTCTCCATCCTTCGATCATCTATGTCACACTCGTAAATTACATAAAGGAAAACTTATCTCCATGGGAAATCTTAAATATCGGGAGCAGGCTTCATCTTCATCTCGATTTCAAAGCAAATCAACTTTCAAGCCATATATTAATCCATTTGAAGCAAAACCAATTGTTAACTATATCATTACTCCTAAAAAGCTTCAATGGAAGCCTTCAAAGCATACATTTACAAAACTTTATATCACTCTGCATCTTATATTTCCACAACTGGTTGAGAGAAATCTCATTACGCTTCCACCTCCACTCAATCTAGATCCATCTCGCCCTAAGGGCCACAATTAAAATGAAAATTTAAAATGTGGCTATCATCAATGCATTGTACATTCCACATATTGATGCTTGAAACTTCAACATCTCATTCAAGATCTAATTGACAAAAATTTAATTGAGCTTCTTGAACCTTTGGCATCTCAGCCAGTCAATGCAAATAAAAAGCTCAAAATATTTAATGATCCTCTTCTTAATCAGGACAAGAAAGCGTCTGATCCTTCAACTAATCATACATATCGCACAGTGCCTCCTCCTTCATTGGGGGCTCTTAATTTTCTAGTTGTACATGTCAAACCATCCCCACCAGTCATTACATTATTTGATCACAACTATCATGCTTCATTCTCTTCTAATACATTACATATCAATGCTTCTATCGGATCTCATGCTATCAATAACACTATGATCAACTCATCATCTCCTCTCTGTGTTTTCTATCTTGCACTTCTTGTTGTTATCAATTATCCACTTTCACAAATTTCATATCCAGCTCCCAATTTCTATGGTCATGTCAAGATTCCAATCACAGTTGGTCCTCTCATCATATTTGTTCCATTCATTGTGGCACCTTCAATTGAAGGTTGTGACTTTCTCTCATGTCTTCCTTTGCTCCGCGCTACCAAGTCTATATTTTCCACCACTCACTCATGTCTTAAGTTCATCCATGATAAGTAATTTATCTCTATCCAAGGTTTTCCATTATCCACTCCATTGCCTCTACCTCCATTTGAGGTTTTCCTTGCACTCGCTAGAGCATCTAGATCCCCTGAACCTCTCAAGTCTAAAGTACAATATTTTCCTAGCTCTCATGTCCGCACATGACCTACTTGTTCTCATCAGTCCACTATTCCATCGCATCAGTCTAGGTCCACTACTTGGACTGCTCCTTCACATAGGTGCACATCACCTTCTCGATCTCTTTCACATAGGTGTACATCTCCTCCATGGTCTTCTCCACATAGGTGTACATCACCTCCTCAGGCTCCTTCACAGAGGTTTACATATCCTCTGTGATCTTCTTCACATAGATGTTCATCACCTCCAAGGTTTCATACACATAGGTTTCATTCACCGACACATCATATGTTGTTAGTTTTAAAGCATGGTCGCATGCCTTATCTCCGCAAGCATCGAGTGGAGGACCCTTTCCCTTCACTTTTATCAGATATCTTATTCATATCACACACTTGGGGGGCATCACACTTACTCTCCCCCTTTCTAGCATTCTAAGGTGTTTGTTACATCTGCGTAGACACTTTGCGATTTCTACATCATACACATCTTGACTCACTTGTATCACCATTTCCCTATAACATACTCTTGTGCTCCAGCTCACACTTGAATTTTGAGGGCATACTACACACATGAACCTCACATCAGTGCATGCTTCACATTGCATACATTCGTGACATATCTTTCTAGCTGATCCTATCACATATCACATGCACTGCACAATCTACATATTCACAACACATCTTTCTAGCATTGCATCATATTGCCCTATGACACACTCTAGTTCCACAGTTCATACTTGACTACTGATGGTCTAAATATGAACTAAACCTCGTCACATCTCACTCACACATTACGCTATATTATTTTTCGATCATATCTTTCTAGTGCACAATTCAAACCATTTCCCGATGATGCACTCTTGTTCTATGGTTCATTCTTGGCTGCCGAGGGGTATTTTATAAATGAACCTCATCTCATGCATACACATCCACTAGGGGGGAAAATCACTCCTATCACGCTCACATTTTATTTCATTCCATTCATACTCACAACATGTTGTATATCTTGGTTGCACATTATTCTTGCTTACTTATACTCACATATACACTTTGCTTACTACGCTAGTCAAATATTCAGTATGTCATTATCTTTTCTATATACACATGTGTGTTCACTTGCCTTCTATTTGTGAATGTAGACTTTACACAGATCCTTACTCGTAGCACAGATGCATGACATTATACCTCTTACTAATCCCACAACGGCTCTTGGGGGCATCTACTTTCGTACACATCACAAGTGTTATTGTTTCATTTTATACAACTTCCTATACTTACTAGCACACTACCATATCAGATCATACACACTTTGATATACTTTATATCTTTCTAACATGCTAATGGGTGCTTCATATGCAACATTTACTTTGCAAGAATTATTTTCTACCATGGTTGTTTGCTACTTTGTTTGTTACTGATTTTCATTACTTGCCATTGTATGCAATCGAAAGTTGCAAAAGTTATGGAATGAGGTTAAAGAACCTCAAATCTTTTGTAACTCATCCATGCACCATGAGATAAGAGCTAAACAAGAGTTAATCCTATATATGCATCATAACTTTGACAAAAACATCAAAACCTAGCATATATACTACTCTCTACTCTTTAGATTACTTAATTAAGAAATTGAACCTAAAAAAGATCAACTTAGCAATCAAAGGTGTGATTTTTGATATGAAACTCAAGCTTTTAAGAATGGACTATCACCATTAATGGCTTAAAGGCCAATGGTTCTCTCCATATTACTCAAAAATTGGATTATGTAGTAGATGGATGCAAGATGTGGGAGCTTATCAACAATGGAGTATGGCCAAGATCCAAATGTTCTATAGCTTAAATCTATCACAAATGATTTCTAATGCCTTTCCAAAGTGCTTGAGAGATAAAGACCATTCGAAAGGAAAGCCTTAGCCTTGTATTTATATTTTCTAGTTTGGAAGAGTTTGGAATTTGTGTGCATGTGAGACTAAAGTCTCAAACATCACTTTTAGGATTAGATTAGGATGAACATGCTTTAGGCTTAGTTAGAGCTTAGTTTAGGCTAGTTAACTAGGGTTTAGTATAGTTAAAATTTGATTAGGAAGTGATTAGAGACTCATTGAGAGTTGGGAGGGGTCTAGATAACCAATTATGACTGATATATAGCCTACGAAGCCAATAGAAGTGGTCTAGAGAGAACTAGGGAAGTTTTGAATGGTCGAAAGGAGAAATTTTTAGATAATAAGAGATATAGTAGCCAAATAAGCTGATTATGGGAAGAATACAACCGAAAGGGTGTCATGAATGGGCATTCGATAATGGAGTGAATAAAGGGTTGATTAATGAAGTCTCCTTAATTGAATGGAATTGGATGAAATGCTAAGTGTAGGCATGTTTCAATTGTCTACATTTTCCCCTCTTTGGGGTGAAGTAAGTGATGCCACTTCAAAGAAAGTAGAAAAACATAAACAAGTAGAAAATTTTGAAGGGATAGATGAAAAATGAGTAGAATGGAGGATGCCCCCTCGATTATCGATGGGGTGGAGTCTCACCATATATTGAAGAAGAAGATTCAAGGCCAATGAGTACCTGAGTTGATTCTCCATATTACTCAAAAATTGGATTAGTTGGCTAAGGCCAAGTATTAGATCATTAGTCCTTATTAACTAAAGAATGGATGGATGCAAGATGGGGGATCTCTCAGTAATGGAATATGGCCAAGATCCAAATGTTCTATAGCTTAAAGCTATCACAAATGATTTTTAATGCCTTTCCAAAGTGCTTGAGAGATAAGGACCATTTGAAAGGAAAGCCTTAGGATTGTATTTATAGTTTTTGGTTTGGAAGATTTTTAAATTTGGGTGCATGTGGGACTAAAGTATAAAAATCACTTTAGGATTAGATTAGGATAAAAATTAATTAGGCTTAGTTAAGCTTGGTTTAAGCTAGTTAACTATGGTTTAGGATAGTTAAAATTTGATTAGTAAGTGATTAGAGACTCTTTGAGAGTTGGGAGGGGTCTGGATAACCAATTGTGACTGATAGATACCCTACGAAGCCAATAGAAGTGGTCTAAAGAGAACTAAGGAGGTTTTGAATGGTAGAAAGGAGGAATTTTTAGCTACTAAGAGAGATATTATCCAAATAACCTGATTATAGGAAGAATACGGCCGAAAGAGTGTCATGAATGGGCATCTGACAATGGAGCAAAGAAGGTTTGATTAACGAAGTGTCATTAATTGGTTGAATTGGATGAAATGGTAAGTGTAAGCATGTTTTGGGTGTCTACATTTGTCCCTTTTGGGGTGATATAAGTGATGTAACTTCAAAGAAAGTAGACAAGAATAAATAAGTAGAAAATTTTGAAGGGATAGAAGAAAAATGAGTAGAATGGAGGATGCCCCCTCAATCGTCGATGGGCTGATCGAAGAACTCGATTGACGATCAAAAATTTGACATAAAGAGAACAGAAGAAAGAATAGTGTGAACAAGAAGAAAATGGATATAGAAGAAAAAGAGTATGAGGAAGGTGGGAATGAGCTAACATCCATCAAGTGCCTTTTAAACAACTTTATTTTTCATCATATTGCTAAGGATCTTCATCATCGGCCCTTATTAAAAAGAATGAAAAAAAGTGTAGTATGACATGAAAATACATATATGAACAAATTTCCATTGCTAAAATCACTAACTCCATGCAACATACAAAATGCCAAAGCAATATGAGAAAGTAAAATATTCTTAACTCCATACAACATATACAATGCAATGCAATACAAGAAAGTAAACAAGCTAAACAAAAAGAGAAACATAACATAATGTTTTTGTTACTCGAGCTTCATTTTTGACCTATGAAAATTAATGACAAGGGTTGGTGATGATTCCCCAAGAAAGGATACATGCGAGGTAGGAATAATGGAGTGTGCTTCGGTCATGTGAAAAATCAATGTGCACTATGGAATAGTACTAGGCAACTCGTTATGCCCCAGAGTACAGATGAAGTAATCAGCCTAGATTTTTTTGATGGAGGTAGATCAAGATGATTTGTGAGTCACGCACATGAACAGTTGAGAACCAAAGAGTGACATTTTGTAGGATGACTTTTAATTTTTATAAGTTTTTTGGAACATATTTGAATGTTTTGATTTTTCTAACATATTTAAATGTTTTTGTGATTTTTCTAACATATTTGAATTTTTTGATTTTTGTAACATATTTGAATGTTTTTTTTTTTTTTTTGAAGTTTTTTGAAACTTTGTACAGGAAGACAAGGAAGCATGGATTCCCCTAGTGATAGATGGGAATTGCATCAGGTAGAATGTCATGTGTACGAGAAAGGTGAAAATGAAAAAATGCCCCAGTGATTAGGTGAGAATATTTAAAGGAAAAATCTTCATGTGTAGAAGTGGGACCCAAGGCCGTTATGGATAGGTTCAATGTGATGATGAACATAAACCAATGAAGTGCTAGGAAGAATCAAGGATGCCCCCAGAGTAAGTTGGACTAAAAGCATATGATAGAAAGGATGGAGAAGTCTTTGTTTTTTTTAAAGGAAACAAAGGTGTCATAAAACATGGAAAAAAATTAGTCTTATACACGTAGATGTTCTGAACTAAGTAGAATAACTTTGTGAATGATATGAATGTATCTTAGAAGCCTCGCAATGAAGAAGTGATTATCCAAAGGGACAAATCGTGAGATAAGATATGGACTAGAGTAAGATTCTGAACAAGGTCCAAAAAATGACACTTGGTAACATACTAAAACTATTTACTCATAGAGATCCAATGTGTGCACATGGAAATTAATTACCTTTTGAAGGGAATATTTAATAGACAACAAGTGAACACACCCTAGCCAATGTGTAGGAATGTTTTATTTTGAAAGGTGATTTTATGAATGTATGGTGGAAGGATAGCCATACATTGCTCTGCTACCAGCCACATATCCAAAGGCCTGATGGAGATGCATTTGATTCTAATCGCAACATTTATCTACTGCCAGATAGGTGTCCATAGCCCCGATAGAGATTATTAAAAATACCCCAAGAGAGAGTTATATATGAATTTCCTTTTTCTTTATAGATTTTAGCTTTTTATTAATTGATTTTTTTTCTTTCATTTCTTTCTGAGAACTTATTTCAGCTCTCTTGTTTGACAAGGGGTTAAGAACAAAAAGTGGCTTGATGGAAGGAGGTGGAAGTGATTTTGATGATGTCATTGGATAGTATTAACAAATATGTCCAAAAGTTCTTCGTAACAATTTTTTTAGATGTTGATTGTGATAGGATCTCTAAGATGGTTAGTCATTCTTTAACTTACCAAGGCGATAAAATACCAGGGTCAAATGGATACCATAGAGATAAATGTCACAAAATTCATGCATATAGGCTAACCAAATTATCACCGCAGGGATGAAAATGGTAGGAATACTTGCAGAAGAATAACAAGGGAAGAAAGAAACATCCATGTGTACGTAATACTGAATTGTAATGTTTGATATTTGTACCTTTGATTTTTTAATGTTTTTTGTATTTTGAATTATTTTCATTTTTATATGTTTGATAGTTTTTAGAAAGGTGGGAACATAAAAAATTCACTCTATGTGGTAAGATCCAACAACAATGTTTGTGAATTCCTTGATAAGGGAGACTAGTGTGAATTTGTTTATCAAGGGTAATGTTTTCTCTGATCTCAATGATTGTGGTGAGCTAATACTCAAAAAATGAGTGTGTTTTATCCTGAAACATGGATTTTTTATGTAGAAGCTTGGGTTCCCTATCCATAGTTTTCTGCACTTTGTGTCATACTTGATGCTTACGTCAATGTGCGTTCTTGAATCATGTTTGATTTACAATTTTGATATTTTTCAAATTTTTTGGGGCTTTCAATCTCTTATACGTTTTGATCTGATCTTGATTATGAACTTGCTTGGGTTTCTTATAAGTTGACGTGTGACTTTTCTAACCCCGAGAAGTGGGAGAAGAGAGCGAATGTTTATGATTATTGATAGGAACAAGAGAAATGAATGATGGGCTTTCCCCAATCATTGGTTGAAGGATGATGTGATGGATGAATAAGGATACGGTCGAAGAATTGAAGAGGATGGGCTACCAGAAGGTGAGCCACTAATAGAAGATGATGAATGGCTGCTAGAATAAGGCCCTAAGATGGAAGAAGTATGGGCTATGAGGACATGGCCCAGGTATAGAAGAGGGACTACTCAGGAGGTGTCCCATAGATAGAAGAGGATGAAGGGCTACTAGGACGTGGCCCAAGAATAGAAGGTAATGGGATACCAGGAGGTGACCCACAAGTAGAAAATGGAGGGCTACTAAGATGTGGCCCCAAGTATAGAAGAAGATGATGGGCTACCTAGCAGTAACCCAAGGTGATATTTTGATTGAGGAATGATGATAGATAATGAATGATTTGGTAACGAGAAGATATGCCATAGCTCAATGCTATACCCTGACATTTGATCATGCTTAGAAGAAGATGAAGATGGAATAGAAGAAGAATCAAGTTCCAATGACCTTAGGCTTTTCCTCTATATTCTGTCGAAAAGGATAAATTTCTTTTCCCCAATACGTGATCATATCGAGTTCTAGAAAGAATCCTTGTTTGCAATCCTCTAGAGGGATATCTTCATGTAGTCTAATTGTTCCTTCATTCTAAGAGAAATCAATTAGTAGAGGGTTGTTCTTCTTTGGCCATAGAAGGTTGAATAGAAGAAATAGGTCTGATAAGTAAGGAAATCCCACAAAGATTGATTGACTAAAGAAGATGACTCAAGAGAGGAAGTAGGATTGGAGGCAAGCATCTCATGAATGGATGATTTGGATTTGGACCTATTTCATTTTTCTAGAAGACGACGTAATGTAGGTTGAGAAAGTAGGATCACATAGCCATCCATTAAGTTGCAATTTAGGAGTCGAATTGGATGATTGACTAGAGGGAATTTGAGTCATGGAGCTCTTTGATAGAGGAAGAGGTCGTTGAGACGACCGATGAAGGAGGTCCTACAAAGAAACAGAGGACCGTGACTCACAAACTGAATTAGATGTTCGATCGATGGAACTTGGAGTCACATGAGTCTTCAAAGGAGGAAGACATTGTTGAGGTGAGTTGGAATAAAGGTCCTATGAAGGAAGGGAGGACCGTGATTCAAGATTTGATCTAGGGGTATCCGAACAATAGTTGGGATCTGATTCTTCAAAAGAAGAGTGGGAGTCTGAATGGTAGTTTGGATCTGAATCAGAAGAAGAAGAGTGGGGGAACCCAAATAATAATTTGGATCAGAAGCATCCAAACCATACCACCGACTATGAGCTGAAGGTGGGGAACAGGGTACCCAAATGGGATCTCTAGCTCGAAGAACCAAATGAGGTTTAGTTGTAATGGGAATATTTTGATTTGAATTTCTAAACCTAGGTTCCGTATTTTTGTAAGTATGGGGAACTGCACGATAGTCTGTCATTTTTGGCATTGTTTAAGCACAAATTTCTAGATCTAGATAGTGTGATGGAACTCCTTCAAAGGGAAGGAAGTGACATGTCGATTCAGGGAAGCATAATGACAACCAACTAGACATTTTGTAAGTATGGAGATGTGTGCGTGATTTTCCAAAGAAGGTATAAGGAAAATAGACATCGTGATGACACAATTTCTATGAGATCAAAACGGATTGTCCTAGCAAATAATTTTATCGGATGAATAATCACAAGGAACAATCATGCAAGTGTGAAACAAAAAACCAATCAAAAAGGAAATACACCCTATGAAAAATGCATGTGCAAAGTGATAGTTCGATTCAAAGGTGATAAACACAATGTCAATATTTATGTCAAGATCGAAATGAATAAGGCATAAATATTATCAAAGGGTAGATGTGACTCCCAATCAAAGGATACAACGACATGTTCAACAACCAACAAGGCCAAAATGTTAAAGGGTGAGGTTTACAAATGTAAGCCATGTAACCACACCAATTGGACATATTAATCAAGCTTCACGAAGAAGTGAGATATTAGTGCCAAAGTGGTATCGAAACGACAAAAACAAAGTAAGCGACACTCTTCAAGATTTTGGACAATGTTTGAAGTAAAAACTAAGTCAAAGTATACTAAGGATGTGTTAAAATGTGTGCAACGTAACACCACAATGTGGATACTTAGATCACATTTACGAAAAACATGACATAAGTATCTTAATTATGTCGAGACAATGCAAACAAGGTAACACATCAAAGGGAGATCAAATGATGAATCAATCCTAACTATGATGATGATCTTGAAATCAAGATCAAGTGGCCATCAAAGATATAAGGATGCATCCACACACTTTAGACATTTAACAACTCAGCCGCAAACATGGATGAGTGTAAATGGACAAAAAAGTGGTGAACACTATCTATGAAAAAACTCCTGAAAGATGCCTTTTCTTGTCCCAAATGGGAAAAAAGAATGCAAAGGTATAGATCAAAAGATGAAAAATAAACTAAGTGCCACTTGGACAGAGTTTCACCTCGTCCGAAGTTGAGAAAGAAACCAAGCTAAGTGAACATTGTCATCTTAATTTCTATGATGAAAGGACACTTAGATCCAACTTAAATGGATTCTTTTCCTTGTTCGAAAAACAAGGTTATGAATCCAAACAAGTGATCACTTTGTGATGGCAAAAACGTGACAAATGGACTAGTAAAGTGGGCTCCAAGACAGAATGTCCTCCCTAACAAGATCTCTCAACTAGGTGCCACAAGTATATCTAAGAGCGGGCATGATTTACCAAAAAAGTCACACTGAATAATTTGGGAGTATCTCAGCTTTGCCCCCTTCAATTACAGTGGGCAATCAATTGCGTCCATCATGTACTCTTACAAGGGTTGTGATACAGATAACTTGTAACACTAACTCACAAGGAAAACTAGCCAAGTGGGTAAGCAGAGCGCTTCCTGTTTCATCCACGAGGTTACTCAGCGGTGGATTACTTTAGGGTTCCTGGAACCACCCCCATTGTTGTAGCTTAAGGCGTTATGCCAAAGGGGTTATGTTCTAGTTGAGTGGATAGGGATGTACCCTTTTCTGAAACCTACAATACAGTGTGATGAAGAGTGGTGTGTTTTTTTATCTTTTTAACTTAAATGTGGTTTTAAGTAGCACACCATTTGGCAACCTGTATGAAAACATGTGTTAGTGGGTTCTTTTTTTTGTCCTTTAGCTCCTCCTTTCTTTGACAAGCCTTCATTTTTTGACAAATTATTAGGTCCTATATGCAAGAGTTAGTAATTTTCCATTAAAATATTGATATCAAAAGAGATAAGATGTTGACCTTGCTTTTGATTTCCTAAGATCATCCTAAAAGGCAAGGAAATAGCATACACAACAAGTGACAATCTCACTAAAATTTTGCAAGAAATGGAAAAATACATTAAGTAAAATTTGAAAAAAAAGTTCCTTTTAACCAACTTTGAAAGCTAATTAAATCCATTTTGTACAAGCATAAAGAAAGTAATGAACATTTTTGATTCCCAAGATCACCTAGAAAGGTTTGAGGGAAGAGCATACACACGTTTCAAACCTACTCACAAGCTAAAGATGCAAAACATTTTAACTAAGTTAGTCAAAAAAATACGATGGAAAATAACCCTGTAAACAACTGATTAGTGTCACAAAACCTTTCAAAGTGTTAGAATGGCCAAGAAAACAAGTTTTTAAACTTTAAGATACGTTAAAAAATGACTATTTACCTAATAATGTAAAACCATAAATTTTCTATAACTCAAAATCCTAATTTTATGATTCCATTGCGTAGTTTCTCTTCAATACCTTTCCAACGCAACAAAAACGGAGTCCTTTCGAGCTTGGGAGCAAAATGTTATGGCCTCCAAAAGATTGGAAGAACACAGTTGGTGCACCCAATAATGAATGTGTAGTTCAGAAACGCGTCCAGTTCAATGATATGCACCCTAGTGTAAAAAACTAACATGTGACGAATACACACCCTGTTTCAACGCAGGTGTTTTTACACATGTGTACCCAGAATGAAACCTATAGAGCACTCCCCTTCATAGAAAACCCACTGAAAAACCTAAAAAAGTCATGAAATTTGAAAATTTTCAAAAGCAAACATGTTAAATTTTAGCCAAAGAAGCCTATTCACAGCTCAAACCCAAAAAATATACATGATCAAGGATGATTTAGCCTACTTAAAAAGATGAAATCATGTAAATAACAAGCTATTTATCCTAAAAAGCATGAAAGTGGTTAGAAAACTGAAAATAAATAGCTTGAAAAGACTCCATTAATGGAGGATGGACTTCATGTCCCACCGGGCGTGCCAAATGTATGCAATGGAAAGGTTTGCAAAGCTATGGAATGAGGTTAAAGAACCTCAAGCTTGACTAAACTCAACCACGCACCATAAGATTATAGCTAAACAAGAAACTATGTATGCATGTATAAATTTAAAACAAACATTCAAACCCTAGCATATATACTACTCTCTACTCCATGAAAGCTTAATGAAAGTGAACCTAGTTAGATTCTAAGCAATCAAATTGTGTGTTGTTTACTCCCAAACATAGTGAAGAGATCTCTCCAAGTTGGCTACATGGCCAAGCTTTAGATCTTCCCTTACTAACTATATTTGGAATGGATGGATGCAAGATGGAGGAGCTCCCAACAATGGAGTATGGCCAAGATCCAAATGTTCTATAGCTTAAAGCTATCACAAATGATTTCTAATGCCAAGGTTCTAAAGTGCTTGAGAGAGAAGGACCATTTGAAAGGAAAGCCTTAGGCTTGTATTTATAGTTTCTGGTTTGGAAGAGTTTGGAATTTGGGTGCATGTGGGACTAAAGCTCAAAAAGCACTTTTAGATTAGATTAGGATAAACATGCTTTAGGCTTAGTTAAGCTTGGTTTAGGCTAGTTAACTAGGGTTTAGGCTAGTTAAACTTGATTAACAAGTGATTAGAGACTCATTAAGAGTTGGGAGGGATCTGGTTAATCAATTGTGACTGCTATATAGCCTACGAAGTCTGCAATAGAAGTGGTCTAGAGAGAACTATAGAGGTTTTGAATAGCTCAAAAGGAGGAATGTTTAGCTAATAAGAGAGATATTAGCCAAATAAGTTGAATATGGGAAGAATACGACTGAGAAGAGTGTTGTAAATGGACATCCGAGAGTGGAGCGAATAATAGGGAATTAACGAAGTGTCGTTAATTGACTGGATTGGATGAAATGCTAAGTGTAAGCATATTTCAGGTGTCTACAACCATTGTATGCCATTATCTGTGGGCTATGACCTTTGTCTTGTGTGCACAGTGTATGCTTTTAGTCACTTCATCCCTGATTATGTTGTGACATTGTGAGCGATGTCCCATGTTTGAAACCTACTTTTCATTGTATATATTGTCTTCTTGCATGCTAGCTTATACATTGTCTTTTATATGCGTATTTGTCTTGTTTACACTAACACATGTTTCCAACCACTTTGTTTGCGTGTGCCTTGGTTTCTACCATGCACATTTCCTGTTAGGAAAACATTTATTAGTGCTCTCATTAATATTTTGTTAATGAGTAGTTAATATTTAATTATTGAATATTATATTGTTATATAGTTATAATAATATAATTTATTAGTAGATGGTTGTCATTACCCGTGACTAGATGGTTTTCATTACCCGTGACTACTTCCTATTTATTCAGAAGATTGGTTTATTGTCCATGGCTATTTAATAGCCAATGTATCGCTTGATTTACATATATTGAAATATATTATTATTGTGCGAGTTTCCTATGTAAACTCATTGCTGCTATTAAATTTGGTAGAGCGAGTGAGTGTTTTGTTGTAAAATTAAGATTGGTGGAAAATATTGAGACGTTGCAGTCCCGGTAAGCTCTTCCCATTAAAAAAAACAGCTCTAGTGTTTTGCCTACAAGTATTAGTACGTTCTCAAATCGGTGAGGCTTTGCATTCATTATTATGAACTTGTTTTTGGCATTGGACGGCTTTAGCATTCTATTGTCAAAAAGACCGCGATCTCAACACGGCTCTGTTGATTCCCTATCCATACATAAACTACATCAATAGGGCTTGGTTAAGTTGGCTTTAGTTTTTATTGGTGCGAGCGTTAGTTTTTGTATTGGAAGTTTATATTGGAAAATGTTTTCTGTTCCACTCATCATTGGATGTATATATGGCTGCCTTATGCAACGTTTGCTCGTGAGTAGAAAGAGCTCAGTGAAGAGTAAGAAAAATGCGTTGAAATCTTGTATTCCACAAGTGTGCAAGGGAAAGATCTATTTTGCCACATCAATGTGCAGTTGTGTTCCATCAAACATTGATAAGGCCACATTTCCCGCCTGTGTCATGGGAGATCTGACTTCTGTAGGGAATAATTAGACGTTACATATTGTTGTATTTGCACGAGTAGTGTGAGAATAGGGTCGTTCAAATCGTTATCTTATGTGCTCTATAGAATGTAATATGTCTTCCCATCAACGCCAAAATCCATCCAATGGTCCAAGTTGTCATCTCCAAGTACACTCTTAATGGTTTCTTCTCCTTCAATGGACGTGTTGTTGTCTGCCTCAACAATGTGATTCTCAAACATTTGAGAAACGCTTAAGAAATTATGCAGCCATCACTTTCTCACACTTGCATGTGATTTTTCTTTCTTGTGCAAGTTTTTGGTATTTGTTTGAATGGAGACATCTGTTGCACCACTTGATAAGTTCAATGGTGTAAATTTTCACACATGGAAAGTGAAAATTCAGATGCAACTCATGAATAAGAATTTTTGGAGGATTGTAAATGGGAAAGAAAAAAAATGTCAGATCCAGCTAAAGAAGTGGAATGGGAAATAAGATATGATAAATCCAAAGCTATTATTGGCTTAGCTGTTTCAGATAATGAATTACATTATGTTGATCTTGATAAATCATCAAAGGAAATGTGGGACAATCTAAAAAATATATTTGGAGAAAAAGCTTTAAATGCAAAGTTTTCTTTAAAACGTTAGTTCTTTAGATTCAAAATGGATGATGGAGTCACCATTTCCAATCATATTAATGATTTCATACCTCTCACTAGAAAATTAGCAGAAGTTGGTGCTCTTGTTGATGACGAAGATGCAAAAGCTATACTAATGAATAATTTTCCTCCCAAGTACAGTAATATAGTTTTTACACTTGGTCAAATGCCTTCTGAAACTCAAAAGGATATGATTTCAGTTCTCCTAGCTGAAGAAAAAAGAACCAAATAAGACACAAATGAAGAAAAATATCTATATAGTAGAAAGAAGCATAATAACTTTTCCAAAAACGAAGGATAATTTGAATGCTACTACTGCAAGAAGAAAGACATACTTATTCATTTTGTAAAGCTCGTGCTCGAGATGTGCTAAGTGAAAAAATCGGCAATGAAGCCAATATAGCAACAACTGAAGCATCATTAGGAGAAGAGGAACTTGAAATAGAGGAATGTGGATACGTGTCTGAAGACTTCTTGTACTAAGTAGTCTTTTAATGGAAGATGGAGGCAAACAAAGGTTGGAGGTCGATCAACGACCTCTCATCAGTCACCATTGACAAAGCCATGCATACTGATTTGGTGATGTGTGTGTTTTTTGATTTTAGTGTGGTGTTTTTAGAATAATGTGTTATGGAAACTTCACATTATGGGGGGGAAATAACACAATGTTTTAGTTTTTATGAGTTGGATGATATGTTTGCGCTATCATGGATTCCAAAATGTTATCTCTGGAAGATAAACTGTGATGAGGGATGAAGGGTGCACTGGCACATCGTGATATGGTTGTAGGTAAACCACCTAAAAACCTTCACCCCTTTGTGGTTTGTGGTCAAGCAATAAAAAACCACCGCACTCTCATTTTTTGGTTAACCGATGGAAAACCAACTTGTGGTTTGTGATAATCTAAAGGAAAATCACATGATCACACAATCAAGTGTATTGTAGTATGGAGGTTTTCCCCATGTTCACACTAAGGAGGAGAATGTTAGGAAAAAATTTATTAGTGCTCTCGTTAATATTTTGTTAATGATTAGTTAGTATTTAGTTATTGAATGTTATATTGTTATATAGTTCTAACAATATAATTTATTAGTAGATGGTTGCTATTACTCGCGACTATTCTGGGTTCTTTATTGTATCTACTTCTAGTTTATTTGGAAGATCGGTTTATTTTCCATGGATATTTAATAGCCAATGTATCATTTGATTTACATATATCAAAATATATTATTATTGTGTGAGTTTCCTATGTAAACTCGTTGCTGCTCTTACATGTACATTCGGATGTACATTGGGTCCTCCTTTGGGCCACATTCTCCTTGTGATGTTGCATGCACCCCAAATGAGGGGGGCATACAATGGGTGAATCAGTCACCCCATTCAGCAGTACATAGTCACAGTTTATACATGCATGGTACATTAACAACAAATTCTTCAGTTACAAAAGGGCTCAGAATCTAACTTGGGTCCTCAGCACAACACAGACACTAGCACCCAACACTAGACACTAGCGCCCAAGCACTCCTAACCTTTCCTAGGAGCCTATGACCAAGGGAAGTTAGATAATGTTTCTCAGATTGGCACATTTTTCAGCAGTTTACACAACGTTTTTCACCAAACAAGCATAGTCCTCCAACAATCAACATGCATTTTATCTCCTTTTTCTAATTTTGTGTTCGATCGAACTTGATCATACTGGAACAAAGCAAGATCACACCATCTGCAATTATGTATAAATCCTCGAGAAGCAGTCAGGGTTAGAGAATAACACTAGACCTTTCTCCCCAACACTTCTTCTACCGTGGCATGAGATCGCCCTAAAAACTCACACTTGGTGTGAGATCGCCCAAAAAACTCATTCTTGGTGTGAGATCACCCAAAAACACTCATCCTTCTACACCATTTTAAGGAAATATTTTCTACACCGTTCACTCATCACAGATTAGGTGCACATGTTCCTTTTCGCAGTTTTACACACTTTTATATGCTTTTTACATATTTGGATCGGATTTTTCATACACACATATTTGACTACTCTTTTGTTCCTCTTTCACAGGTATGTCCTTATGGGAAGCAACAGTCACATCATCAAATACATCAAGTGACAACAACAACATGTACAATGTGACACAACACATATGCTTTCACCCCTAGGGTCACTTCCTCTTCTCTAACTTCCACGCTTCATTTTTTATCACTCTAGGATTTTTCTTATCTCCTTGACATGATTTTCACCATCGATATACATGGTTATCAGGTACGCATCTCTTATCTACTTTATTTTATCAAGTATTCACTCAAAAACATAAGGTGGGGGCAAATGTAAACACTAAATCACGTACTTTGGGGTATATTTCTAGGTCCTAATCACATACCACTATACATATGATTCCTAAGTGAGAAAACTAGCAATTAATAGTTGTCTTTGGCCTATTTTTCTTTGTTCATGTCTTTTTCCTGGCATTTTACACCCTGCAGCCTAGTCGATGCTTCATTGTTTCATATTTTATCACTCTAGACACTAGCACCCATGCACCCCCATTCTTTTGGGCACCCCCAACCTCTTTATATCTTGCTCGCCCCTTTTGGGCCTCTTTTATCTTTTGGGCATCTTGTTTTCTTATGGGTCGAAATTTTAGTTGTTAATTACAAAATTGAAACAAGGGATTCATATAAATTTAAAGCCATGTGATCATAATAAAGGACCAAGCTCTAAGCATTTACTATCACCACCTAAGGTTGCATTCAAAGGCAATTCTAAGAGCATCAAAGCATCCATCTAGCTTTCATTCAAGGGACAAGGGATTGCATTCTTCTGCATACATGCATAGAAGGGGAAGTTCATTTTGACATCCACACATCTATTTACATTTCTGCATCTAGCTACTTGTTTTCTATCAAGTGATCCTGGCATAAGATCCACCTAGGGCACGATTCTTCATACACACATGCAGAACTACATGGAGTCTGAGATGTAGTGCAATGCTCAGTTGTAAGTTTTCTTTTTCGGGTGACCATCAAGGTCAGTTTGACTCCCCATTTGCATTTTTTTATTTTTAGGATTTGATGTGTTTTGGGGTTTTGCAGGAGATCATTTGTTTTATTGGTTACAAGTGAGCTCGGTGATCTTCCAACGACCTACAGGAAATCAACAATGAGGGTTAATGACATTGAAGTAACATAAAATAAATCAATTTCCAACCATTTTCACAATCATAGGTGCCCAACAAAGGTCTACATCTCCTCTGTCCTGATCCAGGCTATCGTGTGTTAGGGAAGTAAGTTTGACAAGATTTAAGAGAGTAGCGGTGGCCATAGTGGCGCAGACAACTGATGAGCTGGTGGGTATGTTTACTTTTGAAAAATGTGGTGAAATTTGTCTGTTTTTGCGATTGTTGTAAAAAACAAAATTTTAAAAAATTGTATGTTTCTAACCTATGAGGGAGCGTCCAAGGAGTTGACATCCTTTGGGACACCAGTACCCAGTTATAGGCATTGGTGACCTGTTTACGGGCACCCGTGACCTTCTCCTCAGCGTTGATGTCCCAGGATAGGGTTTTGAGAGTGCAATGTGTATTATTGGTATTTTGGTTGATTTTTGCACTACGATTAGCTAGTTTTGAATATGTATGAAGCACCAATGTAATGATTTTGGTTGTGTTTTTTGCATTGCATAGGGATATACACTTGATAGATTTCCGCGGGGGTCATCATTTGAGCACTTTGCTTACTTTGAGGTTATTTGATACCGATTGGGATATACTAGACCATATCAGCCTACAACACATAGCGAGATTGGGGGAGATTCCCCATAATATGCCTATGTTGATAGCACTATGTGAGAGATGGTGTGTCGATACATGTACCTTTTGGTGAGATGATAGTGACCTTAGAGGATGTTTATCAGATATTGTAACTGTCATTCGTGGGAGAGAGAGTTCAATTTATGAGTATAGTGGATGTCCAAAGACATATGAGAGTAGTGAGGCAATATTTTACTAGGACACAAGTACATATAGATACCCATATCAGTCTAGATGTGATACTGAGATCGAGTGTTCCGCGATTGCAGAAGTTCATCAAAATGATTCTAGCATCATTGGTGACAGTCGAGGGTAATGGAGTGGGTATATTGTATAAGATCCATAATATTTGTCACCGTATAGAGGAGAATGGAACGAGATATGCCTGGGCACAATGTATGTTAGCCCATTTGTATAGGGATTTATATAGATTCACACAGGAGAACCATTGGTGGACTAGGAGCCACCACATTATTACATGTATGGGCCTATGAGCACGTTGTTATATTGAGGCCACTCAATGGGCCACTGAATGATTGGGTGAGGCCCAAGATATTTGTAGCAAGGTGGACAGATACCCATAGTAGGAGACTGGACACAACCACCTATAGGTCTATGCTCGATCGGATGGGCATAGTGGCCATTATATGGAGGCCATATAGAGACTATGGTGGTTGGTTGGAGGATGGAGTAGAGTTACGGTGTATTCGATGCACCATGTGGTTAGAGGATTGATTTTCAAGAGTTGCAGATTTATTCTAGGTGGATCGTGTATTGAGGTAGTTTGGTATGGCTCAAGATGTGCCTCCAAATCCATATGTATGGGTGAGATCTACTAAAGTGATGAGGTGGTCGGGAGTGAGTCCAAGTCATATAGGAGTACAACTAGTGCCCCCTGGTTTGGATGAGGCTGATGTGGCCATGTGGCCGATACAAGTGGATGATGCAGGGTGTACCCAGGCCTATAATGAGTGTTGGGCATCACATCAATGGGTGATATTATTTCTAGTTGTCCTAGATGTGGTGGGTGGACCACCGGTTAGAGGAGTAGAGGGACATGCACCTGCCCCCGATGGAGACGGCATAATAGAGGCACTAACGGAGTGTGAGTATTTTTTGTTGTGATTTGTTGATTATTGTTTGATTACTGTATATTTGTAAAATGTGGGTAGTAACTAATGTGGTGTTCTATGGTCGTAGGTGATGCGTGTTGGTCATTGATTGTTGATTTGTTGATACACACACTAGAATGTACCTCCAGATGTGCTCATGGGAAGCGGCATGTTAGAGTGAGTAGATGTTACTGCAGGTGAGCATGCCCATTTGTTCAAGCCAATGGCTATAGCGGCAACCACATTTAGTGTACTATTGAGCGAGCGTGATGAGGATACCACAAAGACTAAGTAGGTGAGACAGACCGTAGGATGCGGGGCCCTAGATCAAGATATATTTGTAAGATATTCAGAGCTACAAGTCTGGTTCGCAGAGCACTCAGTTGAGGTAGCTATATTACGGAGGTAAATAGAGAGATATAAATGTCGCGACCAATGGCGTAGATTGAGTGGTAAAGCATCTAGTTCTAGAGCTCCCATTGTATACAGTGATAGTGATGATGATGTATGATGCACAATGGATGTAGTGATGCATGGGGGATTTCCCCCCAAGGATTGTATTTTTGTAACTATATATATATATATATCGCATAATTGTGGTGCACTTGCATTGGTATATGATGTGATGGTAGATGTTGCATGCATATGAAATGATTATTTTTTATTGTTGGATGTTCAAAATAGATTGTGATGTGGATATAATAGATAAGTAGTGAATTGAAAATGAGTTGTATATGAATGAGTAGTAAAATGATATGACTAAAAGAATGTATGTATAAGATGCAATGTAATAGAGTAGTGATGTAGATTGTATAGGAGATTAAAATAATTTGATATTGATAGGTGTATAATGAGGAGATGTAAGACCATGTTGATAATAGCGTATGATAAAGGATGATCAAAGAGAGAGGGAAGAAAATAGCGATGCCCCCTAGTATGAGAATGAGGATCATTTTTATAATAAATCCCTACACAATCATGTCAAAACCTTATGAACATGAGTGTGTCATAGGGAAATGAGGTGATCATATGGAGTTCACCTACCAAAGGTGGAGAGGCCTATGAGGGATGGTGGAAGCATGTGAAGTAGAAATAACATTAGTATAAGAGCTAAACTAAATGTTAGATGAAATGGTGTTGATAATGGGAGGTGTAGTGGTAGGAAGCACAAATGTCGATGGCTTAGGAAGCCAATGGGATGTAGTAGCATTATGAGGAAGATGAGATGATGTAGAAATGGATGAGATAGATGGAGGACATGGATGTATAATGATCTTAGGAGGTGGATGAATGGCAACCTTAGAAGTGGGTGGAGGCGACAAGTGCATAGATGTGGAAGCATGCATATGTGGAATGGGAGAAAAAGATTGCTCATGAGAGCGAGAGACAAAGGTAACGACACCCTTGTCTTCTAATTATTGCAACTTGTCATGAAGGGCACAACAATCATTTTCACAGTGGCCATTGATGTGGTGGAAATTGCAATAAGGGTGATCGTGCTGGAGATGCAAGTGATGAGGAGGATAATGCTGATTAGAGGGCAAGTGAATTAAGCGCTTATCAAGTAAAGCACACAAAACATAATGATGCTTAACAACATATGGAAAGTGTAATGGTTCTTGAGGAGGATATGGATAAGACTTAGGTGGAGACCAACATGGTGAAGGGGAAGGAAGACACTTACGTGGAGGAGAAGATGGTGACCTTAGAGGATGCTCAATAGATGGAAGAGGATATGAAGTAATAGGAAATTGAGTAGAAGAATAAGTAGAAGTAGGAGGAGATGGAATAAGATGTGCTGTAAATCAATCTTGTTCTAGCTCTATAACTTTATAGCACAAAAGCGTAAAAGATTCACATGTATCATATAATAATTTTTCTTTTAATGCAGGAATTAAAACATGACAAAAGATAAAAAAAAATTCTAAATCAATTGGCTCAAACAATAATTGATGCATGCAATAATTAAAGCGTAAAATATAATCTATAACAGGTTCTTTCTTTCTTTGATGCAAAGTAGGTAAATGATCATATGTAACTCTAGGACCATTGTTAACCATAGACCGCCTAAGAAAATCATCCTCTATATCACAGTAAGTGTTAATAGATCCATAAGGTAAATGTGTGCACCATTGAAGAGCATGATCAACAAGATTATGAGGAAAAGCTTTAAGGAGCAAGTAGTCATTAGAATAAGAAGCCATTGTTGAACGATAATTCTTGAGATGAAAATAGGGGTTACCATTGCCATCAAAACATGCGAATGTAGGCATGATGAAGTCCTTAGGAAAAGTGGAGTTGTTATTTTTTTATGTATTGGATTACCATGCAAAGAATTATTATCAATGGATGCATAGTAGGCTTTGATTTCGAGAGTGAGAGTATGAACTTGAGCTTGTAAGTTAGTGAAAGCATGCATGAGAGATAGAATATCTTGTGAGGGGATGGTGGAAGAAGTGGGTGGAACATTAAGAGGTCGAAGCTTGCCATTGTGAGTGATCATGGGAATGTGAGAAGAAGAAGCAAAGGTAGAAGGAGGATAAGAACATGTAAGCATTATGGGAATGTTGGATGTAGATGTAGAAGAAGTACTAATAGGAATAGTAGAAACATCATGAATAATAGTTTTAGGAAAATAAGAAAGAGGTGGGAGCAGAGAAGAACATGGAATATCAATGGGGATGCTAAAAGTAGAATCAATAGATGAGATAAGAGGTGTACCAATAGGAATAGTAGAATCGGTATGAATAACATCTGCAGAAGAAGACAAAAGAGGTGGAGAGGAGAAGAAGAACATGGAATGTCAATAGAAATGCTAGAAGGAGATGAAAAATATATGATAAGAGTTGTATCATTATGTGCAACTACTTCATAAAGAGAAGAAAGAGGAGTACCAAATTCACATTCATCAGTCGAAAGAGAAATACCATCATTACTAAAAAAATCATGATCAGAAGCATATCCTACATCACTATCAAACATATTTTCACATACAAGTAATTCATCTAGAGAATCATCAACATATAGAGAAGTAGTGGGAGAACTATCATGAGATTTAGCATTGCATTCATTGGATACATTCTTAGAAGTAAGAAGAGTATGAAATAATTTTGCATTCATTTTGAGAAATAACATTAGGCACATGTACATTTTCAACATGAGAAATAAAATTATTTGCATCTACAGTGTCACAAATAAGACCAAGCATAGAATCTATAATAACATGAGAAATAACATGGAAGCACCTCCTATCTATATGCACTTTCTTGTATGAATTAGCTCTTTGTAATTTCTTTGTTATTGTATGATCAGAATCAAAATCTATCTTTACCTTCTCATCATTATGTTACATGTCCATACCTTTGTTCAAAACTTCTTCACTTAAGAACTCTTAATTTTGTTGTACATGTTCTATTTCATCTCCTGATGCATCATAAAATTTAGGTTCATCATCTATATCTTCCTTTTTTGGTTTCATGCTTCTATTATTCTCTTCTTTGGATGCTATCAAATGCATCTCCTCTTCTTGAGCTACTACAAGCTCTTTAATATCTTCCTCATCTTTCCTCATGAGTTATTTCCTTGACCCATTTATTATCCACTTAAAGGTCATGCTTTTGATCTTTCAAGACCATATTTCATCACTATATACACAAACTGAAATAAAGAATAAGAAATAAAAACAAGATACCAAAATATTTTCATGAGTTCCTCCATCATGGACACTCTCTCATTTTTATGCTTTCTTTATCAAGTACCTCTTTAGACACTTCTTATTTCATGTTCTCTACAATGATAACTCTATTTTTCTTCACAAGGTAACTCATTATTCATTGTTTTATGAGTACCTTTCTTCTTTTCTCTCTCCAAGGCAATCAATTGTTACCTTTTTCTCTTCTCCACTAGTAGCTTGACTTGCCATTTCACCCTCTTTTTCATCCTCCATCGAACTTCTTAGATTTCATCTTGTATCATTGTCTCTAATATGGAATCTAACTCCTCAATCTTCTCTCTTATCTCATTTATCTCTTCATCTGAGATTAGATCTATTCTTCTCCTATGACATCTCTCTTCTTCTAAGCCCTTCACTCTTCTCAATTTATACATTTCACTAGATCTTCACCCAAGTCTTTTTCACCTTAGTCTATGGATCCTCTTAGTCCTCACTTAGGTATTTTTCACCCTAGTATTTTGGTCTTGTCTCACCCAAGTATATTTCACCTTGGTCTCTTGAATTCTTCTTAAGATTTCCCTACTCTTGGGCTTCTTCTTCTCGCCACGCTCTCTAGGCCTTAACTACTTGTAGTATCTTCTCATTCACCTATGATATGCATTGTACCATTTAATATTTCATCATTAGTAACAAATATGAATTTAAAAAATTCTTTTCAATATTTATTTGATACCAAAAATGATGTCAATCTTATCTCAACTTATTCTCATATCAACATGTAAGATTAATGTCACCAACCCACAATCATATCTTGGCTCATTCCAAACCATGTCAATCACTCAAGCTTGCATATGCTATAATAAAAAATCATTAAAATTGTACTTCCATCATGCTTACATTATTTGTTTTAAATTCTATAAGTGTGCATGATGCCTCTGTGAATCTTAATTTACTTATTGCATGCTTCTTACCTTCTAACTCATCAAGATTGATCACTAACACAAGAGTACTCACTGTGAGGCCTTTTGTATAAAGCTTACCTTGATTTACGTTTACCTTGACCATCATCTATGTATTTTAAAACCTCAATTGGAATTCATTATTTATCTCCTTCACTAAGCTTCGCATTGTTGTAGACAAGTAAAGACTAGATCCTCCATCTTCATCATGTAAAAATTTGTTTCAAGAACAAAGAATCTGCAACAAATTTCTGTTATGTATATATTTTTCTACACAAGTCCGATTATTCAACAAATTTGATAGATTCTATAAATATTTACAAGGATAATACGAACCAAATTTCATCCATTTTCATTAAGGAATTTGAAATTTGTGACTATTTTCCCAGTTAGACATTATATCAAATAGTTTGCATGCATTCTCAAACCGTCTAGGAAAATGATTCATAACTTCAAATATACCCTGATATATTATAAAATATTAAAAACCCATCTGGATAATTACCTCTTTCACCTACATACAAAATTTAAGATCATTTTGAATTGGGATTAAAAATTATCAAGACTGGTTCGAACCTCTTTTTTAAGGAAGTAAAGAACAAAAACACAGTACGAGTTGTTTGGAAGTAGACCATGAAAATATGAACATTCTTTTTAAAACATGAAATCATAACTTTGAAAATTATCCCATATACACTTGAGGAGTCAATTGAAACATAAAATCCATGCATTCATAAGCTTTATCTTCTTCTTCCTTCAAATCCTATCATGCAGTACAATCAATATTCTCCATGGCCGCCATGTTCTTCATTTTCCTACTCGCACACTTATTCTTCTAATTTTCTCAATTATCCCATCATTGAGAGATCGACATATTCTCAACATAATACACACCATTCTATCTATTAAATATTTTTCATTCTAAATTAGAACATCTTATCCTATTCCTACTCCTTAAGATAAGACTAATCCTTTCTAGTTGATATATTTGTTCAACTTCCACATAAGGATAGGCATAGTTTTTTATGCCAACCAACCATGATCTAAGACAACTAAATATGGTCTCCACAACACTTATATCACTTTTCCTATGTATCCTATTCACCAAATAATAGACTTTTGAATTTTACTTCTCATAAGAAAAGACTAATTACATGTATAATTTCAAATATTCAAACTTCAACTTTCGGAGGGAAAATAAATAAAACCCCCAGTACATGTTTGCGTGACTTGAATGGCTTATTATCCTCTTTTTATTCTTCACCAAGCATCATAAAGGATGCTCCTGCATAAGAATTTCCCGCCCATATAATAATATCGCTTTTCATGTGTATCCTATTCACCAAATAATAGACTTTTGACTTTTACTCTCATAGGAAAAGAGTAATTACATGTATAATTTCAAATATTCAAACTTCAACTTTTAGAGGGAAAATAAATAAAACCCCTAGTACATGTTTGTATCCCTTGAATGGCTCATTATCCTTGTTTTATTCTTCACCAAGCATCATGAAGGATGCTCCTGCATAAGAATTTCCCGCCCATATAATAATATATATGTTGTGTGTATATATATAGATCTCTTGTTTGAATTTCGACATTAGTGACACGACATGCCGACTATGACCTTGGGATAAGGGTAAGAAAACTAAAAAAGTTGACCACAAATGCCAAAATAAGTGAAATTAAAAAAGGGAACATGAGCACCCAGAATGGATAGGAGCATCTAGACATTATGTCCAGAATGGGCGTTAGTTTCCAGGGATAAATGACGAAAAATGTGAAAATACTGATAGATAGGGATCCTTGTGACCTGACCAAAACTAGGTATAGAAGTGACAGATGTGTGAGAGAAAGACAATAGAAATCAGGTCAAAAAAATGGATGGACTAGGGAGTGTGTCACCAGTGAATACTTATCTTGCTTAAGATCTATGCATATAACAACATACTCGGTGGTATAGTAATATGTGCATAATTTTGTGTCTACATCAACTAAAATAAAATAAGAAACAATTTTAAAATCAAGTTACAATTTTATAACTCTATTTTATTACAATTATGTTTAAATCATACTTGAATTTTGGATTAACATACCAATATACCATATATTTGTTAAGATAAAGGAATGAATTGTATTATTATTTTCTGTTAACTCATGTAATTGGTTTTTTTATTTATTCTTGATTATCATGGTGTGAGATTTGAACTTGGGATACCTATATTATTTTATATATTTATTATCTTTTACTATTATTGATTATCACGCTGTGAGATTTGAACTTAGGATACCTATATTTTAGACATTGATTTTTATCCTTAGACCACCAACTAATGGACTTTAACACTACATTTTTCCTCTGAGGTATTAGGTGTTTCAAATAGTATTCTCTACATAGGTCATGAAAATTAAAAAAAACATTAAGCTTATTATTTTATAGATGTCCTCATCTCAAGTAAATTAACTTATAAGTATAAGTCCACACCAAATCATTAAATTATCTCAAATAAAGGTTTAAGTATGTCAATTAACTTGTAAAGGTAAGTCCACACCATGTTTAAGCTGGATTTGCATAAACATGCCAATTAACTTGTAAACATAATCAAACTTGACCTCAAGCGGAGGTTTAAGCTTGCTTAGCATAGACATGCCAATTACTTTAACTTGTAAATGTAAGTCTACACTAAGTTTAAGCTTACTTGGCATAGACATGTCAATTAACTTATAAACATAATCACATCATCTCAAGTGAAGGTTTAATCTTACTTGGCATAGACATGCCAATTAACTTGTAAATGTAAGCCCACACCAAGTTTAATCTTATTTAGCATAGACATGCTAATTATCATGTTGTATTAAAGAAAAACTTGGAAAACTATGTAAACTAGACTAACACCTAGTAGTTTAAAGTTTTAACCAAATCATTCAATAACCATCAAGATAAGAGATAAGCAAATTAACTTTAAAAGCATTAATTCGGAATTAAAAAAGCAACATGCTAAGTTTATTCTACTCTTATGATTGTTAAACTATGTGTGAACCTATCTAGATTCTAAAAAATCAAAGTGGTTTTGTTGTTTGCTCCAAAAGATGAAGAGATCTCTCTAAGATGATTTATAAGATCATGCTTCGATAAATCTCACTAATCTAGAATGGAGGAAAGATGCAAGATGAAGTTATTTCAATGGTGGATGACTCAATTATCAAATGGCTTATGGCTTGGCTAGTGCAAATGATCTCTCAAGCTTTGATGATCAAAGTGTTTGTATGCAAACAAGGTATAAGGTATTGGGTGTTAGGTGTAAGTTTGAAAGGGAGAGGTGAGCCTTCTATTTATAGATTTTCATTTAGGAAAGATTGGAAATCTAGCGCACGTGGGACAAATGAACAAGCCAAAATAGATCTTTTTAGAAGTCAAAGTACCTTTTTGACTAGATTAGGAGTTAATTAACCTTTTAGGATTAATTAGGAATTCTAAATAAGCTTTCTAAGAGTTTCTAGAGGAATTTGGATTAGATTTTGGAAGTGTATGAAACATGAGATAGTAGATGATAAGGTTCATTGCTTAAATATGAGATAGAAGACTCACTCAACATGAAACTAGCTAATTAAGAGGATTATCACCAATCAACTTGTCGTAAAATGGAATCCTGAGTGAGTTAGAAGCAGAGTTAGGTAACGAAGTGTTATTATTTGAAACAAAGTGAAAGGAGATGAAGATAGTTAATTCAATGTTAGTAATAAGATTGCTTTGATCAAATTCCAGGTGTCTACACCTATAAATGTAAGTATGCACCAAAAGACTAAACCTAGGTTCTTAACAAAGCAATTATAGTGTTTTTGAATTATAATCAAATTCACTAGGTATTTATTCATCATACCAACAATTCTCAATAGTCTAATCAAGAATACTTCTATATATATATTCAAAATTAATTCACCAAACCTTCTAAAACAAGGTACAAATAGGTTGGATTGAGTTTTGGATTTTGACCTATCTAGACTCCTTTTCAAGGCTTGAAACTTCATACACACCTTTAATACCTATGTCAACCCCTCTTCACCAATTTAATGAAATTTTTATTAAATTTATTTTAAGATATGTTATTTTCTCTCTTTTTAAAACCCTAGGACATGGTATAGTCCCAATAGGACATATTTTGTCTTAGTTTTTGTTTATATGATCTACCAATCTTTCCAAAGATCCAAATCCTCTTAAATGGCATTTCCCATCTTCATATAAATTATTATAACATGAATAACACCCCTGTGATAGAAATAAGACTCTAACCTTGTTATATCAGTTCTTAACAAGATTGTCTATCATTGTTTCATTAATCTTAGAGACTTTTGCTAATATTCACTTGAAAAAACACCTGATTGACATCCCATACCCTCATGACAATAGATTTTACTATTATACAGGCTAACCTCTTAAAAACTCCATTATCATTCATTTAATGCTCATAGATACATTAATGATTGTCCTTACCTTCTTAAGACCTTGTTTCTCTCATCCTTGTATGAATCTAGACTTCACAAATGTTTCACTTTTTTCAAGAACTTTTATGCCCATTATTAAACATGTACAAACCTTCTAAACCCTGCAATAACATTCATATCCATATATAAGAAATAATCAAACACAAATTCATAATCATTCCTCATTACACATATTTATGCTCAAGAAATCCTATTTATTTACAAAATCCAAGAATGTACATGAATTATTGAACACCTTGGATGTGTAGTCACTCTCTCCTTCCTCATAAAACATGTCTAAATCAACTCTCCCTTATCCTATTCTAATCCCCCTCAAAATAATGAAGGGAAAGAAGGTAGTTAAGTTTCTAATCCAACTAACTCAATTATCGTAAGAATGACCATAGTGAACAAAGCCAAGTTAGGATCATATATACTCATGTTTTAAGTGTACTAATACTCCATGACCCCTATTATAGCATTTATTTAACCTATATTAACTCCTAAACTTCAAAACACACCCTATGATAATTTGAATATTTAAATTGTTCTTTTGGAGGGAAACTCCAAATCTCACTTATTATAAAGCAAGGAAGGTCCAAATGGACTTGTAACCATACCATAACACCCAAAAGGACCTTAAACAACTACAAAACCTATGAAATCCAAAATTTTACTTATTTACAAGAAATGGCGCTCTTGCATCAGGATATAACTTAGGCGTGTTTCTGCATTTCTTCGAATTAGAAATAGAGGGGCATGATCCATTGTTGAGTACTTCCTGAAAGAAAAATGAGGTGAAATGCAAATATTTATAAGGGAGGGGACTCTAAATATAAATGTGAATATAAGACCATGTCTCTCTGTGTTGTCAATGTTGATAACGAGCTTCTACAAAGTAAGGCTCGAGACTTGTGGATAGTTAAACTTAAAGCCATTTTAATTGGAAATTATTTGTGATTCCCTATAGAAGTTGGAGGCACAAAAATATGCAATGGGATGTTGGGATTCCAACATTTCTCATTTATATATGTTGACTTTGACGACAAAAAATGTGCTAGATCAGGTGGCACCATGGAAATGTCATAAAAATTGTTGACGATTATGCCTATTGCACCATTTACAAGATCTATCTCAACCCACAAATTAGTTTTCAGCACGATTTTCCAGTTTTTGTAAAGAATATTTTTTTGTTACAAGTGATCATCATCAGCTCCCCTAAATTAATTTTCCTAGTAATTTGTGCAATGGACTAGGTGATAAAAAAGTTCAATTCTTTCAACATGTTGAAGTTGTGGTGGTCGACATGGTCATTCTTTAAAAATAAATGGCTTAAATCATTGAAGCTATGAATTTTCTAGTAAGAGAGGTGTGAATAAGTGTGAGACATGAGGAGTTCTAATCCACAAAACAAGGAACAACATCATGAATGTAGATAAGTAACTGACAAAAGGAAACATGTGTGTGGGTGCAATCTTATTGTCAAAAAAATGTTTGTAAGGAGAAGGATATGTTAAATCCCCTCCAAAGGATTCCGACATATGAATGGCTCGCATATAATAGAATATCTATGACAAGTGACAACTGGCCTAGGTGACTAACGAAGATGATAGATCTATTGTCAAGTTCAAATGTCTTGGAATGGGGAAAATTTTCACGAAGGTAAAATTCAGCCTTGTTAAGAAATTTGGGTCCAATGAAGCTCATTTCATCAATGATAATATAATCAACGTGTTTTAGGGAGTGTTGAAAATATAACAATGTTTTTCCTTATAAGGGTTTGACTTATTTGATAGGAATGTGAAGGAAAGAATGTATCGAGGATGTTGAAATGTTAAATGTCGCAACCCTAGTAGGGGCATGCAGAAGGAGAAAAATTGTTTTACAGGTGCTGATGATTAGATTGTTGACCTCATAGTCTTTATTAGATATGATTTCCCATTCCCTGCAGTATCTTGAATCATTAGTTTTAATGGAGGAAGATGGTTTTTTTGTGAGAAATGGAAAAGAATAATATCAAAATTCAATTGTTTCTCTGGTAACAAAGGAGAAGTAGGTGTTATGGAGGACAATTTCACGTGGGCGATATCACTTGTGGAATTATTGACCTTTATGAAATACGAAACCAACTCATGTAAATAATGGGGAACATCATGATTGCTTGAATTTTATTTTGGGTGTCAAAAACTTGGTGACCCACCATATCTAGACTATCAAGACCCATGTTGTTCCAGAACAAAGTTAATAAAAATTTGTCACTCATCTAAATGAGCATGACCATGCCTGCTCTCATATTTAGTGGTGGATTCATATTTTGAATATTGTTCAGGTGCCGAGATGGAACACCTAACATGAAAAGGTTGGTAAGTGTTCTTTAGTATTATATATGATTTATTTTGGGGTAGTCCCAATACAAGAAGAAACAATGTGGAAATGTTTGTATAAAAGGATCTCACTCCAACAAAAAAGTTCAAAAGACTTCGATTCTTACACTAGGACCTAAACAAATCTTGGAGAGATGAACAATCGTTGGAGAGGCATGGAGATTCCATATATCCCCACCATTTAGTGTAACTCCATTCTCAAGAATTTAAATAAGATAAATTATTTTCATATTTATAGGGTGTTCTGTATAGGCATCAAGGAAGATAAGTGTTGCTTTTATTTGAGACCTTGATTAGGCGACCAATCTTAAGACCTTTCCAACATTGAACAATACAAAATAATGATTGCATAAAGCAAGTGATAATATATGCAACATGTGGGAACTGCCATGTGCACTACTATTGTGCTCAATAACGCTCTTAGTAAGCATTTTCCAAATGGAAATATGTGCTATAAAATATAGCTCAACATCTCTTGAAAATTTTGAAAGCATTTAGTGATAGGTTTCGAAACATCGCTCCACCTTCAAAGCATATTTCACAATGTATTTTAGAACCACATGGTGAGAAAGCATAGAGAAAGTACAAACTAATAGTTAACATTAGATCTTCATATTGATAATATTGTTTGGTTATAGATGTTTAACCTATCACCATTTCTTGTAGAGAGGTAATTAATTCTCCCATATTCCTCAACAAACAAGCTTGAATGGGGGCAAGTCTCCTAGGGGGCATTATACTGACATTGGAGGAAATATTGTTTTTCTGTAAGAATGTGTGTTCTGAACATTTAGTGTGGCATTGAACATGATTAAGTAGTTCTCCTAGGGTTATGAGTGGAGAAGAAGATAGTATTTTTGTTCTCTCCAACAAGCAGAGATCATATTTGATTGATCACTAAACAAGCTCCGATCAATTGTAGGTAGACCAATGGTTTCAGGCAGACATGTATTTATCAAAGTATTTTTTAATTGACTTTACTAGTGTTGAATATCCCCATTCTAGTGCATCAACATTGGGTTCATTTTCAGGCCATAAAAAACCATGGACATGTGTGGAACCTCTATTATACCATTCATACTTATGAAAAATAAATAACTTAAAAAAAATCCATATAGTTCAAAATCAAACAAGAGAGGAGGGAAACATATCACGTATACCAATAGTCTTGCATCCCAAGGTGTTTCTCCGAGGCTTACTTAGAAAATATTGTGAATTATATGGGGAAAGTATATAGAAACATAATAAGGGTTTGAAATAATGTTAATGGTCCTCCATGGTTGTACAATACAAAAATTTGTGGGAATTTTGAGGCATAATAATGTGGAGGTTCAGCCATTTTGTATCTACTACACTTAAAGTAAAGAAAACAAAGTTCAACACAATTATGCAACCATGTCTAAAACCTCACTTCTATTTTTTTCCTAAAACGAGTGCAAACCTCAAAGTTTGGTCCCAAACTGCATCAAATTGTTTGTGAGGCAATCATTGGTGGTCATGAAAGATTTTGTAGAGTTCCTTAGGATGCCATGCTCGATACTTTATCTCATTAATACATAGTTTTTGCATGTATATAAAACATCAAAATAATTTATGGGAATAAATGAATCCATATTAGTAAAACATCAAATGTAGAGTGTATTCATACATAAATTTACCAACTCCAACAAATAAAGAAGAAACATCTTATCAAGCCATGACAATGACAAATTCATCAAAAAAATGTCTCAAAATTTACACCTTCAATTAAATTTCTAAATATGTTTCTCACACATGACATGGACAACACAAATTGGTCTTAATAGAACCATGGGGGATTCTTATCCCATTTGAAATCCCCAAATAGCTAAAATAACCCCTCCCCCATCTATCCCCCCATTTATTGAAATACCATTATGAATGATTTTGTATGGGTTGTAAGACCCTAAAACGTCATATTTTTATTTGTTTTCACATTTTCATTCTAATTAGTTTCTATCTCATTTGACCATTCTTGACCTCTCTCTAATAAATCTATCTTAATAGCGGCTTTGCAATTTCAATATATTTTAGAGCTTTAAATATTAAATATTATTAATTTAAGGCAACTAACCAATAAAATTGTAATGTTGAGCAATATTAAAAAACTTGAATCTTCAACTTAAATCAAAGATTAAAAAGAAAACATAAACAACTTCATTTCCCATATATATATATATATATAAAGGAAGGGAAAAAAGTAATAAATGATTAGCGCCCTTAAGAGATGCCATGGAAAAACATAAACATATTCATTGTTGTGCATACATATTGTTGGAAGCACAATCAAACATGACATGATCCCACTATCACCATGCATACTTTCTCCAAAAGAACTCATATCACAAGAACACTTACCTTGTCCTTGATATGACCAATATGACTTAAACCTTTGATTGCACACTAGGCCACTAATTAACTAAAATAGAATTATATGCTAGGAAATAGTAACCCTAGTTAATCTAACTAGGATGACTAAAATTTTGTATAAATGAAGCTAAAATAATATGGCATAAATGTAATTAATTATTCTAAATGAAATAAAACCCTAAATATGCAAGATAAGGAAAGGAAATAGCTTAGCTAATTCGAAGATATTGTCGCAGGTCTGAAAATAAAATCTGGAAGTGCAGACGATCACTCAAGAACCCTGCGAAGACAAGATATGGAAGATCAGAACTGACTGGGGTGCCCCGGGGCACCCTGGTCTATACATTAGGTGACCTAATCTCTGTTAAAGCTCCAGATCTGAGTTTTGTATGGTCACAAGTTGATTTGCAACTTTGTCTGCCTATCGCATTGGATTCATCAGATTAGTTGTTTAATGACCTATAATACAAGAGGAAGTATCATAACCTAGAAAAAAATAAAGATGCAAATGAATGGGTCAGACTGACCTCAACCTCCAAACCATTGGACTTATCGTTGAGCACTACACAACATTTCAGACCCGAATGAAGTTCTAGTGAGTGTGTGCATGTCGTGCCCTATGTGCTCTTGTGTCAGTCACACCTTATGAAGTAGCGGGTAATAATAACTATAGAAAATGTAAATAGCATGTGTGCATGAAATAAAATAAAATCCCTTCCCTTATGTAGTGTGTGTGATACATATTTCCTAGCCTTAATGCATGACATTATGTGGATGCAAGTGATGTAATTGATGCAACTCTAGATGGAGTGATGGTAGTATGTGACATTAGGACCCTCATTATGGTCTTATAACTTTATATTTATAGAAATCTCAAGCTTAATTTCATAATTAATCTCAAAAATACCAACTGGGGAAAGGATAAGGCTGAAAAACAGCTAGAAAGGCCCCAAAAAGAAGCGGTAAAGGATGTGCATAGATCGGGGCACCCAGAGTGGGACCAAGGGGCCCCGGGGTGCCCCAGTACAGGTTGGGGTGCCCTGATTTTGGGCTAGAATGATGAGGTAGATGTGAAATGGATGGATAAGTACTAGAAAATACATGGGAACTACAAAATAAAATATAAAAATAAAGATGGCCATAAGGTGGGATTAATTAGTACTTTATTCACTTGAGAACCTTCTAAATAATAGTATAAGATTGAGCTAAATAATGTCTAAAGTGCATAATTTTTTGTCCACACCCACAATATTTTTGGCATAAAAAAGACACAATCTCAATCTTGACATCAATGACAACTCACAACAATCTCCCTCTTTGTCATTGATGACAAACACACTAAAATATGAAATCACTTCAAAATGGTATTTTTCATCTGCTTATTCTCCCCCTTTTTACATAAATGACAAAGGGTCTTCCACAAACTACCATCTAATCTTTGGATCTAAACTTTAATAACACAATGAAATGCTAACAAAAACTCACCTTGAGCTCATATCAGTCGTTGTCGACAACTTCTTGAATTGTACCTTCAAGAAACCATGCTTCTTTCTACATCACTATCTTGACATCATAAATCTATAAATTTACCCTTGAGAAAATGATTCTCCTAACAAACATTACACTATTTCTCTTAAAAAATTATTTCTCCTCCTTTCTGAACATTATCCCCTTTTCATATTAATGAAAAAGGAGATACCTGCAACATCTGAACTCTCCCCTTTTAATGTCACATTAATAACTTATCATACTTAGAAGCATCAACCAAACTTGGAAGCATTCTTCCTCCTTGGCCTTGAGACTTGTTGCCACAACTTCAACCTAAGATTTCAACTATTTGATAATCTCATCATGTTCATTTACGATGTTACTGATTTGTTCTACAAAATATTTGATCAATGACTTCAATTTATGATTATTATTTCTTTAGATATTCAATTCATCTAGAGCACTCACCAATTCTGCTTCTAGGTTCACTTCTGCCTCTTCATCTTCTGAGTCTTCATCTTCCATGAGATTGTTCAAACCTCCACTACCTACTTTTATGGCCATGAGTAGGACTTCATTGTCAAATTGGTCTGACTTCACAAATTTGCCCATTTTTTCTATGAGATACTCATGTTCATCCTGTAAGGAACCTAGCTTGGTATTTTCATCCCTTCTTCAAGATACATATCTACTCCTTAAGAACTTTGACCACAAATCTCCATAACTACCTAGCCATCTTGTGCTTCTAGGATCACCTTCAAGTTATTAAACATGTTCCAAAGGACCAATCTCTAATACCAATTGTTGGAAGCACAATCAATGAGAGGGGGGATGAATTAGTGTCCTTAAAAAAATTCTCTTTCAATTATCTTTACTTTTACTTAACTTGCATGAACCATTCAATAAATCATAAATATATAAGCAATGTCAAACCATCAAAAAAACATAACAACCATCCACATGAGCATGAAACAATACAAAACACACATGAACACATCATATATGTGGGAAACCCTCAAGGGGAAGAAAATCCACCTATATTTGCATTGATAAAAAAAAATCAAGATTTAGCGAAGCACCAACCCCTAATTGTCAAACACGGACTTGAAAAGGTTTTAGCAAGCACCAACTTGCAAGGAAGCACCAACTCCCTAAGTGACTCGGCACCAACTCAGCCACCTCTAAATGTTTTTCACCTTCTCTTTATTGATGATTAACTAATGATGACACTCTCTCAGCTCTTTTTCTCTTGATTACACCTCAAAGTGTCATGGTATGCTTATTCGCTCATCCTTAATCTTCACCTTCACATAGGCATCGATAAATTTCCCTTCATATGCTAGAACACCTTAAGATATTTAACATAATCTATCCTTCATGGTCTTCAAGACCTCTTACAACCCTTATATGCACTTATAGCTCACCCATTCCCTTTCTAACAACTAGGCCTAAAATTGTTAATTTTTTTCTCTTTCAATTATCTTTACTTTTACTTAACTTGCATGAACCATTCAATAAGTCATCATTATATAAGCAATGTCAAACCATCAAAACAAAATAACAACCATCCATAGAAGAAAACCCATTGATCTTTGCATTAATACAAAAAAATCATGATATAGTGAAGTAAAAACTCCACAAGGAATACCAACCCATGAATGCCAAACACCAACTTGAAAAGGTTTTAGGAAGCGCCAACTTACAAGGAAACTCCAAATCCCTAGGTTTTAGCAAGGACCAACTTGCAAGGAAGCTATAAATCCCCGAGGTTTTAACAAACACCAACTTTCAAGGAGGCACCAACTCGCTAAGTGACTCAACATCAACTCAACTACCTCTGAATGTTTGTCACCTTCCCTTTGTTTCTGATCAGCTAATGATGACACTCTCTCATCTCTTCTACTCTTGATTACACCTCAAATTGCCACAATATGCTTGTTTTCTCATCCTTCTTCTTTACCTTCACATAGGCATGGATAAACTACCCTTCATAGGCTAGACCACCTTCAAATATTCAACATAAGCTCTCTTTCATGGTCTTTAAGACCTCTTATAGCCCTTACATGCACTTATAGCTCACTCATTCCCTTTCCAACAACTAGGACTAAAATTGTCTTGCCTTTATATACATGACTCTTAAAACATTATCACTAGGTCAGTCATACATGCCAGAAATACATTTCGTTCGGCCATACATATGTCTAATAACATCTGAAAAACATGAAAAATAATTCACAACTTATGCTCCCTTCTATTCTTATTCCAATCTCTTCTACCTTTTCAGCTTCATATACCTTTATAACTAATCATGAGACTCATCAGCTCTTATGAGTCGGATCTTTCAATAATTCATGTCATTTGGCCTTCCATTTTAATTTGCTACATACATCTTGTGCATATACTGTGTACCGACTACATCCTTCATTTTGTGAACTCGATAAAACCAAAAACTAATTTTCTTGCTAAATATTCCAAATCATGACACCAAACTGCATCAAGACACCTGAAAAATCATGCATAACCTCTGTCCATGCTCACATTTTCATACTTGCTCTGAAAAATTGATCATCATACCTCATAAGGACATGTTTCTACACCTTGCTCTCTACACCTTGGTCTTCATGCTTCAATTGACCTTGAAACTGATTTTCATACATCTATCCACGTATTCTAAACCATATTCACATGCTCAAACAATGTCATACAACCTCTCACACCTATGTGCACTCATCTCACCAAGATACCATGCTCACACCTTCTCACAAGGTCTCTTCATGCCATGATTGGGCCATGACTAGGTGTAGTGTCCTCTTTTCCTATGCCAAAGGCCTAAGGGCCAATTCGAGTCCAAGCCTTGGTCATACCCAAGGGGCTGCGGACGCTGGGAGCTTTTAGGTATGAATATCTAGTCCATTTTGTTATAATTCTTCATTGACATATGCAAAAAGGTGTGTTGGAAGGACTAGATGTTACATTTTATTCGTTAGGAAGGGGCCACATGGTACTAATATTCTAATTTTGCATTTGGGGGTCACTTTTTGACCATGGCGACTTAAAAAGGGAAAAGTAACTTAAGTTACTTTTATTTTATCGGCCCTTTCAAGGGAAAAATGCAATTAGGGTTTATTGGGGCTCTTTTGCCTTGGAGAAGTTATATAAGGAGTTGGGGGAGAAAGGAAGGGGACTTTTTGCATACCTAATCATCTTCTTTCATGTGCAACTATTGTTTGTAAATATACAACTTGTGGAGTGAAATCCCATAGGAACCCTAGCTTTGGTGGTGAGAGATCCATCCCTAGCTAGCAGGTCATTCTTCGGTAGTGAGAGATCTACCCTAGCTTGTCATTTTGGAGTTGTTTTCAGGGCTGATCTATAGATATATTTTCAGAGGTTTCAAAGGAAGAATTTTAAGGGTTTTAGACACATTTGGGGAAGATAATCAGATGGTTTTCATACAAGATTTACGGAAGCCATTTGAGACAGGGTTTAGCATCACTGAGAAGGCCATTTTCATCAATTTCCAACCTTTTTTTCTAAGCTAGGTGACTTGTTTGGAATATTACAACCTTTATTTAGGAGGGTTTCCAGTTGGTACATTTTTAGATCTGAAGGTTGAAATATCATTTCTTATGATTTGTAAATGTTATTTCCAAAGTCTCATAATTTTTGCACTTGTATCTCGAAGAGTTACAAATTTTAGAAGTTTTCCAGTTGTCTAAGGCGCACTATAATTTTCTAGCAGCATTTTATTATCTAAAAAACTTCCAAAAAATAGTTTTCTTATGCTCTTTATAATATTAGCAAGCTCTCTTTAAATTTTCAATTAATTTGGATGGATATTTTGGGAGATATTAATTTTCTTTATTTCGCTGCCCTAACAGTAAAAATCTGCAAAAATATGCAAAAATCAGTATTTTTTTTGGCTATAAATTTTCATATATTTTGTGCATTTTTAAGTGGTATCCCACAAGGGATATTTCAGTTGGTATTAGAGCAGTTATTTCTCCAGCCTATTGGGATTGAAAGATGGGAGATAGAGACAATGAGGATATAGGTGTAGATCTGATGAAACAATTGTTCACCAACATGGTAAAGCAACATGAGACTACCAATCTCTATTTGAGCCAGCTCATTGAGAGATTAGCACAAGACAGGATTGATGCTCATGCGGAAAGAGGAGAAAATATCAATAGGGGAAAACATGGTCAAAGAGGTGAAGGTGGACATTCAGGGCAGTGGTCTTCCCATTCTTCTACCAGGCCTTTGGGGTTTCACGAACCTTCTTTCTTGAAGGATTTGGAGGTTTCACAGGTACGACAGCCAGTGGATATTGTAGATGAGGAGTCTTGTTGGGAAAGGTACTAGACCTTAAGTGATGGCTTTCGTGACAACATGCCATTCCAGGAATATTGTAAAATGAAGATTGGTAGTAGGCCTAGGAGAGATCATTAGGTTCAGGTACCAGAGATGTAAAGGAGATTGGGACATATTTCTATTCCACACTTCAACGGCTCTAAGAAGTGTACTACACAATCTTGGGTTCAGAAGTTGAAGACATACTTCGACTTGAATCATATGCGTGAGGAAGATGCATATAAGTTTGTAATCTTACATCTTTAAGGAGACGCTCATGATTGGTGGCATCATGGGTTGATTACACAGGGACACATACACATCACAAATTATGTAGAGTTCACAAAGAGGCTAGTGAGTAGATTTGATAGGAGAGACCCCAACAAGTATTTTAAAGAGTTGACTCATTTGAGGCAGACCGGTTCCTTGGATCAGTATATCATAGATCTTCAGAGACTATTGGTCATGGTACCTGATGTTATAGAGATGAGGTTGATTTCTCTATTCACATTAGGTTTGACAGATGCTCTTATTGGATTTGTGAAGGCATTTGAGCCTTCTTCTTTGCATGAGGTTATTAGGAGAGCTCGTGACTTGGAGTTATCCACTCCTAAGTCGAGGTTTCCACCTCAAGTGCAACCTAAGGGTTTCCCTTCTAGAACCAATGGTTCATAGCCTAAGGTACCTCCACCTAGGCAAGATACATCCTGGAGACCATTCGGATCTAGAGAGGACATAGATGAATTGAGGCAAAGGAAACTATGTTTTAATTTCCGCACACCTTGGGTTCCAGGACATGATTGGAAGAGTAGAGGGAGGGATTAATTCATAGAAGTTTTTGAGGAGAGTAATGGTGACAAGGAGTTTGACACACAGGGAGTAGAGGATGATGATGGTGAGGTATTAAATAGTGCAGGTGTTGAGTAGGATAACAAAACCATTCCCCAGGACACTATCGTCACTTTGTCTAATACCTCGATGTACAAGGCATTCAGAGTTAGGGGAGTTTTGAAGGGATAATGAGTAGTGGTACTCATTGATAGTGGGGCAACCCACAACTTTATTGATGCCTCATTGGTTAAGAGGCGAGGGTTACAGACAGAGGTGTTTGAGGGCATCAACGTGGTTGTAGCCAATGGAGATTCTATGAGATGCACAAGATGGGTTCCCCAATTGAGCATCACGATGGGTAACTATACAGTTACCAATGATTTCTATATTATTTGTATTGGAGAGACCAACATAGTGCTTGGAGTACAGTGGCTCCATTCCCTTGGTGAGTTTTAGACTAACTTCCAGACGATGGAGCTGAAGTTTAAGTCTGAAGGGAGGAATGTAATCTTGAGGGGATTATCTTCATAGGAACCCCGAGTTGTTATGACCAAGAGGATCGACAGGATTTATAGGCACAATGGGATGGATTGGGCAGTACATTGTTTGGTTTCGACCAAGGAATCAAAGGATGGACAACAAGAGTATCATGTGGATATACAGGGCTTATTGGACAGACATAGTATAATTTTTGGTGACATACCTCCAGGCATACCTCCAGATAGGGGATTTGAGCATGTGATTGAGCTCGAGGATGCTAGACCGGTGGTTACTTCTCCTTATTGTCACCCCAAACGGTTTAAGTAATGAGATCAAGAAGACTATACATGAGCTCATTGATATGGGTCATATTAGACTAAGTTCCAACCCTTTTGCTTCTTCAGTGGTATTGGTGAAGAAGAAGGATGGGACCATGTAGATGTGTATGGATTACCGTGACTTGAATAAGAGGACACATTAATGAGTTGTTTGATGAGATACATGGTGCAATCTATTTTTCAAAAATAGATTTGCTATCTGGATATCATTAGATCAAAGTCAAGGAGAAGGATGTGCATAAGACAACTTTCAGATGCCATTACGGTCACTTTGAGTTCTTGGTGATGCCCTTCAGATTGTGTAATGCTCCAGGCTTGCATGAATCATGTGTTCATCTACCACTTGTGGAAGTTTGTATTGGTTTTCTTTGATGATATTTTAGTCTACAACAAGACTTGGGAGGACCATATCAATCACCTTTGTGAGATATAGGGGATATTAGAAGATAATTCGTTATATGTGAAAGCTTCTAAGTGTGAGTTTGGCATGACTGAACTTATATACTTGGGATATGTGATTGGTGGGGGTATAATGAATGTGGATAGAGATAATATAATGAATTCTAGATTGGCCACCAATTAGGAAATTGACACATTTGAGAGGATTCGTGGGGTTGTGCACATACTACTGGAGGTTCGTGAAGAATTTATCTTGGTTGACTTCTCCATTGACCGATTTGACAAAGAAGGGGGATTTTGCTTGGTCAGAGGCAGCATAATAGGTTTTTTATCACCTCAAGGAGGTGATGAGTTTGTGTCCCATTCTCGCAGTACCAGATTTCTCCCGCCCATTCATTCTAGAGTGTGATGCATCAAGAGAGGGTGTTGGGGCAATTCTCATTTAGGATAGGCATCCCATTACCTACGAGAGTCAGAAATTGAAACCTGTGGAGAGAGGGTATTCAATTTATGATAAGGAGATGTTGGCCATTATGCATGCTTTGGCCAAATTTAGATAGTACCATGTGGGAAGCAAATTCATAGTTCGTATAGATCACAATAGTTCGAGGTTCTTCTTGGGACAGAAGGATCTCAATGATCTCCAACAAAGATGGGTGAACAATGTAAAAACATATGACTTGGACATAGAGTACACTAGAGGTAAGAATAGTATTGTTGCCGATGCTTTATCTAGGAGGCCTTACCTCACTTCTATGCTTAGTTCTATGTTTGATATTTTAGCAGATTGGAAGGCTCATATACTTGTTGAGTATTGCAAAAATCAGTTTGCATGTGAGATCATGGATGGTATTATACAGGATGACCGATACAGAGTAGTGGATGATCTCATTTTCTACAAGGATAAGATTTTCCTTGTACCAGGATCCAAAATGAAGGAGAAGATCCTTCGAGCAGTACATGATACACCACTAGATAGGAATATGGGTATTCAAAACATACAAGTTTATCAAGGAGAGATTTGCATGGAAGGGGATGAAGGACGATGTCCTTAATCATGTCAAAGAGTGTATGGTTTTCCAGCAAACCAAATTTGAGCAGTCTTTTCTAGTAGGATTACTTCATCCTCTCCCCATTCCCGAATAGAAATGGGAAAGCATATATATGAACTTTATCACAGGGCTTCCCTTGGTGCATGGGCATAACTTCATTTATGTTGTAGTTGATCGATTAACTAAGTATGCTCATTTATTTTCCCTACCCAAGGGGCATGAGGTAGTGGATGTGGCTTGGATCTTCTATACATGTATTTTTAGGCTACATGGGTTGCCTAAAAATATTGTCAATGACAGGGACAAGATCTTAATGAGCAGCTTTTGGTAGGATATCTTCAAACTAGCAGGAATAGAGTTGACTCCTAGCAAGTTTGCTACCACCCACAGACAGATGGGAAAACAGAGATAGTCAATAAGTGGATAGAGGGCTGCTTGTGGAGTTATGTGACAGGACATTAGTGGGCATGGATTAGATGGTTACACATGGGTGAGTAATGCTACAATACCACCTACCAGATGAGCATAGGTATGACTCCTTTTCGAGCCTTGTATGGGTACGACGCTATGACATTTTTGGATTTGGTATTACCAGATAGCTAAGCTCCCAAAGCTCAAGATTGGTTATAGGAGAACCAGGATATTCTGAAGGCTCTCAGAGAGAGCCTTCAGAAGGCACAAAATCAAAAAAAGGTATATTTAGATCAACACAGGATAGAGAGGTCTTTTGAGGTTGGGGATCTAGTATTCCTAATTTTGCAGCCATATAGGCAGTCCTCACTGAAGCAGAAGGGTGCAAAGAAATTGAAACCATGATTTTATGGTTCATACCGGGTAGTTCGTTGAGTTGGGGCAGTTGCATATGAGCTAGAGCTACCGGAGCACAGTAAGATACAAAATGTCTTCCATGTTTCATGCCTTAAGAAGGCACTCAGACGACATATTGTACCATCTACAGAGTTATCACCACTAGATGAGGAGGGGAAGTTTGTGTTAGAACCAAAATCCATTATTGAAGAGAGACAGAGGAGAATTAGGAGCCGAGCGATCACTGAGTATTTGATGTGATGGAAGGGATTATTACTTGAGAATGCTACTTGGGAGGGAGAGTAGATTTTGCAGCATCCTAATTTGCATTTGCTTGAGGACAAGCAGAATTTGGGAAGGGAGGACTATAATGTCCCCTTTCAAATGCCAAAGGCCTAAGGGCCAATCCGAGTCCAAGCCTTGGTCATACCCAAGGGGCTGTGGATGCCGAGAGCTATTGGGTATGAATATCTAGTCCATTTTGTTATAATTCTTCATTGACATATGCAAAAAGGTGTGTTGGAAGGACTACATGTTACGTTTTGTGGTTAGGAAGGGGCCACACGGTACTAATATTCTAATTTTACGTTTGGGGTCACTTTTGGACCATGGTGACTTAAAAAGGTAAAAGTAACTTAACTTACTTTTATTTTATCGGCCCTTCCAAGGGAAAAATGTGACTAGGGTTTATTAGGGCTCTTTTGCCTTGGAGAAGTTATATAAGGAATTGGGGGAGAAAGGAAGGGGACTTTTTACATACCTAATCATCTTCTTTCATGTGCAACCGTTGTTTGAAAATCTACAACTTGTGGAGTGAAATATCACAGGAACCCTAGCTTCGGTGGCGAGAGATCCATCCCTAGCTAGCAAGGCATTCTTCGGTAGTGAGAGATCTACCCTAGCTTGTCATTTTGGAGCTGTTTTTAGGGCTGATTTACAGAGATATTTACAGAGGTTTCAGAGGAAGGGTTTTGAGGGTTTTGGAGACATTTGGGGAAGATAATCAAAGTGTTTTCAAATCAGATTTATGGAAGCCATTTAAGCAGGGTTTAGCATCAATGAGAAGGCCTTTTCATCAATTTCCAACCCTTTTCCAAGCTAGGTGACTTGTTTGGAATATTGTATCCTTTATTTGAAGGGTTTCCAATTTTCCATTTTCAAATCTGAAGGTTGAAATATCATCTCCTATGTTTGTAAATGTTATTTCCAAGGTCTCATAATTTTTGCACTTGTATTCAGAGAGTTACGAATTTTAGAAGCTTTCCAGCTGTCTAGGGCACGCTGTAATTTTCTGGCAGCATTTTATTATTTTAAAAAATCCAAAAACAATTTTCTTATGTTCTTTATAATATTATCAAGCTCTTTTTAAATTTTCAAGTAATTCGGGTGGATATTTTGGGAGATATTAATTTTCTTTAGTTCGCTGCCCTAACTGTAAAAATATGCAAAAATTAGTATTTTATTTGGCTGCAAATTTTCTATATTTTGTGCATTTTCAAGTGGTATCCCACAAGGGATATTTCAAACTAGGCTTCTCAAACACTTGAACATTCTTCAATGACATGTACTCAAACATGTTGACCTTTGACAACACAACACCACTCTTACGGACCTATGACATCAACATTTGGCATCATTTGACATCATTAAATAATCTCAATGATCTCCCTTTCATTTTTTGAAATCAATGACCACATCTCACAACAAACTCTCCACACCATCTTTTGGCATCAACAAAACACAACCTCAATCTTGACATCATTGACAACTCACAACAATCTCCCCCTTTTTTAGTGATGGCAAACAAATTGATGGAAAACACACTAAAATATGAAATCACTTCAAAATGGTATTTTTCATCTACTTATTCTCCCCCTTTTGACATAAATGAAAAATGATCTTCCACAAACTACCAGGTGATCCTTGGATCTGAACTTTATTAACACAATGAAATGCTAACAAAAAATTACCTTGAGCTCATACTGGTTGTTGTAGACAACTTCTTAAACTATACCTTCAATAAACCATGCTTCTTTCTACATCACTATCTTGACAACATAGAGATATAAAGCCCCCCTTGAGAAAATTCTTCCCCTCACAAACATTACACTATTTCTCTTAACAAGTTATTTCTCCTCCTTTATGAACATTCTACCCTTTTGATACCTGCAACATCTTAACTCTCCCCCTTTGATGTCACATTAAGAACTTATCAAACTTGGAAGCATCAAGAGGTTTGAAGGAAGATGAGGATGATTTAATAGTCCTAATGACTCATGTGGTGAGCTCAAGTTGTGGAGACAAAAGGGGAGTCCCTAATTTTTTAGTTGATGTCAAGAATATGGTGGCCTAGTGTGTGATAAAAGGTTTGAGTCATATCAGTCATATCAAGGGCAAGGTGAGTGGTCTTGTGATTTGAGTTCTTTTGGAGAAAGTATGCATGGTGATAGGAGGAACATGTCATGTTTGATTGTGCTTCCAACACACACACAAACACAAACACACACACACACACACACACACACACACACACACACACACAACACCACACACACACCACACACACACCACACACACCACACACACACACACACACACACACACACACACACACACACACACACACACACACACACACCCACGCGCGCGCGCGCGCGCACACACACACACACGAAATAAAAAAAGTAATAAACGTGTACTAAGTGGCACCCTTAAGACATGCCACCTCACAAGATGGTACAAATTTAATTCAAAAAATAGGAATTCTACCATTTTCAAGAATTCTGTAAGTTACGATAAATTGAACGTTTGGTACAACTTAACCCAAAATATATAACATTCAAAGTCACTTATATAAAACTTACATAATGCCATGTAAATTTGAGCCTAAGCATTGAACTTCACTATAGACTTTTTGACTTTTTGCAATTTCAAGAAATTGTTTTGAATTTTGAAACTATAAATTTGGAATACTTTTTTGCCATGACCAAGAAATTAACCCTTTGAATGACTTAGATGAAATATTTACCATTAACCTAAAAAACAAAGAAAAAATGCAATAAATCAAAGCATCACCTCACACAAATGTACAAGATGTTGTAGAAAGGGCTAAAATTTTACCCCTTAAGTCGACATTCTCCTTGCCTTCACCTTGAGTTAGACCTCTCACTAAAATTAGCACTTATAAGACTAAAGTGGGTGTTTCATCTTCCTTTGAAAAATAAGAGTAAAATTTTAGGCTATCACTTTTTATGTTTAGCCAAATAATATTCAAATCAAAATAAGATTACATCACATAACATTGTTGGATTTTCTGCACTGAAATAATTCTACAAGTCATCAAAGCAGTTGTTGCTAGAGGTGATGTTTAATGAATCATCACTCACATACCCAACACATGATTCCTGGACATAGGTTTTTGCACTCACCACAAGATACACAACTACTTTAGTTTTATGTCCTGCCACTCACTTTTGCATGTTTATGTTCTCCCATGTCAACACCTGTCGATCAAACAAAATTACATATTCAACATCTCACATTGTTTTAATATGGATTTTTGATTTCAAAGTCAAAAAAATTAAGTGATGATTTTTTTCTTTTATTACTCAACATATGAGTGAGGGCCTTCTTCACTTTACACTCACATCCATCACAACCCAACCAGACCTCCAACTCCATAATTTGTCAGCATGGCCATTGTGTTTGGTCCTTGAAAAATCTTAGCTTGTGTACTATTCACACACAAAACAACAAGGGAAATGGATGATCTATTGTAAAAACAATAAAACTGTTGGCTGGCCAGCTATTGTTATGGTCACACCCTAAGGACAAAGAATGTTTCCTCACACCGACAAACTCAAGTGCTTGCATGAGCGTTCACCGTTATCCAGATGCATTCTCAAGCCAACACCTTACACAAAACATGGTAGGTTATAAACCCATCCCTCTTACATATCATATCACAACCACCCATCATCATCTTCAACAAAAAAAATATTTTAAAAAATTCATAGATATTGAAACCCAAGGAAATCTCAAATCCGCCTCAAAACAACCTTGTGGGTTACTTACATGGAGAAAAGGGTGTCACAACGATATGCTTTGGTCCCACACGTATTGGAACGGCCCTTCAAGTTGGACCAGACAATATAGCATTTAAAGGACTTGTCACACTTTCACTTCTTCTCGTTGTGCTTGTGGTAGAAGTGCTTCTTGATGTCTGCAAGGTCATTGTTTCCCCTAATAACTTACAATTGGCTCTCTCCATTCGTATGTCTTGCATCCAACGCACAGGCCCCATTAGTTGATTAGGAAACCATCACACCACCAAAACCCACAATCAGAAGTGCGTTGTCCTTTGCAAATAGAGGAATGACATTAAACCACCAACTCCCTACACTAGCAGAGCTTCCACGACTCTCCTTTGCATGATGTCGCTGGCCGATTGGCTACCTCCCAAAGAAAACTATATGAAGGTTTGCAATATTAAAACACACAAATTTTGAGATTCATGGTCTGTTTAGGGTTTCCAACATGCACGACGTGCCCACACATTATCTTTACCGTCCATTAGCATAACTCTACATCAATTATAGCCACCAACAACACTAAAAAATGTAATTGACGGCTTAAATAAAGCCATCTTTCAACATCTTCGTAAGCATTCATGTTGACTATTAGTTGGTTTATTGTCACTACTAGAGGTCTCTTTCCCAATTGGAATACACCTTTCGGCGTAATTATCTGTCAAAAGTGGGTGAGAGCAAATGTAAACATGAACTAAAAGAAAAGTATTTTAAATATGTGAAGTAAAGTGCCGACAAAAACAAAAACGTCAAATCCAAAATTGACGGGAGGGTTAAAAAAAAGAAGAAGAAGAGAAGAGAGAGCGAGCAAAAGAACTTAGCAAATCGTATTTTTATAAAAAAAAATGGCCGAAAAAAGAAGCCGGGAAACGGACGCTCCCCGGTTAAGTGTTTCTCCGGTCAACAAGGAAAGTGGCATATGACACATAAATTAAGGGTTTCGTTCTAGTTGGATTACTCTTATCCATTTCAAATCCAATTCAGTGCTGAAGATGAGTACCGTAGAAGAGAAAAAGGCTCTGAAAATCATTTGTGGAGCAGATGACTTCGGGTGCTCGCTCAAGGACTCACTGGTTCAGTATCTCAAGGAGAAGGGAGCGGAAGTGGAGGATGTGGGCACCAATAAATACTACAACGTAGGAGAGGAAGTGGGGCGAAGAGTAAGCCAGAGCCAGAACAGCTCCAGCGATGAACAAGTAAAGGGTCTGGTGGCATGCGGAACAGGGGTGGGCGTTTCTGTATTCGCCAACAAGTTCCCTGGCGTGTACGCGGTCACATGCGACACAGTGGATGATGCCCAGAACTGCAGATCCATCAACAACTGTAACGTTTTGGCCGTGGGAGGAATGTTCACCACGCCAGAAGAGGGCAAGAAGATAGTCGACGCATGGCTGGAAACGCCCTTCAAGGCTCCTTGCCCTGCCAGCAAGGGCGAACCCTGGCCGCCCGAGATCGATTCCTTTTTAGAGAATTCCATCAACGAGATGCCCAAAATATCTTCTTCTTCATCTTCTTCGTGTGCCCTCTGTTCTCTGAGCAAAAATAGGGATTTCAAAGCAGTGGATATCATGCCGGGTGGTTCGTGGAATATTGTGAGGCAGAGCCCCACTGCTGCCGTTGTGAAATTCAAGGCCGGCAGCATTGAACCGGCTCATCACCACACATTTGGGCACGATCTTATCGTTCTGTCTGGATCTAAGAGGGTGTGGAATCTTACCAAAAATGAATGCTTTGATCTGGGCCCTGGGGATTTTCTCTACACCCCTTCTCCTGATGTGCACCGCGTACAGTATTTTACGGATACCGAGTTCTTTATCAGATGGGATGGGCATTGGGACATAATCTTGGATGAGGATTTGGGTGCTGCTGCCGCTGCTATTGAAGCCAATATAGACAAATCCAACTAGATGTCTTCTCTGTCAGATGGTCACAGGTGCCGATCATGAATAACTTAAATAGTAGATCAATCTACTAGGGATTGTATGTGGGTATTGTGTGTTTTTCTTAAGTGGACTGTTAAGGGTTAGTTTTGTGTTACTGTGGGTGGGTATACAAACAGTTGCTGCCATCGTGGATGGTTTTGGAATGGTACGAGTATTCGCTTCTATGCACATAAATAGACTAATAACAGGAATCACACAGAGTATACCAATAACTCATTGTGGCCTGATGTACAAATCATAATAGATATCTAGTTGTCTTTATAGTACATGGATTCTGATCTGAAAGTAAGTTACTTCTTGCGATAAATTATTTCATAATTCAGTCTTGCAGTCACCATAGAATCTAGAGATTCCATAGACTTAGAAACGGGGAAAGAGAAAACTAGTTGAACCACTATTGTTTGGACTGACCGTAGCTATTTCTAAGATCATAGACAACTGGGACTTCTAAGACCATATGATCAAAGCTGTTTCTAAGATCACAGGCAACTGGGACTTCTGAGATCATATGACCGAAGCTCTTTTTAAGATCGTAGACTACTGGGACTTCTAAGATTATATACCCGAAGCTCTTTCTAAGATCATAGACAACTGTGACTTCTTATAAGATGATATGACCGAAGCTATTTTTAAGATCATGGACAACTGGGACTTCTTAGATCATAAGACAAAAGTTATTTCTCAGATCACAAACAACTGGGACTTCTAAAGATCATACTACCAAAACTATTTTTAATATCACAGGACTAAATCTATTTCTAAGATCATAGGAAACCACAACTTGTAAGATCATCTGACCAAAGCTATTTCTGCAATGGCAGACAACTGGGGCGTCTATAATTACATGACCAAATCTATTTCTAAGATAACAGACAATTGGGTCTTCTAAGATCATATGACAAAAGCTATTTCTAAGATCATAGACAACCACGGTGTTAATGAGAACGGGACTTCTAAGATCATAGACAACCACAACTTAAATGCAAATGGAACTTCTAAGATCATAGAAAACCACAGCGTTAAATCAGATGTGATTTCTAAGATCATAGACAATCACAGCTTTAATGCGGATGGGACTGCTAAGATGATAGATAACCACAGCTTTAATGCAGATGGGACTTCTAAGATCATAGACTAGCACAGCTTTAATGCTGATGGGACTTCTAAGATCATCTGCAACCACAACTTTAATGAGAATGGGACTTCTAAGATCATAAACAGCCACAACTTCATGGGCATGGGACTTCCAAGATCATGTACAACCATTAGCTTTAATGAGAACAGAACTTCTAAGATCATAGGAAACTCCAGCTTTAATGATGGTGGGACTTCTCAGATAATAGGACAATTAAATGGGACAAGAATAAGAATCCCCATCCAAATCTCCGCTAGATTGCAAAAGCTTCTGCATCCATTATAAAGGATTGAGCTCTTGGAATACGTGAATGCTCCAAATGGAAGATTTGCCAATTAAACTATTTATAGCAGTTCTTCAGTCACAATAAACTTCTTCAGTGGCTGAATTTCTTCAAAGTTCAAAGAGATCCAACTGCAATAAACTTCTGCAGTGGCCAAATAATCCTTTTTCTATGGGAAAACTAACAGACACAAGTCTCTGCTCAATTTTTATCAAGTGCCTAGTCTAGTCTTACTTTCCACAGTTTGTGTAAGTTTATCCTGAGTCCAAGCTGTGTTGCAATGTTTCATACACATTAAGATAAAATTACAGTTTGTGATAGCTAGACAGGCACCTTAATGCACGTGTATATTATCTATAATGTGCATTTTGTTCTAGTGATATTTGTCAATTCCGTACATAAATTTGTGTTTATATTGATGTCTATTAATTTTGTGATGGAATGATAAACATCTTTTTTGTGTGTGAAATTTTCAATTTTGTTTTGATCTGTTAAAGTTTACAGTACAAGTTGTTTTCCTCTTTGGCATGGCCTTGTCCTTTTGCTTTCTCCAGCATATCTCACATCTCCTTTTGTTTGCATGCAACTTGTTTTTCCTCATTAGCTCTTTTGTAAAGTCCTCTGGATTCTCCAGCATATCTCAAATCTCCTTTTGTTAGGTGGTTCTTAGCATCTGAACAAGACCAGCTTCAATCCAGGGTCCATTCATGGAGAACTTCTACAGTAGCCACATGAGAATTTGGGCAGCTGATGAGCACAGATTTGTATTTAATCCAGAACCTTACCAGCTCAAAATCAAACTATGGCTGTGGTGTGCCCTATATGCCAGACTAAGCATAGAATCACCTTAAACATAATCAGGTAATTCCAAAGCACCCAATTCTGCTATATTGTAAACCTACCGAGTACCAATGAATAAAATCTGTCTTTTTATTCAAACCTAGAAAGAACCTTTCCAGCTTTTAAGTGATTGCAGCCATGTGTATTGAAGTTTCCTGTCATATCAAATTCCCTTAAGCTAAATCTGCTTCTAAGTTTCCTGTCATATCAAATTCCCATAAACTAAATTTGCTTCCAACATGAATTAAAGCGTTTTAAGCATGGTGCAAATATCTCTCTATTCGCTCACTTCTTAGACCTTAAAAATAATTGTTTAAAGGTGGATGGTATAACAACTAATTGGTTTTAACCAAAATAAATAAAATTGGTAAAATCTGATGTCTGCAGCTATATTACATAAATTCTCAAAGATTAGGTTACGGGAAGTATCATTTATTGATTTTAACGTCCCCATTACTTTATTATAGCATTACCTTCACTACATACTGTGCAAAAGTTGGCTATAAAATTTTATGGTCTGGTATACAATGCAGAAAATGTAGTGTTTCTGTTATTCCTAATTTTTGTTAGGTTGTAATTGCTATGTTATTTGGCTATGTAGCTGGTTAGTCCCCGCCCAGCCTCTAACCCAACCTGGGTACGTCCCTGGGAAGTGGTATGGGTACAGTACCCCTTGGGTACGTCCCCATTATGCCCTGGATGTACCCACAGTTAAAAATGGATTTTTAATTTTTGTTTTGTTTTTTTAATCAAAAGTCAACATAAAAACACAAAAAAAATTAAAAAATTAATTCTATCCCTGAAAAAGAACTCAAACACAGAAAACAAAGATAAAAGACCACAAAAGATGAGCAAAACAAAAATGCAAAAACCATCCTCTATAGGGGTGCTGTTGATATTGAGATATTGGATTATTATGACATTTGGCATTCAGATAATATTTTCATTTTTGTGGTTATTTTGTTTTTTATATGCATATTATATGGTTAATGACAAATGTCTCTAATTTCTAATTTATTAAACTATAATTTCTATATTTTTATTTTCTATATATTTTTTGTACAGACGTACCCAAGACTGAAAAAAAAAAAAAAAAAAAACCGCCAAATCCATACCTGAACTGCATTTGAACTGGCTGCTTAGTTATTCGGTTAAGCTTGGAATTATATTTGAAAGATCTGTTATATTTCATTTATTCAATTAGAATGATTACGTGTACCTCCAGTAGAGTGCTGCCTCTGACAAATATTTCAGTGCTTCCTGCTTACATTTCTTCATTCGCAAAGGATGCCTGATGCTATATTGTAGAATGTGGTAAATTCAATCATATTCTAAGATGGGGAAGATGGTGGAGGAAGTTCAGAGACAAAATTGTTCGAGTATAAACGCATTGACCAAAAATAGATTGAAGGAGTGGTTTCTCCTATTTGTTGCAGGTAGGTTAAAAATTGCATTAAACCTGATAATGCATACTGATTGGATAGTCTCCTCAAATCCATTTCTGACCAAATCATTTCAATCAAGTCTCCTTGAATCCTTTTATGACCAAAACAAAGGATGTTTAAATGGCTTTGGATCATTAACTATTATTTATGCAGCAACATAATCCTTTTTTGAAGAATTTTAGGAAAGAAATGCACACAACATCAAAAGCATTGTGACTACCCATTCATGATTTTAAGCTTTACCCATAATCGAACTTCCGAAACCTCGTATTCCTTACCTATCGTTGTCCCCAATTGTATAAACAGTCATGAAGCCAACGAACAGAGGAAACAATTGTTTGTTTCTGTTAACTACATGTAGCATCAAACAAAAATTTAACTACACGCCTAAATCTGGGTTCACACTTGGTGAAAGATATTTGTAGATGCATATGAGTGTGAGGTTTAAATTTGACAGCGGTTTATATTCTTTTTGTGTTTTTAGCCATAAAATAAATTACTTTTTTGAAATAACCGTCTCTTTCAGACTTGCATATATAAAATGTGAGCATCATTTTTTGTGTTTTTAGCCATAAAAAAAGCATGTATTTCTTTTGAAATAACTGACTCTTTCAAACTTACATATATAAAATGTGAGTATCATTTTTTATATAGATTTATGTTAAAATAAATGAAGTTATTTTTTATATTTTTATTAATAATGTATTGCTAGTAATGTTTTGTATATTTTGAAGGGAAATATAGGAAAATTACTATCACTTAAAAATTGTTTGATGGACATAGGTGGCTGTCAAATTTAAAACCTGCAAATAACGGTGTAGAAAAAATATCTGTTTAAGGTAGCGAGAGTAGGCAACAGAAATCTCCGAGTGCAATAATGATTGATAGGTCCTATTTAATCAGAGACTAGTGGTAAAATCATTAACTCACATCACTATGACGGTAGCCTTATTATTGACAATAGCCATTTTTTTGATAAATGCGCATTAAAAATATATTCAATAGTTTAAATGGTAGATAGATCAACAACAAAATGATGCAACAAAAAGTCCTATTGGAAAGGCTCGACACTTTCTCTTAGGGACTCCTCACAATGAGATGCCTTTATGCAATTAGGTTTATTATGAAGATTATGTAAGTTAAGTTGAAATTATAGAGTAATGTAGATCTTCGTCTTAAAATTACTTCTACGATTCTAAAAATCCTCATTCTTGTCAAATAATTCAATTGAGAACTATTCTACATTAAGTTTGTAAATACATCATTTTATTTATAAAATAATAAAACTCAAAAGATAGGAATAGAGTTGAAATATATAAATATAAACTTTAATGATGAGAGAATAGGAAGGTACACATAATAGCTAGTCCTTATCCTAGTGTAGCAAATTGTGTTGGTATTAGAATGATAAGTAATAATAGTGACATGGGATGAGAGTGCCACATATTGAATCAATAATAAATATATGAAAATTTTAGTTATCATATAGATTTACATGTTTTTAAAAATATATATGTTATATTATGTATTGATTTGTCTTATCACATGAATTTTAATTAATAATAGAAGTGTTGATAAAATTAAAATTAGTAAATAATTAATTAAAATATTAAATAAAAAATATATTATATTACCAAAAATTTATATAAAAATAGAATTTGATTATGTTAATAAATGCTAATAGTTATTGTAAAAAGTTGTCTTCAAATATATGAATAATCTATAATCATTTTATTACAATACTGTTGTCCCAAATAACTTTCCTAGTTATTTGGACAACTTGTATTTTCATTATGACTCTGATGTTTCACATTTTAGGTTGCACACACTCTAGCATTGTTCTTCTGGCACCTTGGCATAGTTGCAGTTCATTCGCGTGCACCTATGTGTGCCTTGTTTCCTTCATCCCTCTACATTCTCTATTCCTTTTATTCTATCTCACACTTGATTCATGCGCATTTACCTTCCTTTTGCATCCTGATATCTCCTGTTCATTATCCCTTTACACCTTCCTCCTATGCGCACCCACTTTCATTCCCAGTCTTTCCGCGCACTCCTTATGCATGTACCTTTGACTTTCATTCCTAATTTGGCTAAGACCCTTACATGTCTTCATGCGCTTGCGCACCTTGCAATTCCTCCCTTCTTTGCGTTTTCCTCGTGCACACCCTTTCCTATTCTACCGTGTTCACGCTCATACTGTCCAGCTGCTTGCACCACTTTGCATCGCCTATCTACCCTTACAGTGTATGCACCTTACTTCCACATGGATACCTTCTTCCCACCCATTTTCTATACCGTCATGCCTCTTACTTTTGCAGTCTTGTGCTCCTTTCTTCTACGCCAGTCACTATGCCAAGTCATCACCTTTTAGACTTGAATGTGCCACACGTAACCTACCATAGCATGCGCTAACAAGAGCACCAAAATCCTGGCAACCAATCGGTGCATGAAATGTGGCAGAAATGACAAAACAAATAAATATTTAGATGAATATTTAAGTCAATTAGTGCATGCCACGTGTCATTGCATATTAGCGTGCCACCTATAATACTTCTAATAGTTATAACTTTTGCTTGTAGTGCTCAGATTCCCATGTGCGCTTGGTATTATATGAAATTTGCTAACATCAGCTCCATGTTGGACTTTTCAAAATACAGATTTAGGTGATATTTGATACGTAGAAAATAGGGAAATGTCATTATGATCAATAATGCACGCATCTAATCGTTCCAACCACCCATATTTCTTGCATATTTTTCCTTCTTCCTTCTTCTACACAGCCAAACAGACATGGGGAAGCGAACATATGACAACCATTGTAGGTGGATATGCAGGCATTTATCACTTGCTGTTGATGGTTGTAGTTTTGAATATGTGTTTCCCTAGCTTTTTATCCTTCTCCTCTCTCCTTTTTCTACTATAAATAGTTGAGTTCTGTTTTGTAAGATGGATCCTTCTTTGTTATAACAACACCATGCCAAAATGGAGGCAAAATTCCCATGGGTTTGAGACCTTGACATGGTATCTACAATGTATTCTCACCTTATGTCAGTGAATGTAACTGATTGTATGTCCCTTAAGAAATAAAATCGTGTTTTTTGCAGAAAATCTTATATTCCCTTTCTCATTTTTCATTACATCTCGCCTCCCTCTTTGCATTTTCTAGTATTTTGTGTGTCTCCTCTGCTTAAAGTCCCCGTGTTCATGTGTTGTACTCACTTGAAGGCCCAACCTGCATGTTGATTTATGGTGCACATCGTATGTCATCTTCATCTTTCACCCTCTTTATTTCCTTCACCATTGTGGAGAGATAATTGACCCTTTCCCTACTGCTATGGCCTTTTTTAACTTAGGATTTCTCCTTTCTACATACCCTTCTATCCTTGGTCCCTTAACATGTTTAGTTTAGGATTTTGCTTTTTGCATTATGAGTAGTGATTAGCATTAGAAGTAGGTAGAGGAACCAACCTTCTCCGATGATCCATATCAAGTGCGCAAGGTCTAAAAAATTAGAGACAGTTCCATTGTTGTCTCAAATAGCTCAGTTTTCCTAGATCCAAGACATGGGCGCATATTTGAATGCTCCAACAGTTTCTGACATGCTTGGTGGGACTAATTTGAATAGCTATACATCTTCATCTCACCAAGTTTGGTGTATTATTGTTGAGATCCAGCCATTAGAGGAATTTTTTCAGTACATCTAGTGCAACTCCATTAATTCAAATGCACCAATTTTCTCATTTGCAGACCATTCTCCCCCTCTTCTTCCATCTCATTTCTCATTTTCCATCATTCCACCATTCCCTTTTGAAGTCGTGCAATCATGACTTATTTTCCTTCTTGAAAATCCCATTTGCAGATAACATAACTATTTCTCTCCATCCCCATAGTTTCAAAATCTTCCTACAAATCAGTTATTACAAGCCCTATCATTATGAATATGCATATAATCCACCCTCCTACTGACCCATGTATGATTGTTTTTCTAAGTGTGATATTTGCGAAGAACGGGTTTATGTAGATGACAGTGGTAAATCTATGGCAAACATTGTGTTTGAGAGGTAAGGTTCAAAAGATAGATATGGATATGATGCATACTTAGAGTCAAGTTATCCCTAAAAGTAGCCAGAGTTGGCTATAAGGTCCCTTATCCATGGGGAGACCTTATACTAGGCTCTTTTAGTGCACCTAACAGAAGTTGTGCTTTATCATTAAGATGTTGCCTCATATTATAGAATGGGATGGAAGAAATGGAGGCTCAAAAACCTAGTGCGTTGATCAACCTTGTCAATGGGGGAACACCCGCACTACTATCTCACAGCCCTCTGATTCCTTCGTGCTAACTTACACCATCTCAGTCCTATTGCCCATGTTCCCAGATTTTTGTGCATGCTTTCCCCATTGAGATTTTCCTCTCCTTCATCCTTCTTCACCTTCATTTCTCTGTCACCATCATCCCTTCGCAAAAACTATTCCACTCCTCTTACATGTGCACACGCCCTTGCATGCCTTATGCACCTATCCTTCCACCTTCTTTCTAGTCCCCTCTATCTAGATTGTACCATAAACATGAACAACCCCTTACCTACGTACGTCATCCCTAAAAAAATTCATCATGTTTGATGAATGTAAAACAATTAATAATTATATGACTCATGCGACTCTAAGTGGGATGATGAGATCATCAGGGCGCCTATTCTCAGAATAAAATCAGTTAGCTATCAGAGGGTTTAGTTCTAAAGGAGACCCAGTTGCTTATAGAGGGACAAACCATACACACCCAAGCTTTGCACGACCCAACCTGTAAGCAAATACCCTTTAGGAGTAAATTTTACAAGAGGATTCCACTCTGTGGTATTGAGCTTCAAAGTAGCGGGGAAAACCATAAGGATCATGCCGTGCCCGATCAGATATATTACTAATCATAGAGCCACAAGACAGAGTTGCCGTCCGGTCATGTTCATTTCAGAGCATGAGGTTGAGATTAAATGTGCCAAATATCAGTAGCACTACCTCCCTAATCCAAGTGTAGACATCAACTTCAGGAGGTATATATATTTGTTTGTTGATACTTTGAGGAGAAGGGTGAGAAGACTATTTACACATCAGTTTTTCAGTCTTGTCAACCTACCATGTCCAGTGGACCAAATAAGTTACATGGTCGTAATTTTTGAGGAAATGGCAAGTTACTTCTCCCTACCTATTCCGATTTTTACTTGAGTGCTCTTTTCCTGCTAGTTAGTTTAGATTAGTTTAGGTTTTTTTTTAGCAACACAAGTTCTCACACACACTCTACATGTTCCCCTTTGGGAACATGTATGATTTTCAGTTTTTGTACATAGTTGTTGTGTTGCTACTTTTTCGACGCGCACCCTCTAGCGTTGTTTTCTTTCTTGTTGCACGCTCTTGCATGTGCTACTCGTTTTGTTTCTTCTTGGGATAACATTTCAATTTTCAGAAAGAGGTAGTTCCAATAGTCTATGCACAACTTTCCAGCTATTGGAATCCAAGTCATAATATCTTCATATGAGAGCAAGTGGTTCGGTTCCAGAGTTCAAACAAGTGCTTCAAGTGAATCCAGGGTGTTCTTCAAGTTATAGAATCAGATCCTTTCAAGTTTCCAGTGCCTAAATCCATGCTCAATGGATGCTCCTAAGGTTACCAGTATCTTCATTTAACTGGTCAGATGAGCCCCTGAAATTCACCAAAACTGTTATCCCAAATGACTATCCCTAGTTATCTCAGATGACTTATATTTTCATTATGAATATGATGTTTCAAATTTTATGATTACACACACTCAAGATAATTATTTTAGACACCTTGGCATACTTGTCAGTTCTTCCATGTGCTCCATGCACGACTTGCTTCCTTTACCCCTTAGCATCCTCATTCCTTTACTTCATCACGCTCTTGCTTTGCACACTTTTCCCTTCACTTTGGATTTTTCTATATCCTTTCATTCTTCCCATTGTGCCTTACTTCATGCACACCCATTTTCATCCCCATACTATTGCACACTCATTATGCGCGCACCCATGCCTTTCCTTCCAATTTGGATAAGACATTTTCGTATGCCTTCACACTTCCCCACCTTACAATTCTTCCCTTCCTAGCGTCACCTCGCGTGCCTCTTTCCTATTTCTACAACATGCTTTTGCTTTTATCTACTCATACTCCTGCTTACATTTTTTGTCTACCCTTACAATGTATGTTTCCTTAATTCTTCTGCATGCATACACCTTGCTTTCACCATTTTCTACACCTTCGTGCAGTCTTTCTTTCACACATTAAGAGTTTTTCTGCTCCAGTCATTGTGCCATGTCATCACCTTTTCAGACTTGAGTATGCCACATGAAACCTATCATAGTGCACATCAACAAGGTTCCGAATTCTGACAGACTAACCAGTGCATGAAATGTGGCAGAAATGAATAAAACAAACAAATAGTTTTCCAAATCCTTTCAGTCAATCAACGCATACCATGTGTCATTTCATGTGCCCAGACATGGCTCTCACAATCTTCTGAAAACTATAACTTCTTGCTACAACGCTCAAATTTCCTACGCACCTTGTCTCATTTGAAAGCTCATTACATGAGCTCCATTTTGGACTTTTCAAAATCAGATTTAGGTGGGATTTAGTAGGTGGAAAAAATAGGGAAATTTCATTCTGATCATTAATGCACACATCTAATAACTCCAACCACCCATATTTCTTGTAGATCTTGACCCTCTTCCTTCTTCTACACACCAAATGGACTTGGGGAATGTGCATTTGAAAACATTGTAGGTGGATTTTTAGGAATTTATCACATTGGTATTGATGGTTGTATTTTTTAATCCAAGTTTCCCTTTCTTTTCTCCTTCTCTTCTCTCCTTCTTATTCTATATATAGTACAAAGTTCTACTATGTAAGATGGATCCCTATTTGTTTTAACAATACCATGCCAAAATAGTGGCTGACTTCCCATGGGTTTCAGACCTTGGTATGGTATTTGCAATTTATTATCTCCTCTTGTCGTGTATGTAATGTAACTGTGTGTCCCTTAAGAAATAAAATCGTGTTTTGTGGAACTCTTTTCTTCCCTTTCTTGTTTCCATTGCATCTCGAATTCTTTGTTTGCAGTTTCTAGTATGCTTATACGCATCTCCTCTACTTACAATCCCCATACCCATGTGTCGTGCATGCTAGAATGCCTGAGCCTACATGTTGATCTATGGCATGCATGTAGTCCTCCCTATTCTTCTATGCTCGCTCTCTATTTCCTTTTCCCTCATGGAGAGAGATTTACCCTTTCCCTAGTGCTATCACCTTCCTTAGAATAGGTTTTCCCCTTTATGCATATAGTTCTATCCCTGGTCCTTTGGCATGTTTAGTCTAGGATTTTATTTCTGCATTAGGAGTAGCATTAGCATTAGAAGTAGGTAGAGGAACCGACCTTCTCTGGAGATCTGTCTCAAGTGCGCAAGGTCCCACAACTTGGAGACGGTTCCATTGTCGACTCACGGACCCAGTTCTTCTGGATCTAGGGCGCGGGCGCAGGTTTGAGCTCCAACAAATACTTATAAAAATGTATCATTATTGCAATATTAATATTTAAAACTAATGTGTCATTAAATATAAATAACAACATTAATAATAGGTAAATAAAAAAAATTAAAAGTAGCATGAAAAATATCATTAAATATATAGAACACCAATTATTTATAAGTAAATGAGAAAAAATTATAAGTAGCAATAAAAGTAGTGTATAATGATTATATCTATAGGAATGCAATAAAATGTAGATTTTCTAACTTATTGTGATACTCATAAATATAATTAATATATCATTAAATATATAGTACACCACTTAACTACGAAATAAAAAATATTTAAAACTAATATTGAAAATGTTGTATAATTATTATATTTTTATAAATGTAAGTGAAGGGAATATTTACTAATAAGACCTAAAAAATATTTCAAAATATTTACTTAAATAATGTCATTTCAAACCTTCTTATTGATTAGAGCCAAAAAATTTATTTAATTTAGGTGAATATTATAGTGTCCTTGCCTTGAGAGGGACTAATAAGGATTATGAATGGAATTAGATGCCTTTGGAATTTGGTTAGTGATTGTCAGTTAAAAAAACTCCTTTGTACTCACCCTCAAGAGGAGAAGAAATCCAACTAGCTCCATAAGAGGTAAATTTATCACTCTAGCTCCATAAGGGATAAATTTGTCACTCTGACATATAATTATTCTTTTGAATCGTAAAATACAAATTACCTTACATAAAAGGTAAAATGTTTAGTAAATAAGGTAGGCTTAAATATTATGGGATAATAGGTTGATTATGTTATTAGTTTGCAGTATTCTATAGGAAACCAAAAGCGAATGCATGATTGCGAGGATAGTTCTTCCGCGTAGTCAAAATCCACATACCATGACTTTGTAAACAATTCTGATTAGAATTAGAATTATAATTATAACCCTATTAAGAAACACCTTATGACTATTAACACAAACTATTGGCTATTGCTAGTTTATTACATTCTTTTGTTCCTATTAAAGCTGATGTTGTATAGAGGTGGATAGATTAGTATTTATAGACATATAACACAATTACAAATAAAATTTGAAGTGGGTTTATGAATTCAACATATACACCATAACAATAATTAAACATGATAAGTTAGAGACTCAAAATTCCCTAAACCAAATCCACTTTATTCATATATATCAATATTCAATACACCATTTAGATTGTAGCAATCGCCAAATACATAAACTCTCCAAATTTACCTTAACTCTCTACTCTGCTCACATATCTATTCCTCAACACAAATGTACTTCAAATACTCCATTACACCATATCTATCTCTTCTACTCTCATATTTGCACAAATTAACTTAGTTACAAAGAGTCGCGACTTTTACTTGCGCCCAAAGTACATATAGAATCTTTGTTCCATGTTATGAAGCACTCTCCAACATTGCGTCAATTTATCCAGTATTGTGTGGATTTTTTGCATCTTGTGGTGTACATCTGAGCTTTTGTGTTCAACATCTTCTAATTAAACTGGATAAAGAACCCTACAAACATTGTGTTCGAATTTAAAAACTCGTCTTGTCCTTGAGACAACTCTAGATGAAAAACCCGCCAAAGATTTGAAAAATATTTATGCTCTTGGTATTTATTCTACTTTTCTTAACCATTCCAAAGGAACGCCACGCCATCAACCACCCAGGAACTTAGACATATGTCATAAGGAAGAAGAGTACTTATATCATCCAAATTGCCTTGTTGGGTATGTGGGATGACCATTAGCTGAGCGTAACTTGTCAAACTTGTCAGTACGTTCCTATACTGACAAGTGCAAAAAACCAAACCTGCGACCTACCTATTCCAATGATTTTCCGTTGAATGACTGCACTCATACACACACAAGTGCTAAATATGAATCCCGAGTGTATTTATTTTGACCTTTCTCGAAATCCGTACGAAATGGAACGCACCAGCAAGATAAGCTATTCCGTAGCGCCTCCAAAAAAGAAAAATTCCATGCGCTTAAAAAAACTACTAACTCACCAATTTAGGTAGATACTTAATGAAATGAATGGGTAACTTGTGTATTCAAAAAAATTCCATTCTACTAATTGTGTGATGGACCTTTGTTGAAGTTGGTGTAGTTGCATTTTAGATAGACTGTTGATATATCTAAATGTTCCAAGTTGTTTGAAATAGTGGTGAGCTCTTTTTCGAGCTCTACAAATACCTTCTCCAATTTCCCCATATACTCATGTACTCCCCCATCTCATTAATAGTTTTGGCTTGCACAACTTTCTTCTATCTATATTTGTCATCTAGCTCCATAAGCCTCTTTCAATCTACTCAAGCAATATATTTTTTTGGGTCATATGCAAAAGATGCCTTGGTTAGACCGAGTTCAATGGCTCCATTTCATTTTTCAATTTGGGTCATGCCTCTACCCACACAGTATGCAAAGTAAGTTATTGCGTCACTAAAAATATCTTGATTTTGTTTGCACGTGGCATTAACTTTTGTCTCTGCTCAACATTCTCTTTGTTGAAAATGCTTTGTAATTTCCAAAGTGCACTTTGGACCCTTTCTCTTTTTGTTGTACCACACCTTCAGTAAGGAGGATTGTTGCAGTTTGTTTCCTTTGGCCAAGGATGTTTTTTACGGTATTGAGGGGGTCCATTATAGTAACCACTCGAGAGGAAAATGATCCCAAGAATGTTGAAGTTGGTTGGGGGACATAACTCCTATGTGTGGCATTATTATGGTGTCCTCAACATCCTCTTTATCTTCCTACCTTGCATTCTCAGTGGCTTCTTGTTTTGCGTATAACTCTATTTCTAACTCTTCCTCATCGGCCATATTTTTATTTGTTTTTTTCTTGGGTGATATTCACATCTTGTGCCTGTTTTTCTTTTCTCTGCTCTGATTTAAGTTTAGCCTCTGTGGCTAAATTGCTCTTTTGTTCCTCAGACACTTTTTTTTCTCTTGGAACTTCTTTTACACCATCTTCCTCCTAGTTCTTCGTCTTTTCTATCTTTTTTGAGCCTCCATGGCTCTCTTCTTTTTATCCCCTTCTTATTTCAATTTTATATATTTCTCCATTTGTTGTTGATCCCTTAATGTGGCTTTTTCTATGTCCGCATGAGATTTTTATTGTTGTTCATGTAGTGATTTTTCTATTGCCACTGTGCATCTTCTTTATCTTTCTTCAACTTATCCACGACCTCATTTTATTCAAGTTGCCTCATAAATGCTTCATTACATTTGCTTAGTTCCCAACTCCTTGCTCCACATCTATTTTAGTTTTGTCACCTCCTTGGGGGATAAATTGTTTTTTCTAGGAGTTTTACTAGTTCCGTGTCTTGCTTGATTTATGTGGATTTGGCTACCTCCCTTCTAATCTCCCCATTTCAACCTTCCATTGAGGGTGGTAACACATTCATAATATCTTCCATAACACAAGGTGCCTCCTTGATATAATTCATGAAGACTTCAATTATCTCCATCCTTTCAAGAAACAACACATGATCATTTCTAATTTCCACCCTACCTCTTTGTTTGCATTTTCTCAATGGATTTAATGTAATTTGGGTGTTTCCTTCTTCCTCTTCCTTTGACCTCTAACCATCTCCTTCCACCCCTATTGAACATGCCCTGATATCATATAGGAAATGCTTTGATACCATATAGGAGATGAGGAAGGCCAATAAAACTATGCAATGCAAGCATCCATAAAAAATACTTTCTCAAAACTTTGAAAACTCTTCAATAAACTCAGTAAATCTATTCAATCTAGATCACCATTAACCATGAGATGACTAATGCCATCCAAACATAAACAAGTGATAAATAAACATAGATGAAAACAATTGTTTAATGTGGGAAACCATTAAAGGGAGAAAAACCCACTGAAATCAATGCACTAGTGGAGAAATTTTTATCCTATAAATATTACAAAGATTTCATTTGTTGAGCATCCACTCAACTTGAAGCTACAACTCCAAAATTTAGCCAAGATACTACTTGACCTTTAGCAAGCTTCTACTTGTATGGAAGCTCCAACTCCCAAAGATTCAGTCAAGATCCTACTTGACCTTCTGTAAGCTATAACTTACAAGGAAGCTTCAACTCCCTATTTTCTAAGCAACAACTTATAATTCTTATGGGGTTTGATCACCCTCTTTTGGTTGTCTAACACAACAAACTGTGATCTCTAAATCAAATCTTATCGCTTCACTCTTCACCTCTCTTCTCATCAATTCATGATCATTACAAGTACATTACTCAAAGCCTCTTACACATGCACATTTTGTCATGCCTCTCACCTTAGATGACACCCTCAAACACCTACTTTTTCATGAGTACATCCCGCCACAAAAATTTACAGTCATGAAGGAATGCCATACTCCCCTTTATCCACCTTATTTTTCATGTCCTTATATTCACTTTTACAACATGGTCATAAAATCCTAATTTTCATACACTATAAGGAACTTAATACATGATAATGAACATCCTCTAAACACTTCAAATTTTGATCCCTTCAACTCCTAGCTTTTTTCAACTTGAATACAAGGAAGTCTGAGATGACATCATGACAAAACTTGTCACATTATCATCATTACTTTTACAAGCATGTCAGTTACAATGCATATCCTTTCATGATTTGTCAAGAAACTCCATAAACCTATTAGGTACTGAAATACTTTCCTCAACTCACTTACCCTCATGATGTAACTAATAATATTATTCCAAATCCTTGACCTCTGACATCTGATTTGTAATTGTTATGTCATTTTGTCCTCTTCTTTGGTAAGTTATCTTTGTCTTCTAGCTATTCTAGGCCATGTAGTTGAAACCATTATGAGTTGTGAATGTTACATAACCTTCATCTAGCTCTTCAAATCCTTTACACGCTTTTTCAACTTCCCATTTCAACCTCAAATCACTCCATTAGAGCTTTGGCAGTCTTGCATACTTAGGTCTATAAGCTTTACAAAATAGTCTTCAACTTGGGTGTATGAGGAGCATAAAAAACTCATGTCATGCAATGTATTCAGGAGGAATAAATCTTCAAGAGGTCTACAACAACACCATGGACTTGGAGACCAAGCACTATAAAACTTCATGTTATCCATGTAATGTAAATTTGAGCAAGGTCTCTCAAGGGTTTGCATGCTCAGAAAACTAGTCTTGACAAAGTGAGTTGATTACATGCATTAAAAAATTGTTCATGGCTCCAAAGTCACCTTTCTAGAAATCTAAGATCCTCACTCAACTTATCAAATCAAAATATTTCATCATTTCAAATATTATGACTTGAATAATATTGCTTTTTTGAGGACATATCAAAACTAGTTTCAAGACACCAAAAAACCAGTCTTGTTCAATAGGCTTCCAACCATACAAAATATCACTTTCATGATGAACCAATGCTTGGAAAACTTCACATGGGACATGTACTTAAAACTTCAAACACTCACTTTCATGAGTTATGATGGAAAAAACATGTTTGCATGCTCATTTCTTAGACCTTGACTGTCCTAATAAGGCAATTTTAGGCCTAATTTGGTCATTTCAACTAGGACCTTACAACACTACATCATATCAAAATATGTGCTTTAACAAGTCATATTGGACCTCTAGCAACCTTCCATGTTCATATTGGGCCTCCACAAAAAGCATTCACATTAGGTCTCTCTCAAACACGATGACTAGTTTTTACTTCTTTACTCGTTTAGCGGTTGGCCAACTAAATTGACCTTGTTCATCAAAATTTTGTATTGTAACCTACTTATATTTTCATGAGAAGTTTTGGGACACATCCCAAGCTTTCTCCCACACCAAAATTTCAAACATGAAGCCTTCTATACAAGACTGTACAAGAAATTTCTTGCAAAACACGGCTATTTGAGCACCTTACTAGCTAACCTGAAGAGTGAAACCACCACCAAAATGAAGTAGAGAGAGTCCTCTTCATGCCCAAATCATCACTTTAGATTCACGAACTTAATTTCATGACCAAACACTTTAGTTTCTTCTCCATCACTCTAAAGAGGAGGGTTTTGTGAGGGTTTGGAGTAGTTTAACTTCTTAAGATTCATTCATAAAGATCAGGTCATCATTCTTCCTCATTCCACTTTTAAAATTGGACTAGGTTCTATGCCTAACTTTGGTGAAAATATTGGGTCACCATGCACAAGTTTCATCTTCCAATGAGCACTTCGAAACTACCTTATGAGCTGGAAATGGTCATTTTACAAACTCGGTCGAGCCAAAAATCACATCTTGAAAACTCTTCTTCATTTTTTCATGAAATTTGGTCTACATCACTAGAACAACTTCTAGTACCTTCCCAAATTCTCACATTCTCTTAAATATTTATGTACCTTCATGACCACCATGATTTGTCTCATGTTTATCTTATCTTGTTCTCATGTGCATGCATCCAAAATGACCCTAAACATGCCTCAACCAGATAAAGGATGACCTGAAACACCTTCCACATACTCTCTACCATGCCAAAACACTCTCCTCATGCTTGAAATCATGTCCTTATCTTTTTTTCATCATTCTTCAACTCATGCTTATACTAGGTCTTAGAACTAGACCTAGTTGTGTTAGTTTCACTCCATAGTTCATTATCATGCCATGTTTTCATCATGTACCTTCTTTAACATGACCTATTCACGTTCCTCATGCCTCTACCATGATTCTCTATCAGCCTCATGCCTTCAATCCACCATTTCAGGTCATCTTGTTGACTTGGTCTAGGAAATAGGTATACTGGACTAAGCTAGTATTACTCATTCAACTCATGCACCTTTGTATCCATTTTACTGAATGTATTTCCTCATCATACATCTTCTAGACCATATAATATATCATATTGACATGTAATCGCATCACCATCCTTCTTGTGCCAGCCACTAGCTCCTCAAGAAGTCAAGTCTCAACTAGGTGTTCTCATACCATTGCCTTCCTTCCTTGTCTCACTTCTTCAAGATTCCTCTTTCTCTCCTTCATCATGCTTTGTCATTAATGTTCCTTTTACATCAATGACAACTCAACATCCACATGCCAACAATCTCCCCCTTTGTCATTGATGGAAAACCTCCTGGTTCTTCTCCCCCTTTTTACATTAATGACAAAGTGCATGTCTATATTCATGGTCTTCTTCTTCATCAACTTATTTGGGCCCCATCTTGGTTGGAAACATCAACCAAACTCATCATTCAATCTCTCACTCCTCTTGTCTCTTCCTTCTTTAACTCTATTTTTGTCTTCACCATTGCACTTGAAATCACTATTGCTCCCCCTGAGATAGATGCCTTCATAGCACATACACATGCCAACTAATCTAGATGCATTTGAGTGATAAATTCCTCCCGACTCACAAGATATGTCCTATCTCAGCTTAAGATACTCAAGACAAGCTTCATTTTGCCATATATTGGTTATAAACAATATTTGGGACTTAGTTCCCTAAACCAACTTTTCAGAGAAAAATAGACCAACTTTACCTTGCTTAGCAAGCATCTATAAATCTACATGAAACTAACTTTCTTATGACTCCCCCTGAGGTTTATATCCATCTATAACCAACTAATAATGCAATAATTTAGCCTTCATACCTTGCCCCTTATGTCATGTAGGATTGGTTCACATCATTAGTCCTCTACCTTGAGTCTAGATCTTTAATGTTTATTGCCTTCTTTATGTGCTATGTGAATTCACTTATTGAGTTGAAGAACTTGTTCCTCTCCCTTAATGTAGTATGCTATCATAAACTAAATCCTTCCACTCTAGCCTCCTTAGCACCTAGAACATCCAACTTGAAGGACATAGGACAACTCCCCATGCCTTAAGTGGTATTCTCAGTTTTGTAGGTCCATCTTTAAGCCTGTAGAATAAAATTTTAGAGTTCCATCCACCATCAACACCCTTAGACTCTGATGTCTTTGTGTAAGCTTATAGTCCTTCATCAAGTTTCATTTTTCATTCTAGGCACCTAAAGCTTAGTAACCCTTCTTGTCATATAAAAAAAATTCCCTCAATCATCCTTATAAGACATGTAACTCATCAATGTTGTCCACAACAATATATAATTCTCTGTCAACATGTCATTTAAGTAGATATGCAAGCATTGATATCTTTCTAGCATTTCCATCATGAACATTTTGGCTCCCATTTAATATATGCCATCATACAATGCTCACCATCATCATGAGTCTTCATGCATCATGTAGGTGTACATTCATACCTATGTAATTCTATGATTACTTCAGTAGTGAGCTTAGAAAGGCTTACTTAACACTTGAATTCATTTGCATAGTCTTCACATCTCAAATGTGATAATCACTCAAGTTCCTTCTTAGCTCTTTTCATCATTATATATCACTCCTTGAGTCTTTCATGTACTTGTTTTGACCATATATTATTGTTCAAACAACACTGTTATCAGTTTAAGAGAAGGGTAAGTTGGTGGAAGGTAAGCGAAAGTGATTCATTCTTGAAAAGGAGATCAATTTGATGGATGAAATGATATTGTGTGATGCATAGAAGCAGGGTATAGGGAGTTTTAGGCCACTTAAGTGGAATAGATCATTTTAGGCTACAAGAAAGATCCTCATTTTGTAGATCTTGGTGTAAGGTTGTTGATGATTCCTCCTACCTTCTCGAATGCATGAAAAATCAATTATTGCTTTGCATCAAATAGGTCATGTTTAAAAAAATGAGCGTTCCATCATGCTTTGATGGGTGTCCTTGTGTATATCTGTCATTCATTATAGTGCACATGATCACATCTCATCACTTGGATTTTTTTCCGAATCATTTGAGTGTCTTGTGTATGATTATACGTTTTCTATACATGTTTACTAGATCACCTACAATTACATTTAACAAAAAACATATTTCTATCAAGGTTTGATGAATGTCCATGTCCTGATCCAAAGATTCATTTTAAACCCAACATGGAATGCAAGATGCATATAGGTTTAGTGAATGAGGGTTGTAAATAATTCAATGAAATTATGTTACAATTGATCATTATGTCTACATGGTTGGAATTCTTTGATATGTTGGATATCTTGATGAAACTCTAAAATTTATCATCAAAATGCCAATTAAACCTGTGGTGGTTGTGTGATTTGCATGGTTTGTGAGAGAAGGGATTATAATCAACTCAACGCCCTTCTCTTCCAATGAAACAACATTTTAATAGATATATTATACAACTATCACATCAAAATGAAATTAAAAATTAACTTTAAATTAACCTTTTCTCTATCCCTAATTACCACCACACACACCATATCAATCTCGAAAATGTAATGGAAATATAGACTGGAAAGGGTGAATAATCCTTTGTTCAAATACGTTTTTGCTCTCCCAAGCACTACTAAATAAATATCATTAAATTTTAGATAAGGAAAACAAAAAACACTAAGTATGATTTCCCTCAGTCTAGTGTATCAAACAATTCATATGCCTTATGCATGTTTCTCTTAACCAATGTGGCAATTTTAACTGAACATTTACCTTAAGAAAGTCATTTTACATTGCATCAAATGGAGTGGGTCCAATAATACAATAGAGAAATATAATCACTCCAACCATATGAATTATGTATACTTCTCCACCAAAGATTACAAAAACTGACCTGACCAATTTCCACTACATCATTTAGAAGCCACTGAATTGTAATATCGTTGGTTGTTAAAAAAACTCCAGACATAACTTTAATATCACTTTAAACCATGAGAGGAAAAATTATATTTATTTTAATAACCAATCTTGTTCTCTAGTTGATTGTCTCAAAATGGAAATATGGCAAGTGATAACTTAAAAATTATATTAATATAGTAGTATAGCATTTTTATATATTAAGCAAATACAAAAAATACCATTTGACCAAAAATCACTTTCCAATATTATCTTATGGATGTCCATACAAAGCTTTCATTTTGGCATGGGCTAGGATTATGTCAAAAAATATTGTGGATTACAGTTTTATATATCCCAAATGTGGTTGCTTAAGAGTTTGGAAGGTATTTGAACAAATTCATTTTGTACATGTCATGAAATCATTATAGTCCATGAGACTAAATCTGTTCTAGGAATTTTTTCAAATAGTTCACATGCCTTTTGTATGCTTCAACATTTTTCATACATTTGTACAAGGGCACATACAACTATAAAAAACAAAATTTTGATTTCCATTATGTAATGTTGAATGTCCATGCCCTATTATAAAGATCCCATCATGAAACATGCTAGACTTGTGAAAAATGTTATGGGATATGGATTTGTATTTCTGATTACATTTGTTGGAAAAATTCCAAGGCCTTTTCAAAAACCCATTTTGTGCGTATCTCACAATCATTGCAGTCCATTTGACCACATTTATTTCCATAAATTTGCATGCCTTATCAATGCTACCACCTTTTTGATACATATCTATTGAAGTAATTGCAACTAAAACATATGATAATAGTCCCTTCTCCATGATGTTCATACCCTGTTTAGTTTCTCCTATTTTGGAAGAAGCTACGAGTATGGTAGCAAAGGTGAAATGGTCCCGTAAGGCACCTATGGGTAACATTTAGTGAAACACTATAAACGCTTTGGAAGAATTGAATTTATCTAAACATGGGCCTTGTTACTATCGAAAGAAATCTTGACACAACCAAAAAATTTGCCATGAAAAGGATACCACAAAAAATATCTAGAAAACATGGATGCACGTTGAAAAATGGCTCCTCAAAGTTGGAAACCTTTGGTGTTAAAATATATTGAATTTAATGGAACTTGGTCAAATTTTCAAATTTATGTCAAAATTACAAAATTTGGAAAATTAATGAAAAATAAGATAAATTAGGAAAAATAGGGAAATTACATAATTAAACACTAAGATAAAATTAAAGTAAAATTTTGCCAATTTTTTGATAAATAATAAAAATATTGTCATTTATTATTATTATTTGGATTTGGTTAATATTTTCAAAATAATGAAATTATTGTTATTTTTGCAGATATGTCAACCTTTGAAAATTCAATTTTATCTTCACAACCATAATCATGTACATACTCATATACATAGATAATATGGAAATTGAAGATAATTATAAATATGATATGGAATTGACATAGGATAATATCGGACAATGTGTTGAAGAGGTAGAGGTCCAAAGTGTTTTCATTGGTGCATGAAGAAATAATAGTTTGTAAACAATTTTTGCTAATTTGCATGCAACAAGGGGGAAGATTAAGATTACACATTATGAGTAAAAGTCCAAAGATGATTTGGAACTTTCATCAAACCATTGAAGAAATTGAAATATGATTTTCCCAATTGACGACATTATGGGGCGTGGTCAATGGATAAACCACTCCAAAAATCCTATGAAGAATTTACATTTTGGAAGTGGAGTTATATGATAATGAATTTGGCAACAATTAATATTGGGTCTACTACTCAATGTTTATTGGTATGTCAATATTAACTTTTTATGGATCAAATGTACCTATTTACATATTGAATAATGTGGCTAGCTATAAATTCAGTATGTCGATATATGACATGGGTTGCATTACAAATTTAATAGAAGAGCACATTTGTAAAACTCCAAAGAAAACATGCCATATGCATGTTCCTATCTACATTGATGGACAAACTTATGTATTTAAAAATATTAATGGTTTCATAAATAGTACCCAGGTGTTCACATTACGTATGTCCCAATTTTCAATTTATAGAGTATACTAATGGAAAAGAGGATGAAATAAATGGGCCAATTTCCCCTCTTTATGCCATGGTGGAAGCCATACAAAATATAAAAGCTAGTGAAGAGATTTTGATTAACTATAATGTTAAAGGAAAAATAAAACCATTGAGGTTGAGGTAAAAAAATAGTTGATAATGATGATTGATGTATATATTAGTTTTTTGAAAACCAATTTTCCTCACAATTGAGTTCCTATAATATTTTGAGAAAATCTAACCTTATATTTTTTATGTTGTCTAAAATGTTGTTTCTTTTGTAGGATATTATCTTTTGAAAATTGAAGAATGTGGTGAATTTTTGTAAAATATTTGTAAAAATTACTCTGATCTAATACAAAGAATCCATGAAATAGCTACAGACAATAATTGAAATCAGGAACTCTATATTATAATTTTATTATTATTACACTCCATTATATAGGAGATGTAAAATAACAATCCTTACAACAACATTTGTCTTCATATACAACCATACACCCATATGGTTTCAACCTCTCACCGATATAATAATAAAACAATACTAATATTATTCTAACTTACTAACTTACCACATACTAACCACATTTTACATTTACTATTTACATTTACATAGTAAATGTACTTTCACTAATTTACCATAATAATAATTACACATGTAATTATTATTCACCCATATAAATGGAGCACTAAGATATATTTCCTAACATTCCCCCCCTTAGTGCGAACATGGGGAAAACTTGCCTTATACTTGCACCTGCTCATGATCTGATGATTTTACAGGATGATCATAAACCTAATAGATGGTTTTTCATAGGGTTGACCATAAACCAAAAATGATGGTTTTGCAATTGGTTTACCATAAACCAAAAAGGGTGATGGTTTTGCATAGGGTTTACCAACAACCGAAAATGGTGGTTTTACAAGTGGTGTACCACAAACCAAAAGGGTGATGGTTTTGCATAGGGTTTACCAACAACCTAAAATGGTGGTTTTACAACTGGTGTACCACAAACCAAAAATGAAGGTTTTCAGGTGGTTTACCTACATCCACATGATGATATGCTAAGTAATATTATTAGCCCTCATCACATCTCACTGCAGGGAATAACATAGGAAATTCTGCTGAAATCTGCTGTATATATAGAAAATACCAGAAATGTAGAAAACTAGAAATGGAACATTGAGATCATGTTCCCCCCTCAATGTGAATGGTGGTTTTACAAGTGGTGTACCACAAACTAAAAGGGTGATGGTTTTGCATAGGGTTTACCAACAACCGAAAATGGTGGTTTTACAACTAGTGTACCACAAACCAAAAATGAAGGTTTTCAGGTGGTTTACCTACAACCACATCATGATATGCTAAGTAATATTATTAGCCCTCATCATATCTCACTGCAGGGAATAACATAGGAAATTCTGCTGAAATCTGCTGTATATATAGAAAATACCAGAAATGTAGAAAACTAGAAATAGAACATTGAGATCATGTTCCCCCCTCAATGTGAAATTTCATTTATTCTGAAAACCACAATAGGAACACTGCAACCAAACACTCTACCAGAAATACAAAGAAACAACAGGAACACACTGTATTAAAAAATAATCACCATAGCTGATACGGCCCCGTCGTTGGTGACTGACGAGAGGTCGCTGAATGACTTCCAACCTCCTGTGCCTCCTTCCTCCAAGAACTTCACTTAGTATAGAAATTCTTCATAGTTATAGTCAATTTTATCTGTTATTTTTTCATCTCTAGTTTCCCATTCTACAATTTTGCTTACATCTGTAGGTTTTTTTTCTTTTCCATCTATTATCCTCCATAGATTTTTATTCATTAACTGCATCTGGATTTTTACTCTCCATGTATGGAATTTCAGCCCATTAAATTTATCTAATGGTGTATCCATTTTTCTGAATCTAAATATCCAAAAAAAAAAATTGAATGTAGATTTGAATTACCTTTGATTCTCTGATTTCTTCAAAAAAACAGTAGTGATCAATGTGCTATATAGTAAATTGCATGTTTCTCCCAAACTACGAACTGGGTTTTGCTGAAATTTCTACTGTAGCTTCCTATATAACAGATCGTTCTACACGCAAAATTTTGAAGAAACTCAGATCGCAAAACAAAAGTTACGAGATCTTCTTCGAGACAGATTTAACCTGCTCTGGTACCAAATGTAAAAATTACTCTGATCTAATACAAAGAATCCATGAAATAGCTACAGACAATAATTGAAATCAGGAACTCTGTATTATAATTTTATTATTATTACACTCCATTATATAGGAGATGTAAAATAACAATCCTTACAACAACATTTGTCTTCATATACAACCATACACCCATATGGTTTCAACCTCTCACCAATATAATAATAAAACAATACTAATTGTTTTATTATTCTAACTTACTAACTTACCACATACTAACCACATTTTACATTTACTATTTACATTTACATAGTAAATGTACTTTCACTAATTTACCATAATAATAATTACACATGTAATTATTATTCACCCATACAAATGGAGTACTAATATAAATTTCCTAACAATATTGTCTAATTATTTGTATATACATTTGATGAAAAAATAAATTTTGTAAAAAATTAAATAAATATTGATGTTGTGGGGCATCAATGTATTTACATTATGATGAGGATCCTCCATCATCCCCTGCACCACCTTCAGTGTCACCTCCACCATCACCACATGTTGCACTTCTTCCACTTCGTCGAAGATCCATTGGAGCAAGAGATGAAAATGTTCAACTGTCCACCTCTATTCCTTTGATATTTTTTTTATAGGGTGTTTAAATTTTTTTACAACCATGTTTTTTTACTCCCAGGATTTGAAACCTCCTTCAATTTTCCAAATTTTTCTATCAGTTATTAAGAAACAACTCTCCTTCCTTAAAATCCTAATAATCTCGTAACACCTTACAAAACTGTAAAAATTGGATAGCATTAATAATTCATGTATTATCCCTACATTGTAATCAAACCCCTAGGAATTTAAACAATTTAACAATCAACACACAAAAATAATGCAATTTAGTAGGCAATTCAATATAATGTCCTAACCCTTATTCTTTTAATGGATGCAATAAATATTAAATGTTAAATGCTCTTCTATATATGATTGAATTCTTCTTTTTTTCACAAGGACATTTCATAAATAAATGAACTACTTACGTTTAGCATTTTCATAAAAAATAATTTTTGATCATCTCATTCATTGTGTGCTCTAAATGTACTAATGCACCTATATATGTATACACCTCTTGAATTTAAATTAGGACCTTATTAGTGTGTATGTTGACACATAACGAGTAGGAAACATTGAAAAAGAAGACAAAAATATCACGAAAAAAAACAAGGGTCATAAAACCCACCACGAAGGCGAAGCCAACGATACTATAATTTAGAGAATAAACTAGAACAACAAGAAAAAGGGGTGGAGAGAACTAAACATGAGAAAGAAAACAAAAGGAAGGAAATATAAATAAGGTAAAATAAATAAAAATAGAGGATTGACATGCAAAATCACAAATCACTTTATCAAAAATCACCCAAACACCTTAATAACAATAACAACAATAATAATAAGTGTTGCAATGCAACTAGTCACTGCATTAGTATTAAATTGTTTTAAAGGTATTAGTATGGATTTTTTTTTAAAAAATAATTAGCATCAAATAACATTAATTATAAAATCTAATTAAAATTATTGTAAAATCAAGAAGTAGTTTTAAAATTATGTTGAAAGTTAAGAATATAATATAATAAAACAATTTAAAGTTATTGTAAAATTCAAGAAGAAAATGTAATTAAATTAATTATAAATTTTGGAAAGTAAAATGTAATTAAAATAATTGTAAAATTGAGGAAGTTGTTTTCAAATTATGTTGAAAGCTAAGAATATAATATAATAGCTATCAATTGTACGTGAATGTACGATGTGAACGCCGAAAGGGATCTAGTGAAAAAGTGAAATTGGATGAAGAGAAACAATGAGAGAGGAAGATGGGTGCAACAAAAGAAGTTTGAGGGTGGAGAAGTGAATGGGAAAGGAAAGAGGAATTGAGGAGGTATCATGAAATAAACCCTCCAAGAAGTACACGAATTGTTTCTTAGTCATAAGGACGAGGAAAGTCGTCTTGTGAAAGGTGTGGATGAAACTGTTGAGGGAGATATCTCAAAAAGTAAGTAACATTTTGGAAAATGTTACCAAGATGAATACTTGTTTGAATTAACAGTTCTTGATTCCATTGGGTAGTTAGAAAAAATGTATATGTAAGGGGAATTTGTATGCATGTTTCATGGGACACGTCAGGGGAAGGTAGACACGAAGTGTACTTAGAAAGTTAAGGTAGTGATATCATGCAAAATTTAGATTGGTGTTTTTCTCCAACTATTAGGTTAACAATTAGGGTATTGCAGTATTCATGTGAGTGCAATTTGAATATAAAGGGGAAACTTAAGAAAAGGGAAAATACAACATGTTCCAAGTTTGGAACTGGACCAAAATGACTACTTGTTGTAGAACTTTGTAGGTCCCATTTTCAGTTGTGAGGTCAACGAATTGCAGGAAGTAGATGCACGGACATGTGTCAATAATTGACACCTTCCAATAACTAGTCATATGTCTCAAAGGTAGATAAGGCTTTGGATTGCATTCCACACCCATATTCCATAGATAACGTGTGCTTCACTTAAGCATTTCAATCTCACAAAGAAGACACAATAAAATTTTGGGAAACTTGGAAAGTTTTAGGGTTCAAAACCCAAGCTAAATGAATGCATCTTGTAGTAATTTGTAGCCTCCCTTTCAAGTTGTAACCTCAACTAAGTGTAGGAAAATAGATGGTGGACAAAAAAACACTGCTAGAATTGAGTCCCAAGAGCAATCAGACATATTAGTGAAAGCTATCTTTTATCTCTTAAGCAAGTTTTTATTTTATTTTATGGCACCAAGGTTTTCGATTGGACAAAATTTAATTGGATAGGTAAGATGTAGACATGAATGGATTTTTGTAATTTAAAATGTGGGAAATTAAAAACATGCATGACCCACACCTAATCCACGAAGAAAATTATTTCTTCCCAAATAATATCTACTATATGTGCTCCATTTAATCATATTAATTGCATGTAATTTATTCACATGCATGTAATGTAAGTTTATGATAATTCACAAGAGTCCCAATTCGAAACCCAAAGGCACTGCTTGGTTCTTGCAACACTTTGCAGGCATGTATTTTGTAGTTTTAACCTCAAGAAATTATAGTGAAGTAGGCGATGCAAGAATAATCACTGATAATTGAACCCTTATGGGGAATGGACGTACGAGGTACAAGAAGATGTTTTCTGATAAGTGAATTGTGTTATTATTTCATTTTACGTATTTTATGGTGCGAAGGTTTTTTGATCACATGAGATTAAGTGTGTCAATTGTTTGAAAGAAGAAGTGAATACGGTGTGCAAGAGATCAAGGAAACATATTTTTGAGATATCTAAAAAAGCACGATCAATTAGTACTGTCGATGTCAATAGTAGTTGTATGTAATTTCAGCTCTTGCACTTTACAAGTAGTTATAACACAAATAAATGCAAGGGGGTTTAACTTATGTGTTTCAAGGGTTAATTTGAAAAGAAGGATATGTGGTGTGGACCTAAAATCCTAGGGTAGGGGTTGCATACATAATTACAATTAGGGTTTCTCTATAGCTATTAGGGAAATGAAAAGGGTTTGTCTCTAGCCGAGAGTCACATAGTTTTTGTAGGTGTGGACAATGTAGGAAAATTACATCTGTAAATGTGAAGGCCAATGCAATGTGCTTGTGGTCAAGAAGATGCTTGTAATTGGGAGGGAGGTTTGTTGAGATTGCAATCAGACAACTGGAATTGCTCCCTTCAAATCATGCATAAAGGATGCGTAAAAGGAATGTTCAAGGAAGGAAAAGGCATGAATTGAAGGTTAGAAATAAAAAAGCATTATGTGATCCATTTTTTCATCTTTATCTCACACACATTATGGACATGAATGCAATTTGCGTTTAAAGGGACAAAAATTTAAAAAATGAGGAAAACCCAATAAATGTTTATTATTCAGTTTCAAGCTCGAGAACTTTTAGGGGAATAGGTGATGCTTGAACAATCATTGATAATTGAGCCACTCTAGCAATTGGCCATATGAGAGAAATGTGTACTTTACTTGCATGTCCCACACCTATTCCCCAAATTAGATTATTTGTACCCAAATAATATTTGTTATATTCTTCACTTTATACACTATTGTAATTAGGGTTTCATATAAAAATGAGATTAGGGATTTCATACACAATTGGGAATAGGTTTTTCTGTAGCTATCAGGGAAAAGAATAGGGTTTATCTCTAGTCATGAGGCACATAGTTTTTCTAGGTGTAGACGATGTAGGTAAAACCTTGGAAGAGTGAAAGATGATGCAATGTGATTTAGGCGAGATCCTTCACTCATGGGCTATCCTTCCCATGATTTGGATATTTAACTTGGCCTTTATGTCCAACATCGAGCTTGAGGCTAGTTCAAGGTATATGTTTAAAGGAGATGTGGACCCTGTGTGATGATAACATGGTAAATGACATGACATTCATAGAAAAGGTTTCATTTTTCGATGCCATGAGATTACAGTGCAAAATGAATAAATTCATTGATCCCCATATATGAATAACTTGAAGTTTGAAGTTTCCATAAAGATAGAAGCATGATAAAACAATTAAAATCATATGGGATAAAGTTTTGAGCTTAGGGTGGCTATAAGTAAAATAAAACTGAAGTCTCCATAAAGGAAGTATAATATTCATGAGAGATGACAACTTGACAACTGAAATTAATCGCATGGGATCAAATATCTAGAACGCGTTAGAAGAATGTTCAAGGAAGACAAAGACACGAATCGAAGGCTAGAAATAAAAAAGTGAGAATGTATGCTTAAGGAATGTATACATAAAAGTAATGTTCAAGGAAGATGAAGACATGAATGTAAGGTTATAAAGTAAAATGTGAGAGTTAAATACATGCATGCCCCACGCTTCTTCCACGAGTTAGATTGTTCCCACCTAAATGAAATCTGCTATGTGCTCCCATTTTTTTAATCTCGATCTCACTTACACAATGTGATTGCAATTCATGTAAAGGGACCGAAATTTAAAAATGAAGATCATTTTCAATTTCAGTTTGATACTTGTACGGGAACATGTGATGCATGAAAAAGCATCGATAATTGAGCCATGCAAGTAGTTGGCCATAAGAGTGAAAGGTGGAAAACTTGAAAGAGAGAACCCTATAAATTTCTAAATAAAGCATGGGAATTAAATACTTGCATGTCCCACCCCTATTCCATGACTTAGTAAAAATGTGGGAATTAAATACCTGCATGTCCCACACCTATTCCTTGACTTTGTTTTTTTCTTACCTAAATAATGAATGGTATTTTCTCCACAATTTTTTCTTCCACACCCATTGTGCATTTCATTTCAAGTACAATTTCCAGTTAACATACAAGAGCATTAAATTTATAACTATTTTCCTACTCTTTATTATTGATTTATTCCATTTTTAAAATACTTTTATTACTTATATTGTAAACAAAATTATTAATTATTTTTAAAAAAAAAGAGGCATACCCTTAAAATAAAGCCAAAAAAAATGTTTCAAGCTAATAGCTAATTTTGTCATGGTAAAATTTTCTAATTTAATGCCTTTCAAAAAATTTAAATACTAAAATAGAAGGAAAAAATGAGCGGAGAAGCTACTCGAACCCCTAACCCTAGCCAGAAAGCATCAGGTGGCGGCACAAGCTCGGATGGAGGGTTTCAGTCGACTGCACTAGGCTAGAGCTCTACAAATAATGATGTTGGAGGCTGTGGATAGAGGGGGAGCCCCTGCCATTTGGTGGAAACCTGATTTCCCTCATTCAAAGAGGCGTTGCAGCAGAAACACGAACGACCAGTCAGAACGGAGCTGTATATTATGGATCTGGTTTAAGAAAAGCCTCAGCTTAGTCTGAATACACTAGAGGTTCACATCCATCTCCTCTCACTGGCCTATTTAGCAATGATAGGGAGATTTAGTGGAATGTAGCCTGCTTCTTCGACTCTCACACAGTGGGTTTCCGATAACTGGTCAAATAAATGCACTATTTATTTTTTCTCAAAGGGATTCTTTGTGGTTCATTTCCAGGAGGATGAGGACTATAAAAAATGCCTGTCGGATGGTCCCTGGTTTTAGGGAAACAATGGTTTATTCCTCACATCGTGGTTTCCGTTGTTCGACCCAAATACTCAGATTGTCACTATGATGTCAGTGCGGGTGCATCTCCCGAACCTACCTCTGCATTTGTGGAGTGCTCTAGAGGATATAGGGAATGCTCTGGGAGGATTCCTAAAAGTGGATATATCCAGTGATGAGGCAGGCCTCAAAAAATACGCTCGATTTTGTGTTAAAATCGACCTCAGCAAAGGGCTATCTGATAAGATCCTCCCATGTGGAGGAGACCATCCGCATGTCTAGATTCTAAATTACAAAAATACAATGTTCAGATGTCAGGCATATTGAATTCTAGAGAACCTACAAGTAGATTACCCTCAAGGGAAGAAGAGTATCTGTAAAAGGAATTCATCAAATAAGAGAGGATGGAGAAGTCCTTTTCCCCTATGGAAAGTAAGGAGGAGCATTCTAAGGACCATGAAGCACCATATTTCGAGGAATTAGGGAAATGATTCCAAAATACAGCCCCCGCAGTTCCTTTTCACGATGGAGAAATTCAAAAGTCAGTGATTCCCCCCAAAATTTTTGATAATATGAGTGTTGAGACTTCCCTTAATAGCGGTGGTACTAAGCGGTCGCATGTCTTTGAGTCTTCTAGTTCTGACCCAGGTTTGGATAGCCCTTTCCCAATCCCTTCACTTGCATTGGCTCCTCCACAAGCTCCATGGACTATTGTCACGAAATATAAGGAGAAGAAGGGGTGCTTTGTTGCCTCTACCTGTCAGGGGTCCTTTGGTTCTCCTGGTCCTTATGTTCCTTTGGATGGTTTTGTTTTTTAATTGTTTGTGATTGTTTTCTTACTTTCCTAAGCTTGGCCTCGTGTATTTGTGTCCTTGAGGTGTGCTCTCATACTGCCCACATTTTTTGTTGAGAGAATCTTATGCCATGTTTCATTTAATATTATCATCAAATTTTTTTAAATACTTAAATAAAACTACCATATATGTTTAATTGTTTTTTAATAAGATAGTGGTTTCACATTGAAAAATGCATTCCATATATGATCCATAAACATACAATCTTTACCCACGTAATCTTTAGCCACGTAATTTTGGTTTGAACCTTCTCGTGCCCTTCGATTCATATGGAAATATCACACTCCCCTTCGTTGCTAATGCCTCCATGATCATCACTCTATTGCACACATTGCTTGCATCCCCCACCGCGAACCTCAACAAACTATGGGACCCACGTTTTACACCAATTAAAAAATCAAAATAAATTAATACTTCTTTTTATTAACTCTCTAATTGGTGCAAATTGTGGGTCCCATGGAATTTGTGTGTGCTAGATAATGATCACCCAACAAATAAGACTTTCCCACCACCATTCTCACAATTTATGTGATGGAGTTCTCTCTTCTGGCCAACTTCTCCACCGATCTTTTCCCCTATGGTATGTCTCACTTTTTTGCAACCTCGGTCAAACCCACATGCACTTCAGTGGCGTAGTTAGATATTATTGGTTAACGTGGATATCATGATGACTGGACAATCTATGCAAACCGACGATCAAAGGTGGAGAAATCATGTTGACTGGACAGTGTATGCAAACCAAAGGTCAAAGGTGGAGCCATGTAGGATGTTGAATTATGTTTGATTGTGGGCAGCTGATCTTCTTGTTACCTGTCATAGATCAAGTCACCTTTCCCATTCTAAATAACATCTTTCTACACAATTAAATGGAATAAAACATAAAGTAAAAGATGTGGTGACTTATCCCTATAATTAATGGTTTCATTGAAAAACTATGCAAACTTATTAAATTTATTTGTACATGGGAAAAATGTCAAAAATATGTTTACACATGTCAATATTTTGATTTTTTAAAGTCAAAAATCCTAAAAAATGTATTGAAATAAGATAGTAAATTTGTTAAATTAATATCAATAACCAACAAGAGCAGCAACGCTGCTAAGTACTGTCGCAACTGAACTGATCGTGTATGGTGTTAAAGGTAAAAACTGAAATGATCTCATAGGAGACGTGGTGGTTTCATTTGGTAATTAGACACTGAAGTGATGTGATTTGTGTGACCTAGATCAGAATGAACCTCAGTTTATCACAACACTTCAAGATCAGGCAAAACAAATATTCCAACTTGTTCAACATGGTCGAAAGGCATCCCAGGTCTTTACACTCAAATAGGTTGAACGATTTGATCCTGTGAAGGTGGGAGATGGCTAATGGAAATTTTTTTAGCTTAGTTGGGGAGAGATTGAGATATTCTAGTTGTTATCCCAAAATCCCCCCTTGCAAATTTTGGATAAGATGGATTTAACAATTTGAATAGGCTATGTGATGTCCAAACACCCATCAAAATTTGCTATTCAAGGTTAATTAAAATGCCTCCAACATTAACAAAATGGTTGGTGGGATTTTCTTAAGACTTAACGAGGAAAATTTAAATATAAAGTGGTGCTAAAAGGGGTGCCATGTGGAGATATTTCAGGCTCTCTAGGGTAAAGAGCTCGAGGCAGACATGAAGTTTGTGAAATTAACTGGGGTTTATAATACCCTTGGGTCTAGCAGTGGACGGGTTAGAAGTCAAAGGGTCAGTGAGAGTGAGTAGGACATGTGGTAGAGTGGAAGGAGACAAATGGTGGAAGATTGATGTCCAAGAAGCATCACGTGGCCCCATTCCAGCACAGTTCAATGAGATGGTCCAGGGTAGACTCCAAGCCCCTGAATAAACCTAGAAGAATGAAATTTCAAGTTCAGAGGAAAGCGTAGGGCAATGAGTAGGTAAACACATGGAGAAAAGAAGGGAAAAAGGTGGCAGAGCAAATAGAGAGATAGACAGACACACAGGCATCACCACACCAAACACCCGTCAAATTTTGCTATTCAAGGTTAATTAAAATGCCTCCAATGTTAGCAAAATGGTTGGTAGGATTTTCTTAAGACTTAAAGGGGAAATTTTGAATATAAAGTTACACCAAAAGAGGTGCCATGTGGCGATATTCCGGGATCTCCACGGTAAAGAGCTCAAGGCAGATGTGAAGTCCAAGGAATTTACTGCGGTCTATAAGAACACATTGACATTTCAGGTCAAAATCTCTCAAATCCTTGGAAATCTTGAATAGATCGGGAAAAATTTCCCGTAATTGATGTTTTCATATAACAAGATCAGTTTGAACAGAGAGGGAAAGTGGTAAATGTACTTCAGAGATAATTTATTTACAGGGATAAGAAGAGGGGGAAGCGGGGAATCATAAGGTTATATTCAGAAACATATTTTTAATTTGTTAAAATATTTTTTAAATGTAAAAAGGAAACCAAGAAAATAAATGCTATCATAAATGTTATGACATCATAAATGCTAATGACATCATGTTTTCCACAAAATTGCTGAAGGTTGAAATAACATGTTAATTTTTAGGCCAATCAAATTGAAGATAAACGCATTTTTTCTATTTTTTGTAAAAAAATGTGCAGGTTTACTAATGTTTATTAATGTGAAAAGTATATATTTTGTTAATGAAAATAATAACAACGTTTGACTGGTTGAAAAGTACAAACAATAACAACTTGATAAACAAAGTTGAAAGGTATAGAGTATATTGCCTCCGACAGTACTAATAAAATATACAAAAATCAATTTTATATTATATTATGAATTCACATAATGTAAAATTTACCCCTAAATATTTAAAAATATTTATATAAAAAAATTCAAATTAAGTAAAAATAAATACTTTAAAATAGTTAAACAAAACTATCTATCGAAGGGCCCTTGGTCTATTGGTGATGTTGTTAGGCTTTCAATGAGTGATCTGAAAATAATCAGATTATTACAACCTGATCTCGGACCCTTATAGGCTTTAATTATTTGCCGATAATTTACTCCTTTTAAGTAATCAATTTAAAATAATGCAAGACATTAACGACAATTGCACACAGATTGATTACGGAGTTCAGCAATTGCCTACGTCTCCGGGTTCGTGATCGAACCATTCCACTAGTCAAAACTTGTAAGTTACAATAGTATTTTCACAAGAAAATCTAATGGAATTTTACTTGCCTACCAGTACACCAATTCTTCAGACAACAAGGGTGAAAAATAGCACCCGACTTCCACTTTCCTGGCGTATAATCTCCTTCGGCTGTGATTGGCCTTCCCGACGCAAACAATGTGAAGCTAGCACTCCGGTCGACAATCCAGGATTTGCAAGTACTTGGTGTGGTGCTATGGGCCAACTAGGTAGTTTTAATAACTCCTAGCCACAAATATTTCATTTATTATTGCCTAACAAATAATAGGTCAATAACAATAAAAAATATACAATGCCTAAATAGTTTAGGTCTTCACACAACAATTTCTCATTCTCCTCTTGGCTCGGACTTCGCCTCCAGTGCTCTAGGAATGAGCTTCCTCCAAGTTTGTGTGTGATGTGTGTTTACAATAGAATGGGTTCCCTATTTATACAAAATTAGGGCCCAAAAATTATGCACTCCATATAATCCTTAGGCTAATATTAGCCTAGCCCGTACATATAAATTGGGACAAGAATTCCCAATAATGGGCGGATGCATTTTAAAAAGGGATTAAATCCCATGTTTGGCGCGTAGCATGTTTAATAATAGGATTAATATCCCATTTGGTGTGGCTTACATGTTAAATGGGTTAAATTCCCATAAAAGGTGAATTGAATAGTTAATGGGATTAAATCCCATAAGGAGCGGTCAACAATTTATGTGGGTTAATCCCACATGAGGCGGCATTGCTTAGTTAAGTGGGATATCCCACATTTGGCTCCATATAGTTGGGTAAGGTTTTTATTAAACCTTACCTACTCCATATCTCACGTGGGACAGTCCACGCATGGGCCCCCTTAAAACTGCTTCATTTCCTCCTCTCCACGTGGCAAGGCTTAAAGCCATTAAACTTGCTTCGCACCACCGCTTCACTCCTCCTCCACGTAGAAATTTGGCGGTGAGTTTAATACTTATGTAGAAACATTAGATTTAATACTAATGTATACACATAAATATATACATGTGGCTTTTTATATATATGGCGCCATTTGGAATGTGAACTTACCAATATAATATTATTTCGACCCATACAATGGTGGAATAGAAATAATCATGTAGTCCACTTGTCATCTCCCAATAGGCAAATCGAGCGAATTCGATGAGTGTTGGCAAGCCACGTGTCACAGTGCGATTCGGTCCAATATTGACCAGTTGACCATAGTTGACTTTCCCGTTGACCGAACACAGTCGTTAGAAAGCTCTCGAGATGATCTTCTACACTGACACCATTTAGAGATGTTTAGGAAACTTTCAGAAATGATCCCCTGATCAAAGATCCTCATTATATGGTAGCAACACCCCCTCTTCTTCTTCATCCAACATGGAGGGTTCAAAGAGACATAAATTTTCAAAATTCACAACTGAGTAGATCCTCATGTAGGGAGGCAAATCCAAGTCAAAAGCATTCTTACTAACTTGTTCTAGAATCTCAAATGGTCCATACCAAAGAGGTTTTAGTTTTTTATCTTTTCCTTGTAACCTTTCTCTGCTCAAGTACAACCATACCTTGTCTCTAACAAGGAATTTTTAGTCTTGTGTTGGTCATGTCGCACTTTGTATTTTGCTTGTGATCTGAAAATATAGGTCAAAAATTTTAACTGACCTCAGACCCCTTTAGAGTGTTAATGTTTAACCGAAAAATTATTTTGTTTAAGTGAATCAACTCTAAATCATATGCACAATAATATAATGACCACAGTGCACACAGGTTGATAATGGAGTTCGGAAATAGCCTACGTCTCCAGATTCGTAATCGAACTGATATATTTTCCACTTTAATGACTGTAATTCTAATATAAAATTATAATCTAAGCATGATAATACTGAATACAAAATGGAATAGAACCTGAACACTGAGTAGTTGCTTCGATTGTGAATCAAATATGATCCAGTATTCATCTTCAGGCACAAAGTCCTATGGTATATTGATTGGTCTTCCAGATGCTGCTACGATGTCCTATGGCACCCCACGTCAATTCTCCAGACTCCGCAATATGAAGTGTGGCATAAATGGCCTATTAGGTAGTTTATAGTAACTCCCAATAACAATGATGTGCCTATTAAATAGGTCTTATAAGCCTAAAACAAGATTAGGACTTATCACAAAAATTGCCTTTTTAATATAAGGCTTTACAAAGCTCCTTCGAATAGCTTAGAATCTATTTTATTCCCTCAGGATCCCTTGGAGCTGAATTTCTTTCTCTTTGTTATGTGGAATGAGGCATGTGAGGGGGGCTTTTATAGGCCTAGGAAGCCTGATTTCCTATTTATTTACCTTATCACTCCACCCATATCCTAACCAACTCGATGGCCAAGTTGGTTAGGCCGGTTCAAAGATAAGGGGATGTCGCGGGTTCGACTCACCCACCCCCTATTATGTTGGTCAATTAAATGACCCCGAGCCCGTTGTCATTTTCCATTGCGTGGTTGGCTCACCACATCACCACGTCCACCCTACAAGCTGGCTCCATCACTTGTCATTGCCCAAGTGTCAAGCCCCCCTGTCTATGTTGAGCTAGCAGTGTCTACGCTGCCACGTCCTGTGGATCCCACCATTCCGCTTTATCCACTATGATGTGGATAATCCCACATTCTCCATATAAATCATATGAGGGGGCATAAAATAGCCCAATGCAAATAAGTCCATTGTGGTTAAGGCCACGTAACTCCCATTTTACTGGCCAATAAACATCCTCAATGCAAGGCAATGTAACGCAAGGTGACTCGATCCATAGCTCGATATCTAACTCACTAAATAGGCTAATGGAGAGAACTGGTGGCAGGCCACGTGCTAGCCTGAGGACCCACCATGTGGCAAATTTTTTAATCGATCATGGCTGAAGATGATTTTAATCTTATGTCGAATACCAGAGGCCTATCAACCTGATCATCTTCACATGATCTTACATTTTTCCACTTGTGACTCGCCTGTTGTCTCAGTCTCATCTTGGCATTGAAAAACTTTGACTAGCCACCATTTCCACGTACGGACTCCATTTTCTGCATTCATATAGTCATCGAAAACCTCTCAAAGTGATCTTTTGTATTGTAGTAATCCTGGGAGTTTTAGGTAACATTGTGTCCTCTGTATTGTCATCCAGAGCACACCTCCCCACTAAGAAGGATTTTTTTCCAAAAAATCTATGAACCTCAAATCACGTTGCCAAGAAGAGATCTACGCAATATACTACCAACTCCACAATAAAACATCTGATGGCTCAATCCCTGGGACATGTGGCATCTCACTATGCTGATGAAACCTCCTGGTACTTTTCATCATGTTACACAGACTACACCTTTACACAGAATGAACTTTGGTGACACTGAAGAAGACACTTTACTTAACCTCGTTGCACAACCTTGGCCTCTACACAGTACTAAGAAATGTTTGATAGTGACTTACCATGTTGCATGGTCTCTGCCTATACACAATCCAAGCCCCAATGATGATGAAAATCAGGTACCATCCTTTTGCACAACCATAATGAGTCTCTACACATAATGAAGATCCGACCCAATGCCAAATCCACGACGATCAGCTACCATTCTGTTGCACAGTCACAATGCCTCTACACATAATGATGATCTGAGCTGATCTCTCATGAGCTCAATAATTATGACTTCAACCCCGCTACACGGATACTTCCTCTACATTATACAAAGCCTCTTGTTGACGATGACTATCATGTACCACTTTGTTGCACGACCATGATACCTCTACGCAGAGTGACTTTCTAACATGATGTCAAATGCCAATGGTGATTAGCTACCATTCCATTGCATGGTCACAATGCCTCTACACATAATGACTATCCAAGCTGACACGAGTGAGCTCAACTGTCTACACAAATGGGTGAAAAATCTCCAAGCTTATAAATATGAGTTAAACCATGTATCCAAGTTGTAACAGGCACTCAAAATTTAATTAAGAGATATTATTGGAGTATTAATCAAATTTTCCCAAGTAAGAAAACCTACTGAGTATGGTAAAAGTGTCCCTCAGCTTTTCTCCAAAATTTGAACTCCAAAAAAATATTTCATACTATTCACAATCAAAGCTATGCAATATATAATTGAAAAATTGTTGACTAACCCACTTTAAAGGACTTACACTTTCAGGTATTACCTTATCTTGGGTTGAATTGTCAACTGGTGGTGCATTAAGAACTTCATTTACCTTTGCAACAGGTTTGTATTCCATCTTAACTTTACCATTCTTCTGATGGTTAGATAGATGAAGTTTCCAGCAATTGTCCACCTGTTGTCCATTCCTCTGACAATGAGCACAAAAATTCTTCTTAATCTCCTTTTTTTAGGATGAGGAAATATTTCTTCCATTTCTCAACTCTGCATGACAAGATTGGTCTTTCTGATTTGCCTTGATCTTGACAAACGACATCAAATTCTTCATCATTGTCCTTCTCTTCCAACATCTAGCCACATGATGGTTATGCAATCCACAAAAAGTATAGGGAAAGGATTTCCACATTTTTTAAACATCATAGCCATACTACTTAAGCTGAAAAAGTGGATCAAAATTTGTATTGTGCTTGTGATTATGGTAATAAATTGGAGGTGGAATATCATTAACTCTTCGATGTGTTTTCTTACCACATTCCTCCTATGATAAGGAAGCACTATTTTCCTTCTCAGAATATTTGTGTAGGAATAATGGGGTATACTCTTTGCTTTATGAAGCTTGTACCCCATTAGCATACTTGGAGAAATCTCCAATATTCATTCCCATACTAGGATAACCCAAACCTACAAAATGAGGACAATCCTTGACCCGTATTGGGTTAGCAATGCCTTGGCCATTCTTACCAAGGCCTCTTCCAGAAAATCCCATTTTAGATACCAATTTGGATCCAATGCCTCTAGTATGCTTTTCAAATGAACCAAAGACATCAATACCTGAATCTGAAACCGAATGGGAGGAAGAAGAAGATTCTTGTGGTGAAAAACTTACAGTGCAATCATCTTTCATGGTCTTTGTATCTGAATTCGAATGTATTTCCTTATTCTGATCACCACACTACAACCTTTCCAAGAGCTCTTCCTTGTCTTGCAATTCTAATCTCAAGCGAGCATTCTCCTCTTCCAAGGAGGAGATCGAACTGTTCCACTAGTCAAAACTTGTAAGTTACAATAGTACTTTCACAAGAAAACCTAATGGAATTTTACTTGCCTATCAGTACACCAGTTCTTCGGACGACAAGGGTGAAAAATATCACCCGACTTCCACCTTCCTGATGCACAATCTCCTTCGGCTGTGATCAGCCTTCCCGACGCAAACAATGCGAAGCTAGCACTCCGGTCGACAATCCAGGATTTACAAGTACTTGGTGTGGCGCTATGGGCCAACTAGGTAGTTTGAATAACTCCTAGCCACAAATGTTTCATTTATTATTGCCTAACAAATAATAGGTCAATAACAATAAAACTATACAATGCCTAAATAGTTTAGGTCTTCACACAACAATTTCTCATTCTCCTCTTGGCTCGGACTTCGCCTCCAGCGCTCTAGGAATGAGCTTCTCTCCAAGTTTGTGTGTGATATCTGTCCTTTACCATGCACTAGGTACCCTATTTATACATTTTTAGGGTCCTAAAAATATGCATTTAATATCATCCTTAGGCTATTTTTAACCTAGCCCGTACCATGTAATTTGGGATCAACTACCCATATTGGTGGATTTACATATTTTACATAATAGGATAAATATCCCATGTTTTGGCGCGGCATACATATTTAAATGGGTTAGAAATCCCATAAATGGTGCATTTGGCTAAGGTTAGGCGGTGGGAGATAATGCCTAAGACTGTAAATAGCCTTTCCACGCGCATGTGTAGTGGTCAATGACCACGTTGGAGCATAACCGCCCCCCTACCACCACGTGGATTTGGTACCACGCATGGGTCTCGCCCCTAACAACCGCTTCACCACCTTGTTCGCCACGTGGATGTCCACGCATGGGTCTAGCCCCTAACAACTGCTTCACCACCTTGCAACGTGGTTAAAACATATGCATTTGATTTTGGCGGTTCATACTAATGTTTAAAACATATATATATATATATATATATATATATATGTGGCGTTTGAAAAGTGACCTTACCAAAATAATATTATTTCGAACCATATAATGTGGAATAGAAATAATTCTGTAGTCCACTTGTCGTCTCCCGATAGGCGAATCGAGCGAATTTGACGAGTGTTGGCAAGCCACGTGTCACAGTGCGATTCGGTCCAATATTGACCAGTTGACCAGAGTTGACTTTCCCATTGACCGAACTTTGACCGAACATATCTAGAGCTCCCGATGTCTGTTTGTGGCATTCTCAGAGTCGTTGGAAAGCTCTCGAGATGATATTTTGCACTGACACCATTTAGAGATGTTTAGGGAACTTTTAGAAATGATCCCCTGATCAATGAGCCCACTAGAGATCAAGTATTGCTGAGTGCAAGGCCTAAAGATACCCGACATGAAGAGTCAAAACAGTTGAGGCTAGGGTCATTTGTACGCTTACTCGTAATTGTAAATCCACTATATACTTTCTTCGATGTATGAACAATAGTGCCCAATGAGTACACACTACTCATCAATTATACCTTTGACTAATAGACATATACTAACCAAACTAAATCTCAAAAATCAATAAAGACATAAAAACACAAACACAAACACTGTAGCAATTAGGTGTCTAAAAAAACCTTGAAAATATCTTTTATCCCTAAAAGTTATCTCTACTTTTAATTGTGCGGTAGTACCATTTTATCGGTAAGATTTCTCCATAGTTTCGATTGTATGGCAAATGCCATTTCACACCTCAGATTTCTCAACTTACTTTCGATTGTAGGCCAATAATGGCATTGGCATTGGCATTTGCGAGGCAGTTGGTATTCCACCATGGTTACAGCAGCAATAATGATGAGAGCCACAATAATAACATTCTTAATGGTGAGTGTAAGAAAAAAAAACAGATGCTCTTCTCCTGTATTCTTCATTAAAATGCCATCAATATAATTATTACAGCAGATATGAAAAATGAGAGGGTGCAGGTACAATCCAGACGGGTTAAAAAAATGAAATCCATAAGGACTCCAAATGGCTGACAAAGTATGCTAACCAGCTGACCTCTCAAGTAGACTTCAATGTATACCATTGCAAGGTGTTGCATAACCTTAATCTCGATGCTGGTTTTGAACAACAAAGCCATTTGGCAAGCAAGCTTGTAAGCATGTATGAAACATGTGGGAGTGTCGAGGATGTGCGCCAACTGTTTGATAAATTTACTGACAAACAATGTCATATATTGTGGTGTGCAATGATAAGTGTGTATGCAAAAAAATGGTTTGCATGAGAAAGCTCTCGCACTTTACTTTGAAATGAAATGCAATGGCATATATGTAAATGATTTCAGGTTTTCCTCTGTGCTTAAGGCCTATGCTGGTTTATGTGATCTGAAGTAGGGGAAATATATCCATCTTGACATCATCAAACTTGGGTTTTACTCGCATGTTAACATCGGAAATGCCCTCGTGAATATGTATGTTAAGTGTAGCGAGATAGAAGATTCTCGTCAAGTATTTGAAAACATATTTGAAAGAGATGTTATAACATGGAGCACCATTATCTTGGCATTTGCACAAAATTGGGAGACCTTAATGACTATGGATTACTTCCGTAGAATGCTGGATGATGGTCTCAAACCCAACTGCAAAACTCTGGCGAGCATTCTAACTACGTGCATCGGCATGGAGGCTATGAATTGGGGTAAGGAAATCCATGTTCAGGTAATGAAAAATGTTTTAGAAACCAATGAAGTTGTAGGGAGTGCACTTGTAGCTATGTATGCCGATGCCATAGATTAGAAGGTGCCCTTTGAGTATTTAATAGGGTTTCTCAAAGAGATGGGGTGATCCGAAAACGAGTGTTTTTTTTTTCCACTTTTAAACGTTTTCAAGGATTGTTATTTTTTAATCAACTTGAAGTCTTTTATACTCCAAAAATTGATCAAATACTGATTTAGGACTGTTTTCAAACTGAAATTAAGTTTACAATTTACTCAAAATTTCACTGTTTGATCAAAGCCCAAATTCATTGTTTCATATTTAATTGATTTCTCAATTTAATCAGTTACTGATTATAGTTGCATCTATATTAATATTCTGAATTTAAATTACTTTACAAATATTAGAAACTGAAAATAAAAATTAGAACACAACATCAGATTGTTTACAGGGTTCGGAATTCCTGTCCCTGGGTTCGTGGTGAACCAATCCATTAATAATTTTAAATATGTAAATACAATAACTTTTAAATTAACCAATAATGAATCAAAAACATACAAAAATTTGTTTTATACCTTCAAAGGATGTTAATGGAGCTCAGCCTATGTCCTTCACCTTCCTGATCCACTTGCAGCAATGTCTTCCTTTGGTTCTACGCTTTTGTGTGAATTTAATAGAAAATAAATCTTTCACAAAATCTCCAAATTGGATAAATGATCATATCATTGCAATTATCTCAAAATTCTGAGCAACTTTCATATATAACTCAAGATTTGGAAGTGAGCAGAAGTGCCGCAAAATTGCACTTTTCCAAAACTGCCTCCTTATTCCCTTGACACAGACCTGGTACCTATCCATTACAAATACAAGTGAGCTTCACTTATACCACTTACAAGAAGGTGGTGGGTTGGTAAGGCCTCTTATCTTTTTAGATGAGGTGCTGGGTTCAAATCCCCCTTCCATAGGTTTAGGCGCCCAATTTAGCCACTGACCCCACATTTGGTGGGAAAGGGATAGGATAAGCGTTTAAATAGCTTTTTGTCCACAAAATCCTCCTTATCCCATGGGATTAGGCTTATTCCCGTGGAATGGATTTAAGAAATTATTATTATTATTATTTTAAATCCAAATCCACTAAAAAATTGCCAAGTGTCATGCCCATAATATGCCATTCGTCCATGTCAGAGTGTGTCACGTCATCATTTGACCACAACTTCGACTATGCATATCTTTCGAATACGAACTCAAATTTGGTCCGTTCAAAATGCGTCAGAAATCTTGTGATGAAATCTATACCATGGAACTGATTTTTTTAAAAAAAATTCAACTCCATCAATTTTTCCTTGTCGCCAATTGCCACGTGTCACCTTGTCATTGGTCCACTTATTGACATGTTGACCAAAGTTGACTTTCTTGTTGACTAAACTTTGACTGGACATAACTTGAGCTTAGAGTGTCTATTTTTTACATTATTATAGTCATTGGAAAGATATCTAAAGGATCTACTGCACTGACATGGTTTAGGGAAGTTTAGGGAATTTTTGACATTAAAAAATATCCCCTGATCATGGGGTTTTGTGGGATGCAATATTCCCAAAATGGGTGTTCAATGATGCCTTGAAATTATTTCTCCAGATGCTTTAGAATGCTGTGAAACTGGGTCCATTCACCATTGCCAACATTCTTCTTGCACGTGGTGATTCAACGTCTCTCAAACAAGACAAGAAGATCCATTGTTACATGCTAAAAAATGAAATTGAATTCAACGAAATTATACAGAGTGCTCTTATAACCATGTATGGTCAATAAACGAGTTTAGGGTATGCATGTCGTGTATTTGATAGAATATCTGAAAGAAATTTGGGTTTGTGGACTTCAATGATTTATGTGTATCATGGGTATCCAAAGAAGGCCTTATAGGTCTTTCGATGCATGCATTAGAATGTCGTGAGACCCAATCGGATCACCATCGTCAGCATTCTTCATGCATGTGGTAATTTAGGGTCTCTCAAATAGGGAAAAGAGATTCATTGTTATGTGGTCAAAAATGAAACTGAGTCTGATGAATTTGTAAGGAGTGCTCTTGTAACCATGTATGGTCAATGCAGGAGTTAAGAGGCTGCACGTCATGTATTTGATAGAATATCTAAAAAATATGTGGTTTTGTGGAATGTGATGATTATTGTATATTGTCAGAATGGGTATCCAAATAAGGCCTTAGAAATTTATTGTCAAATGCATCAACATGCCATAAAACCTTATCCAACCACCATTGTTGCCATTCTTCCTACATGCAATGAAATGTTTGCAGTGTACAAAAGGAATGAAAACGTGGGGACGATGATCGATGACAGGGATATACGATCCCTAGATAAATGTAGTTGGATTGAATTTAAGAATTAAATTCATTCCTATATGCTTCTAAGCTACCTTTCCTTATTACCAAGACAATCCATGTTTGTGGTAATTATCATGCTACTCTTAAGATCATTTCTACAATTTTTGACCATCAAAGTATTGAGAGGTACAAAGCCTTACAGTCATCTTCATGTGGAGCCTACTGGTGGCATTGTGACAAACACCCATGGAAATGAGAAAAATCCTATGTATATTTGTATGGTTCACCTCATGTTGGTGTTCTATGCTTATTTGCATGATTCACCTTATGTTGGGGTTCTATGCTTATTTGTATGATTCACCTTATGTCAAGGTTCTGTCATAATTGAGGTTTTATTATTTGTTAACCCGAGCAATATTTGGACATGGTTACATAGAATTTTGAAATTTATAAACTTCTGCTTCCTAAAAATTTAATAGAATTTAATAGACTCCCTCATGATTATTTTGGAGGTTCCTCTTGCACTCCCAGGGTCAGTTTAAAGCTCATAAATAAAAATTTTGCTTTTACTTGAGAGAAGAATTCAATTTATCCTTAGCACCTATAACATGTAGATGTGGCTTGAGCTAGCCAATATATTAGGAGAACACTATATGTGAATCTTTGTCATTAAACCGATAGGTGATATTGTGGAGCAGCCACATTTACAGATCCCCATGAGGACCACCGGTATAGTCAAGGGTCAATCTGCACTATGATTTGTTTGAAGCATGAAATGATAAAACCTTATCATTTGGTTTCAAATTAGATATGGCTGGTCTAGATAGTACTTGAATTCTAAAGTTTTTCCTACAATTACTTTAGGACAAGTGGCAGATCTACTGCCTGCATACTATTATTGTCATTGTTTGCCATGCACATAAGCTTGTAAAAAAAATCAGTCCACTGCAACAATCTCACCATCATTTCTACCAGCCAGAATCAACACACAGAGCACATACCATCTTCTCTCCTCCCTGTTAAAATACAACACTTTATATAGAATAAAGATGTATGGTTCCAAGTAGTTGTTGATAACCAACAAATAGTTGTAACTAAATGTAATTACTCCACTCAATAAATAAACCTTTGTCTGTGTCATTTGAACAGTGCAGTTTGCATTTTGTATTCTTTCTTCTCTTTGCATATGCTAACACTCCTATTGGAGTGTCCAAGGTTGCAGTTCGAGGAAGCCTCTGACCGACTTTATTTGAACTGAAAACATTTTGTCCAGGAAACCATATCATTGCATGTATTTGGAAATAGTTGCAACAGTACTTGGACTTGGAAAAATACCAAATGAAATAGTGGCAAAGAAGTGAATAAATTCCTCCATTCGAGGCCAAGATCAATTGTGGTTCTCCTCTTGGGAGGGAAAGTATGGACTCTTATACATTAAATTAGAATCTAACGTTGGGAACACCATTTTTTACAAATAAGAAACTGGCTTAGCAGATTATGTTGGTCAAGTTATTTTAGTCACTTTTTAGCAGGCAAACTGTGATGCAGTATCCTTTGTTGTTCAGAAACATGAGTCGTAAAAGGCAAAAAGAGAGAAAAATGTGACTGTAGCAATACCCATTTCGTAAATCTAGTTTTGGATGGAAATCATGACCTCTACATGGATGGTAATTAAACGAGAGCAATAATGTAATCCCAATCTGAAATGCCTTTAAGTTCATTTGTTTTAATTGCAGATGAATTTTCTTAAGATCATCTAAATGTTAAAGCATAAGTGAAGTGGGACTCTTCTGGACAATCGTGAATATGTTCTCGAGCATACGTGGGGAGCTTAAGAGATTCTAATGCATTCCAATTTCACTTAGAGTCGTATTCTGAATCAATGAATTGTTTTCTATGCTTCTTTTTTTGAAAGGTTGTGAATGCATATTAATACTCCTATGACTGATGATACTCCTAGTCAACAACTTTATGTCATACTATATATATGGAGAAATTTCCTTGATTAGGGAGCATTGGGCTGGAAAAAGACTGGAGGGTTTCCCTATTAAGTGTGGGGTAAATCTATCCTGGCGATTAGGATCCATGAACCCCATGCGATAGACCATAAGATGCCATACATACAATGCCCATGTGTGGTACCCAGTTATGTAGACGTGGCATCTAGTCAGCACAACCCATTTACAACTGGCATCAATGGAGTCACCTGCCGATTTTACATGGTCTGGGAGTTTCATTTTTGTCATTTACACACTCATGTGTGATGACTAGTCAAGGAATGAATGGTGTTCGAGGATTATTATTAATATGTGCAATTAGGAAGCGTTATCAATGATAATATCAATTATATATCGTGTGATCGTAATTGTATAATTACTCACCGATAAATGAGTAATTGGTACTATAGTAAGCATGTTGTGGGCCAGTATGATTGTTATAACAATTATATAACAATATATCAATACGGGTTTGTATACCTGAAGTTTGTATACTTCCGTAATTTTATAGGAAGGTTGTTCAAACTACATTCTTGAGACTATTTAATAGCCTTCTATTGTTATAATATTGAGTGGACGTACGATGTAATATTGTATATCATTATTCTGTGTAAATCTGGCTTACCATCTTCAATATGAGTCATCAGAGCGAAGGCAATCCATTTAATGGCTAAGATTCGAACAACTCACGTTGGATTTAAGGTCGAGCTTTCCATTCGTGTTCCTTCATGCATCTTGTGATACAAGTTCACATAGACGTCTGTATTGCTTACACAGTTTGCATATATATCTGTTGAGGCGATGTGTCATGCTTGCAAAGCTCAAACAGGTCAAGTTGGGAAATGTACATGACAGTACCTGCGCAGCACTGACTCCACTCGATATTTGGCTCATATTATATTTATAAGTCTGTCTTCACGGATTCCTAGCTACGCATTAATAAAGACTTTTCGGAAGTGGAAGTATGGAAACTTTTCATCTCAAAACAAAAATGCAAGTAATGAGGAACTATGCTCGGCTGTACAGTTTCTAGAACAATGGGATTCAGATTACGGGCATGCTCTTTATTGTCTTAAGACATCAATCTCGAATGATAGATCGGTACTGGATTGTTTGATGAGTAACTCTGGTCAAAGACTAAATGACCTCCCAATGTTGTCAGGATCTACCTATGCTTCCATTTACTGCAAATATACTGTTCAGCCGCTCAGTAGTACTAGCTAATCGAGAAACACTGTTCAGTAGAAGGTGATAGGAGATATATTCATTGTACTCGAATAATCCGGTCACTAACTATCCAGCAGTATGTACCTTCTTTACCCAACAACCTGCCAGCATAGTTTGTCAATTGAGTAAAAATGGTATATATTCTTCTGGACATTCTGCCAAACCAGATCTGTTTTTGTCATACTTGTTTGACAAGACAGTAACATGAATCAATTTCTGATCTGGCATTGGAGGAAGGTGGTCGGTCATTGATGTTTGGTGATCTGGTATGTGACCAACAGGAATACAGTTGTCAATGTTAGGACATCTCCACCATTCAGAACGTAGCAGTAAGCTACAATGCCTTAGGTTGGAAATCATTGATCACAATTATGTTGACTTTATTACATTTGGAGCAGAGGAATATTGCCCCTATGTATTTTTCAGATCGACTGATCCACTAAACTCAGGTGTTCAGTTTATTTTGTCAGATATTCCTTAGGAGGATGGATTTCCACGGATTCTGAAGCACACTGGTCATCTTGTGGATGGAGGCGTCCAGTATTTAACAATATCATTGGCGATGCATGGTTAGATGGCTTGCCCAGCTCATTGCGAACTCAGATAAGGTATTATGTAATTTGATATTCACTTGATAGTCATTTCTATATATTTTTCAATCATTTTGTTATGAAGGATCTTATCCCTATAGAGGGGGATATCCATGTAGCAAATTTAGAAAAGTAATTTGATTCTTATTACTTTTTACCAATATATGAGACGTAGACCACAGCTGAGACAATAGATGGTTGATTTCTCCGACTCCCCTGAGAGTGCATTTTTCGTTGAAACCGATGCTCTAAGGTATAGATGGTCAAATTCCACTTATTGAGAAAATTCAATGAGTCTCAATTTTCACACAGTGTTGCAAAGTCAAGATCCAGATGCAGTTCGATTGAACAAAAATATTTGGAGTCTTAGTACAGACTGGAACAAGAAACCAGCACCTTCAGATCTGACCAGATATAGTAGAATGGGACATCTTCACGGTTTTGATTAAAGCCAAAGCTCATGGAGATGGCCTTGGCCCTTTCAGCCATTGGTGAATTACATTACTGGTCAATGAATCTACGTAATAGAAAATTTGAAGGACCATCTTGGGATATATCTGGGATTCATGTGGACGACGAGGATGCAAAATCTGCAGTTCTGCTGAATTTTACCACCCACAATACAGTAATGTTGTTTTCACTCTTGGTTAGATACCTTCCAACTCATTGGAAGATATGATATCAGCTCTTCTGTCTGAAGAAAAAAGGACTAAAGAAGATATAGAAGAAGATTTACGGCAATGTATGTGAAAAATAAATAACAAACTTTGTCTTGTTTCCAGTTTAGTCAAAAAGAGGGAGTGTTAAGATATAACACTTTATTGCATAGAAAAAAAGGACATATGGTTCTAAGTAGTTGTTGCACAACTCGAGGCAAAGATCTTCTCAGTGGAAAATTGTAACTGCTCCACATCTCAACAAATATAGCTTGTAGCAAGAATCATTCTGAATCAAAAGATGAACGAGTGATCCTGATGTATTCTTTCTTCTCTTAGTATATTCTGAAGACTCCCTTAGATTTCTGAGTTCAGATGACCTGGACCAAATGGATTTGCACAGGAGGATTTTGGAGGACAAGCAGCGTCCTCTCCGTACAGTCGCCAACGACGGGGCCGCATACTTGGAATCTGGATCCACATGTGTGCAGTGGTGGTTTTTTCATTTTCAGTGTACTTGTTTTGCAGAGTGATGGTTTTTTTGAAGTATGGACCCTTATAATCAGAACCTAGATATAACTGGAGGAGTCATGTTTTCAGAATACTCATGTTCTGGGGGAGCAGGAGAATATTAGTTGTTATTTTATGACTCAAGGGATGGTTATCCAACTAGTGTGAAGCTTTTGGATCTTGGAGATTCAGAAACTTCGGGCGCCCAGGGAGGAAGGGAAAGTCCCACAGGAACCTTTTAAAGAGGAAGGGAGCATGACCTACATACATTCGGCTTGTACACTACGCCTTTACGAGGGTACAATGAGATCCCAATCTATGGAGTTTTTACCTGGTCTAAGTTCAAGTGCTTTCATTGGAGGTGGTTAAATTTCTTTGAATATGGTTCTTCTTCATGTTAAAGCATTAAGTGAAGTGGTGAATATTCTGGATTTACACAATATGTTCACACCAAAGGGGTCGAATGCTTAAGGAATCTAATGGTGTTCACATTATTATAAATATAGATGCAATTATGATTATCAATGCAATAATATAATTATATATGTGAATGATGTAATTGTATATTTTACTCACGATAAATGAGATAATCCTTTTTATTTTTTATGTATTGGCAAATAGTTTTTTGAAAGGGACTATCCCTTGAGAACAAAAGAAGGCATTGAGAGCCGGAATAAGAGTGAGAATCAGAGAGAATGGATCAAGATCCAAGTGTTACGATAAATGAGTAATTGGCTTTGTAAGTCTTGTTGATAGGATTGTTATGAACCCAATTATATAGACAATAATATGCAATACGGGTACAATGCCCATTGTTTGTATACTTCCTAGTTTTATAGGAAGTTTTTCAAACTACATTCTTGGCTATTTAATAGCCTTCTATTGTTATAACTAGTGTGAGTGAGTCACCTGCCGATACATATTGTAGTATCATTATTCTGTGTAAATCTGGCTTACCATCTTCATATACCACATAAGAGAGATAAAAGTATCTATACTCTTGTATTTTTTGGCTAGTCAATGAATGTGTTGTGACACCTACTCATACATACACATACATATCCACACACACACACATGCATCTGTATATGAATGTTTATACATGCTTATGCATATACATATAATGTACATGTATGTACGAGAATACATATACATATGTATATGTAATGGTCTCACATACCTGGACATTTGTATTATCATATGGTAGTGTTGTTTGTTATATACACACTGTGTGTATACCACAGAAGAGAGATAAAACTATCTATACTCTTGTCTTTGTTGGCTAGTCAATGAATGTGTTGTGACACCTACTTATATATACATATACATATCCACACACACACACATATGCATTTGTACATGCATATGCATATACATATAATTTACATGTATGTACGAGTATACATATACATATGTATATGTATATGTAATGGGATCACATACCTGGATGTTTGTATTATCATATGGTAGTGGTGTTTGTCATATACACACTGTGTGTATACCACATAAGAGAGAGAAAAATTTCTGGGTTGTGTTGGGTCAATGTCACGTCTGCAGAACCGGGTTGTACACATTGATGTTACATGTATGACATCTTATAGTCTATCTTACGGGGGTAATGCAACCCTGTCGTCGGGATAGACAACTCTGAATGTGATGTGACACCTAATTATACATACACATACATATCCATACGTATACATACATACACACACATACACATATATGTATGTATGTTTATACTTGTGTGTATATATATATATACACATATATATGTACTGGTCTCACATGCCTGGATGTTTGTATTATCATATGGTAGTGTTGTTTGTCATATACACACTATGTGTATACCACAAAAGAGAGATAAAACTATCTATACTCTTTTTTTGGATGGTGATGCAGAGGCTAATGTCAATCAACTACCTAAAAAGAAACACATATTGGAATCATATGTGTACAATTCATTTATTACAATTACTTGAAATCATTTTTGACTACTTGGTCTTGCTGTTTTCCCACAACCTCTTTAACTCCTAACTTTGTTTTTTCCTCTTCTTGAGACTTAGCTTTTGGTTTTAGACATTCATCCTTCCTTTACTCCTTACTCTGTGATCTTATACATATCCTTACTCCATCAATCTCCTTCTTGCGTATGGTTAAGCCCCTTGAATTCTACTTTGATTTGTTCCCTCAAGTTGTTATCTATTGTAGCAAGACATTTTTAAGGTTGCTTGAATAAGACCATTTATAAAATTTCTTCCTTACCACTCAGGATCTAAAAACATATTCTTATTACCAATTATCTTGTAGGTCATCCTTCCTTATGAGTTACATTTTCAACCATTGTCCAGTAATTGAAGTTTCACTGATATAAGTGTCCAAATATGATTGTTCAAGTGAGATTTGAATGTGTTCCTTTCCTCAATCATTGAACCTTCTCATTCAAGCTATAATTCTTTGATATTATATTCTTGCACCACCTTGCCATAGACTCCTCATTCTTTCCATCTCTAATAATGATATTTTGATCTCCTTACTACTTGTCCACTTCTCCAAACTTTTCCAACATTCCTCTTCATTCTTTTTACTCCCATAACATTTATACTAGCAAGTAGGGCAAAGTTTTCTTGAATTGTGTTAGGATATATCCTCATAACCTTATAAAAAATAGAGTATGCTTAAAAATTGTTGTCCTGTCAGGGATTTGGTTTAGTTCCATTGAAAAATTCACTATTAAATTCATTCCATATCTCTGCCACATGCCCATGAACCTATGTACCAAGTTTCAGTCCTTTTCATTGGTTAATTTTTAAGTTACACACAATTTTATATTCCCTTGAAACCCTAGCCATAATAAAACTTGAGAGCACTTAATTTGATTTGAAGAAGATATTAGACTTCTATGTTTCCATGGCTTGTCAAGACTCAAAATACATTCCCTAGACCTATTACATAGTTCTAAAGCTTGTAGACCATCCACATATTATGAATTCACCTCACTCCTTCCATTTTTTGAGTTTCATAGTCCTTAAAGGATTAAAATACAGTCTCTTTACCAGCCACCTTTTAGAGCTTATTCTTTCTTAAATGTTAACCATCAAAATTGAGGAATTTTACCCATGAATAACACTACCAAACCTTCAGGAACATGTATCATGCATTTCTTAAACTTCAATGACAAGGTCTTACTTCAACCTTCTTAAGTTATTCTTACCTCTAGTCTTGGATTCTTGTAACCTCACTATGTAAGAATACATGCAAATTCATTCCTCATTTATTCAAAGACTCCTTCCCTGTAACTCATCATTCAATCAACATTTCATGTCAAGTAAACCTAACATGTTGAATCATAGAAAAATAAAATAAATCATTCCATTAATAGAATCATCAAAGAAATGTCAACATTTAATGCTCAAAGAAAGTTACTACTAGCAATTGCATGTGAATTGCGCAATGGAGACACCAAAGGGGATGTAATGATGAAGATAAAGTTGAGGGAGTGAGACATTTTAGAAGGAGAGGTGATAGGTAAGGGGATTAAGGGAGGACAAAGCCACTACAAGGAACATTAGTGAAACTTTACTTTTATACGAACATGTGCCATATTTGTTAATAGCTTGAAGGAAAAAGTAGGTTCAGGTTGATGGACATATAGAAACATTATTAAGGAGATTTGTAATAATGCAAGTAGTGATTGATCAATACACCCAATATTATTAGTCGATGTTTGCAATGTCAACCCTCATTTTTTGGGGTAGTTATAAGAGACTATTGTAATAGAAATTTACTTACACGTTACCCGAAACACTTTAAAGACAAACATCTGTGGAGTGGAGTAGGCATCTCAGGTTGGAAATTTCATGCACATTTATAACTAGGGTTTATCTGTATCTAACAAGGTTCTAATTACATCTACCATCATAAATGATATCGATTATGTTGGTCGTCAACGACAATCGACATACAACGGGCTTTGCTATTTTATTTTATTTTATTGTTTTGCATCATTTAGGTATTCTATTCGATGACATAAAATTTGTTAGGTGGGATGAAGATGTGAATGAAAAGTTGGAAATATAAATGTGGGAATAAAATACTTTCATGTCCCACACCAATTCCGTAACTTAGATTGTTCCTACCCAAACAATATATGCTATATGTTTGACACTGTTTCGTCTCAATCTCTATCAAAATATTCAAGTGAGTGAAATTTGTGCTTAAATAGGAAAAAATGGAAAAATGAGGAAAACAAATAGGTTTCAAGTTCAAATCCCAACAACAATGTTTATTCTTTGTATCACTTTGTATGATAATGGTAGAGTTTATTAGGCAATAGAGCTTTGCTATTTATTAATTTTATGTTTTTATATAGAATTAATGTTTTCAATTGGATGGTGTTCAATTTATTAGATAAGTCAAAGACACGAATGAAAATATAGAAATAAAAATATTTGAATAAAATACCTACATGTTTGACACCTATTCCATAGACCAGATGATTCCTACCCAAACAATAGCTTCTATATGTGTTAAACTTTATTGTCTTGATCTCATTCACATTTTCGACGTGAGTGTTTTTTTTATTGATAAGGTGGGTTGATGGGACCCATTCCCATTTACAAAGTTGGGCTTGAATACCTAGAGAATATCCAAACGAAGTTGGGCAATAATCCTCCCATAAAATCCAAACCAAACCTACATACACAAAGCAATGCAAACAAACAAAATTAAAACATAACAAAGGTGTCCTGATCGAAGTTATTTCCCACCCTGGGATGGAAAATAGTCTTCGATACCACACATAAGACCTTTTTTATTTTTCCTCTTCTTCACTTCATTCCACTTGCCTGTGTCAGAATGAAAAATTATCATAAGATCACTAGGATTTCTTGGGTCTCCCATATTATCAGGTAAAGAGTTTTGATCCGAATCCGATTTTTCAGGTGAAAGTTCTCTTTTCGTTCCTCCAACTAACTCTCCATTCTCATGTTTTCCTATTTTTGAATCCCTCTGTTCATTTTTTGTAGTTTCTGTTGTCTTTTTTTCGGTTCCCACCTTGAATGCTGAGGTGGACACCAAATTAGGATTCACAAATCCCCATCTACTAGAAGCTGTTGATCTATTCTTTTTAGCAACGTGTTTTATTTAAAGGAAAAGAAGCTTGCAAATGTCTTGGATTATTGCATGATCTTAATCTAAAAGTGGTATTTTCATAATCCACCACCTGTGAATGCTGAATTTTTCCAAATTTTAACAGGATATGATCTAGTAGTCCTTTACTCAGATCAATTTCAACACAAATGTGAGCATAAATGCAAAGCCCAAAGTGATTTCTTTCTAAATCTTCTTTAATAAACTTTCACAAGACATTGCCAATATCATCCAGAGCATACCATAAATGCAGAGGAAGGTTAGGAAGCCTCACCCAAACCGATGTTTTGGTAACCAGATGGGTATTCAGATCAAATTCTGGAAACCATGGAGTCAAATACAAACCGACGTTACGCTAGAACCAAGGTCCTTCAGATAGGCAATGCTCATGATCTTATGTTTCTCTAAAATGTACAATAATAAAACCCCTGGAACAAAGAGATATTTCACACATGTTGGACCAATTTTCAAATATCCATTGGTATAATGTAGTAGAGGAAGGCCATAGGCCATTGAAGCGCTTGATCACAACATCATGAGCAAGAGTTTGATAGTATTCCTCTACCTCAGGGTTTTTAATTTCTAACACTGGGATTTCTTCTGCTAGATCCAATAGGTACGGTTGGTATCCGAAATCATTTCCACTAAAATTTCCTAGAATATACTTAAATGAGGTAGGCTTAGAAGGATTAGATAGACCCCTATTTCCAAAATCCCCAACCCCTGCTTTCCCGAGTGGCTCGTTGTTTTTCCCTCCAACTCCAGGCCAATTCGCATCCTTGGACAAGATACTATGTGGATGTAGATTAGCATAAGAAACCCACTCCTTCTTCTCCCTTTTCCATCCCCCCTACACTTTGTCGTAATCTCTTTGCCCCCGGGAACTATGGTGAGACCATCCTGAAGATTTGTTCTTGCCCCAGGTATGGAATATTTGCTCTCGCCATACCTAATTTAGATTTCTACTCTCTTCACAGATTTCATGTTTTTCTCCATTATCTCCCTTCCTTACCAAGTTGCCTTCAATGACACTCCCATTTTTCGATGTGAGTGTTATTTGTGCTTGAAAAATCCAAAATGAAAAATTGCATAAAATCCAATAAGTTCTAGGTTTGAAACCCAATGAGATGAGTGATAGGTAGATTTTATCTACCGATCAAGATTTATTATTATTTTTATTTCATTCCATGAAGGTGTTTAATTGGATGATGTTTAATTTTATATATAAGATGAAGACACAAATCAAAGGAAGGGAAAACATTTCTTGGAAATAAAAACATGCATGTCCCACTCCTAATATTTCATGGCTAGCAAATGATAACTAGCATCTTTTCTCCACTTTATCATCTTGATATTTCTCACATTATTTATGTTCCTACAATTTACACTTAAATGGCCAAAATAAAAAATGTGGAATATCCAAATAGGTTCCAAGTTTGAAACCCAACCACAATGGTTGCTTCTTATAACAAGCACTTTGTAGGCTCTCTTTTCAATTTAAAGTTAGAGTAGTTAACAAAAAAAATAGGTGATGCATGGAAAATTATTGATAATTGAACCCCCCTATTTAATTTCTTTGTCTGGATAACTAAAGATTTGCTTTTTTTTACGTCTCTAAGGTTTCTGATTAGATGACATTTAAGTGTTCAAAAAGAGGAAGACACAAATGGAAAGTTAGAAAAATGAGGTTAGAATCAAATACCTTTGTGTCCCACACCAATTCCATAGATCAGATTGTTCCAAACCAAATAACATATGCTATATTTGCTCGACATCTAGCTCGCATTATATTCATCGGTGCAATTTGCATGTAAAGAGGCCAAAATAAAAAATGGTGAAAATCCAACATGGGCTAGGCTCAAAGCCCAACTGTCGGGAAAATAAGTGATGTACTAATAATCAACGATAAGTGAGACCCTTTAGTTTAAGCTCACATAATTTTGGTAAAATAGGTAATGTGTGAAGAAGCATTGATAATTGATCCCCTCTAGCAATTGGTTATATAACACACATAAATATTTTATTTGTAAATCAAGAATTTCTAATTTTTTATGTTTTTATTTTTACAACATTAAGGTTATCAATTGGAAAAATTTCAATTTTTTGGATAGGAGGAAGAAAACAATGGAAAGTTGGAAATAAAAAGGTTAAAATTAAATACCTACATGTACTGCACCTTTTCCATGGCTCAAAAGGTAACACCCAAATAATATATGTTATTTGTGTCCCTCTTTTTGTTTTCTTGATCTCATTCACACTATTCACTTGAGTGTAATTTACACATAAAGGGACCATAATAAAAAGTGTGAAAAATTCAATATGTTACAAGTTCGAATCCCAATCTTAAAGTTTCCTTCTCAGAGCACTATGAAAAGAGGCGATGTATGAATAATCGTTGATACCTAAGTCCCTATAGTAGTTGGCCATACATTTTAGACAATATAAAATTTTAGACTGAGACTCCATTATCCACATCAGTGCACTTTGAGCTTAAAGTGGCCAAAATAAAAAATGAGGAAAATCCGATAGGTTCCAAGGTCAAAACCCAACCACATTGCTTTAGTCATTTAGCACTTTCTAGCCTCTCTTTTCACTTTTAATCTTGAGTATATGCAGAAAAAATGTGATGTCTGAAAAATCATTGATTATTCAACCCCTCTAAGGAATAGTCATGTAAGTGACAAGTATATTTTATTTTCAAATCAAACTTTTTTGTATTGCATTGTCATGGTTTTTGATTGGATAACATTTGATTTGTTAGACAATATGAAGACATCAATGGAAATTTGGCAGGTAAAAAATCAAAATTAAATAACGACATGCACCACACGCTTTCCATGGCTTAAATTGTAACACCTAAATGATATTCTTTATTTGTGTTCCACTTTATTGTCTTGATCTTGTTCATGCTATTCACACGAGTGAAAATCATGTTTAAAGGGGAAAAAAGATGGTTAAAATCCAAGAGGGTTTAGGTTCAAAACCCAACCGTAATATTTTCTTCTTGTAAAATTTTTTAGCCCCCCTTTCAATTTTAAGGTCGATCAACTGCAAGAAAGTAGGAGATGTCCAAAAACTCATCAATAATTGAGTCCCTCCCTTGGTTGGAAATATATGTCTTCCAAATAAATTTTTTATAATGAGACTCCCTACAATTTCTTATGTTGTTGAGTACAAACTGCTCTTTTTTTACAAGGAAGGATTTTTTAAATTACTACTTGAGTTGTTATGTCTGACTACAATGAGTGGATCGTATGATGTTTGGGCACACATAGATGGAGCTAAGAGTGGTAGTGGCCACCCAAATAAAATGCATCTACGTTAAAAACAAAAAAAAGGATCTTGCATTCACAACATTTTTTTTTCTCTTAGTAGATGTACCTTGGTTATTAATAAGACCATCAAACCATACATGTAATGTACACATCTGAAGGTGATTCATATCTAAATTGAAAAGTTTTAAACTTCAATCATGTTGGATCTAAAAGCAATCCCACATAAATGTAACCCAAAGCAAAACAAAAATGATTTAAAGGACCACAACTATATTAATTCCTCTTACACCATTCTTCCTATCATACTACCTTACAAATTATTTCTTCATCTATGTGTAGCTCTCCTATTTAGGTATAGTTGTCATTAAAAGATGAAGTGAATGAATTGTAGAGTTGGATGCAATGTTCATTCACTGCCAAGATATTAATGGGTGTAATGGAGGCACAATTAGAATTGGGGCCACCTTGTTCTAATTATTTTTGTTAACATATTTTGTTTTGGATAATCCACAGGATTGTAAGATGAGATTGTGGGCTCTCTAATCAAGCAAGAGGAAGCACGTACCCCAAAAAATTGCAATGCAATGTTACCTAGTGGTAATAGAAATATTGAGAAGTTTCTAAACAATTGTGTTAATGCACAACAAGTGCTCACATACCACAATCCTGTTGTTTGTGTAGACCGAGATAAGCTCCAAGATATCCAATATTTGTTTGGTAATTTTCCCATTTACTTTATGGAGGAGCTCCGTTATCTAAATGATTGTTCTGAGTTGGATGAATTTGAGCCTATTCAACTTTAGGAGGAAAAGGCCGTGAAGACATCACAATTCCATTTTTTACGTTTTCATGTCTGCTTCTGAGAGCACAAAAAATTGAAAACAAACACATGAATAGTGGATTTAGAGAATGTTGATATGGATTAAGTTGTGAATGGTCAAGATTAGATAACCACTGACATGTTGTCAGAATTAGCTCCTTTTATCTAACTTGAAGAAATGCCTTCAACGTAAAAAACAAGATGATGCTCCTGCATCATCTAGGTATTCAATGAATGTACTGTGACACCTAATTATACATACACATACACATACACATACACATACATATACATATACATATACACATACATATCTATATGTATATATTTATATGTATATATATATGCATTTGTATATGCATGTGTGTGTATATATATATATATTTATGTATGTATGTATGTATGTATGTATATGTATATGCATATGCATGTATAAACATGCATATACAAATGCATACACACACACACACACACACACACACACACACACACACACACACACACACACACACACACACACACACATACATACATATATATGTACATGTATGTGTGAGTACACATATACATATACATATGAATATGTACTGGTATCACATACATGGACATTTTTATTATCATATGGTAGTGTTGTTTTTCATATACACATTATGTGTATACCACAAAAGAGAGATAAAACTATCTACACTCTTGTATTTGATGGCTAGTTAATGAATGTGTTGTGACACCTACTTATACACACACATACATATCCCCACACACACACAGACACACAGACACACACACACACACACACACACACACACACACACACACACACACACACACACACACACATGTATGTATGGGTATACATATACATACAGTAGCCATGGTCACAACCCAGTCATTCAATCACCATCCAAAACAAGAGAAAGGATGACAAGGTGGATGGAAAAAGGTGGTGCATTTAAGAGGTTTAATGCATTTCTTTAGTTTTTGTTATGCAACCACCAGACTCTGCAATTTTAATTATTCACTCTAAGTTTAATAATGTTAAGCGCCAAAAAAATAACTCCAACTAATTTGATTCCTACAACATGTGAATGTAGGAGATTTGAGAGTTGGCTACATGCCAACTTTTGGAGGTGTTACAGCCTAGTCATTTAATTTCCATCCAAGACAGGATTGTATGACCCACATAAGATACACAATAAGATTCCATACATGCATCATCCATTTCTATCTTTTTTAGTACACACACAATGTGTATATGACAAACAACACTCCCATATGATAGTACAAATGTCTATGTATGTGAGACCAGTACATATACATATGTATATGTATACTCGTACATACATGTACATATATATGTATATGTACATGTACATACATATGCATGTATACACATACATATACAAATACATGTGTGTGTATACGTATGTGTATGTATGTGTATACCTACATATACACACACATACACATACATAGACATATACATATACATATACATATACATGTGTGTGTGTGTATCTATATATGTATGTGTATACATGCATATGCATATACATATACATATGTGTATGTACTGGTCTCACATACCTTGATGTTTGTATTATCATATGGTAGTGTTGGTTGTCATATACACACTATGTGTATACCACAGAAGACAAAAAAAAGTTTACAACAAAAAACGCATTAAAAAGAAATAGTTATATGTAACATATATGTATATGTATATATATGTTTTAGAGAAAAACATAATAATTACTACTATTAACTCATTGTATTGTTTGGCATATACACTCAATAAAACACATGTATGTGGGACCAATGCATATTCATATCCATATCCATACATATATATATCCTTATGTATATACATAAACACACACACACATACATACATACGGGTGTGTTTTCATTATACACACAAAAACCACATTGTGTATACCACATAAAAAGTTTGTATACGACATAAAACACATAAAAAAGAAACATTTCTATGTAACATATATGAATATGGATATGCATAATACACACACACACACATTCTTATACATATATGATACACTACTTATACCACTTAATATGTAGTAATACATAAACATTTGTATTTTCATTTGTATTGATATATACACACAAAACAAAGTGTGTATACCACAGATAACACACTAAAAAGAAACATGTATATATATGCATGTCTTGGAATGCAGATAGTTGTATTGAAAAGGTAAAACTTGCAGTGTTTAATATGCCAAATAAACATGTTGTTTATTGTTACTTATGATAGATGTTTTTCCATTGTAAAAGTTAAACATGGTTGTCATTCAAAGATTGGAAATTCATGGAGTGTCGAATACCTCAGAAAATATTACATGCTCATTGTCCATATTATATGACCTTGATGGCAGCAAGAAAGTAGAGAGAGACACCATTGTGGGAGATGTTAGTATGACCATCCACTAGGCTGAGTATAGGGCCTTGATATTAGGTCTTGAGGAAGTGATACATCTTAAAGTTCAGAACATTTGTGTGTTTTTGCATGATATGCTTGTGGTGAATCAAATGAAGTGTGTTTTCTAATGTAACTTTTTGTTCTCTATCTTTAGGCGCTAAAGATTGTATCTCACTTTGAGAAATGTTCATATTTACATCTAAAGGTTAATAGAGGTAGGTTGGATGTATGTCAAGTGTCTAGGGCCACTATAAACGAAGAAGTGGTAGTGTTGTTAGCACTTTCCATGGATGAAATTGTAATATGATATACGTACACACTATAACTCCTTTTTTGTTATGTACATGCCTATTTTTAATTATTTAATGGCTTAATACATACTATGTGTGATGTATTTTTGGAATGGTAGACAAATTTTTATCGCAGGAATAATGCGGCCCATTGATAAAACATTACGATTGTTATTAGAATAGGATAAGACATTGCAGGCATCGTACTCTTCCATGGTGTATATGCATAACAAAATATATTTAGGCATTATATCTATCCATTTGGTTATTGTTAAGCTTAATAATGATTTTTTGTTATGCATTCCTACAGAGGAGATTGTCATTGCTGCAATTGGATTTATCGATGATGCATTCTGCGGCCATTGTGTCTTCATCGTAAGTAAGAATACATGCTTTTTAATTACCTTTTCCATTGTTGTAATTGAAAAATTAATGATTGCATTAACTTTTATGTCCAAGTTGATTCTATAAGTAATTAATGCATTCTTATTTCAGGCACATGTGGCTGGGCCTTCCATCATAAGATCACAATGACATAGGTGGAGAATGTACCTTTATATATCTTCTTCAGTACGTGTGTGTGTGTGTGTAATTGATATAATAATTGTTTTAACATTGCTATTTGAACATTTGTTTGACTTTGGTATTATTTATTGTGTGAGTAATGAGTTTTTATTTGAATTATTGATTGAAGGACGCTAAGGAGGTTACACCAAAGGTTGATTCGCCATCAAATATAAATGAGGATATCACTGTTGAGGAGGTAAAATCACCTAAATTTAATGTTGTATTTTCTATCTTAATTTAATTTGATTATAGCTTATTCGGTACGTGTGTGCGTGTTATTACTTTAATAATTGTTTATACATTTCTATTTAAAAATTTAATTTGACTTTGGTATTTTTTGTGTGACTAATGATTTTTTAATTGGATTGTTGATTGAAGGACAATGAGGAGATTGCAGGGAAGGTTGCTTCGCCAACACATGTACAAACAGATATCACTGACAAGGAGGTAAAATCACCTTTATATAATTTTGTATTTATTATCTCAATTTAATTTGATTAACATTATTTACTACAAGTAAGAGCAACGTTCATAATATTCCTATTTATCTAATGTCTCTTTTCAAGATTCCTAGCACGATCTTTGAAAAAAATGAAAGAATTTTGTTGGAGCTCAAAATTACACCCATCCTAGATCAGGATGAACTGGGGATTTGAGGAAACACAAGATTGTATCCAATTCTTGGGACTTGCACTTGAGATAGGCCTCCAGAGAAGGCTGAATTCCTCTACCTATTTCTACTGCTAGAATTACTCAAAGGAAGGGAAATGCAATTACCTATCACTACTGTACGATTCCAAGGGACAAGGGTGAGAAGGATATGCATAAAAGGAAAACCTAAGCTAAGGGGAGGTGATAACACCATAAAGAAGGGGATGAACACACTCATCTGAGTGAAAACAAAGGAAAACATGCACAAGGAGGGCAAACAACCATGACATAGTTTGAAATAACATTCACGCATCTATTTTCATGGATCACAAATGAGAAGGAACCTATAGGGACATGAAAATTCACAAAAAACCAAAAACTCAAGGAGAAAGGCAAGAAGATTTAATAAAACCAAGCTATGACAGAGAATATCCACAAAAAAAATCTTTTATTACTTCCAAAAGATGTAGAATCAATTATAATGGTAGAAGAGGCAAGTATCCACATAAAAAAGACCAAATCTGAGCCCTATAACTCAAAATGCAAAGGCATTACTCTGAATAATACTATTGAAAACTAAGGAAGTCTAACCTTTTATAACGAGCATTAATCTACAATATATAGAAGAATGGGAGAGGAGGAAGGGGAGAAAGAGATGGAAACTTAGATTCAAACATTCAATCACCACCAACAAGCAATAAATGCCTATAAATCCTCCTGTAAAGTTGTTATATCTGCCTCCCCATGTATTTTTAGCTTGTGGAAGAAGGGAGGCAAGGAAATCTGATCAAATCTGGGTGGTTGAGCTATCTGAATCTGTGCATTAATGGTTTGAGAAACGTTTTCCTATTTTCCATGTACCAAATCCCACAAAAATATGATTTTGAATAGCCTAGAGTGTATCCCATGTTATCATATGTTAATCAAGACCAAGTGCACGAGAAATATGCAATAGAAGATATGTCAATATGAAGATATACAATACAAGTTGAACACGCAAAACACATGGCGCGCTCTGATCGATTGAAGGATTCAACTGATTGTATGTTATTTTGTCTTTTCTACCACATGTCATGCATTCATTTGATGTGAGGATTTGACGCACAACTAGTAAGTTCTGATAGGTTAACAAGTGGCACTTGATGACTGGAGGAGAAGCTTCCACTTGGCATGCACGCAAGGGAAAGAGGCACAAGAGGAAAGAATTCAGAGGGTGCATGAGGATTGGAAAAAAAAGGTGCATATCTACAAGAGTGAAAGAATGTAAGGATGAAAGGGGCATAAGAAAAGGATGTGCGGAAGAAATTGCATACTGAAAATGTGAAAGGTATAAAGTGAAGTGGAAAAGAGTGCACACGAGGGGATGCACGAGCCTCAAGAAAAATGGGCATACATGAAGGAAAACATGCTAGGGACTTAGCCAAAATGGGAGTTAAGTAAAAAGGTGTGCGTAGAGGGGTACACAAAGCTGTTGAAAAGAAAGTAGATGCACAAGGATACATGCTGAGGGGAAAATGGAAGGAGATCCAAGAATAGAGAAGGGAGGTAGAAGCACACAGGAGAAAGCGGGGAGAATGAAAAGCACAAGGAAGTAGTGGGAAGGGTGCACAAGGGTGCATGTGAAGAACTACAACCATGTCAATGTGCCAAAGTATAAAACCATGAGTGCGCACAACTTATAACTTAATGTCAGATCCAGAATGGAACTATAAGTTGTCCAAATAAACAAGGTGGTTATTTTGGACAATATTTTGGTGACTTTCGGGGCCATCTTCCTACTAGATGAAGGAGATCAGTAGCCTTAGAAGAATCCATTAGGCATGGAGTCTAAATGAAAACATGTTTTGATTTTCAAATTGAAGAACACCACTAAAGTCACTTGAAGCACTGCCTGAACTCTGCATGAAATTGCTGCTCTCATATGAAGATTTTTTAATTTGGAATTTATGAGAGAAGAAAATTGTGCACAAACTACTGAGCACTTCCTAAACTGTTGAAATATCCTTAACCAAACTGCCACCTTGGAAGAAAAAAAAGAGCACAAGTAGAAAAGCGTGTGAGAGGAAATAAATATGTACAAATAAAAAAATGTGCGTGGAGCACACTTGGAGGAATTTAAACTACTCTAATATATACATGACATAGAAGAATATCTTAATGAAATTATTTGAGATAAATCCCATTGACTGGGATTGGTAGGGTGTCTCCATCAAGATGAGACAACTCGAAAGAGTTAGCCTCCTTGCAATAACTTATGATATATGAGCCACTTCAAAGTGCATAAATTTTTGAATGGATCCCTAATTTGGCTCTGTTAGCATCCCATTTTAAGACTAGATCACCCACTTTGAAAGTTTGAGGCTTAGCCTTTCTGTCAAACAACTGCTTGATTGATTTTTGATCTTGTTCTAACTTGACCATGACTGATTTTCTCAAAATTTCAAGTTCAACTAGCTCTACCATTTTGATTTCTCTTTGATCTGTGCCCTTAAACTCCAATTGTTGGGCTAGCTCTAATGAAGACAATTCTAAAGATAAAGGAAGTCTAGCTTCCTTTCCATAAACCAGTTTATAAGGCAAAGTAATTATTTCCTTCTTCACTGTGATTCCGATTGCCCAAAGGGCACGCGAGACATTTGTATACTATTGAGTCTGGTTAATGTTCATTGCTCATTTCATGATTCTAGTCAGATTCCTATTAGTAGACTCTGCCAAGCCATTACCTTGAGGGTATTACATGGAAGAAGTCTTCAACTATATTCCAAGACTAAGAGCCCAATCAGAAGTTCTTGCACAAAGGAAGGATTTTGCATTATCAAAGATAATGGTTTGAGGAACACAAAACCTTGTTACAATGCCCTCGAGAAAGTCAAGGATGTTTGAATCTGTTGATTCCTTAAGTGTGACAACTTCTCTCCATTTGGTGAAGTAATCCATAGCTGTTAACACCCACTTATGACCAGCGCTTGAAGGAGGGTTGATCATGCCAATGAAGTCGAGACCCCATTGCACAAAAGGTTGATTCACTTGGATTGGGTGCAAGGGAACCACAACCAATTTATTCTTTTCTATAAATAAAGCACATTCTTTGAATTTTTTAACCCACTTGTGTGCATCTGCAAAGAGGGTAGGCCAAAAGTATCTTTCCTTAATGATCTTCATTGTTGTTGCTTTGGCAATGAAGTATCTGCTAGAGAATCCATTGTGAAATCATGTTAACACTTTGTTGACCTACACACGATCAATACATCTCAACAACACACCATCAAGATTTATTTTGAAGAGAATGCCATCAATCAACACATATGGAATGAATTGCAACCTCATATGTCGCCTCTTTGATTTTGTCAAACTAGGCGGGTATGTGCTAGAATAAATAAATGTTACTGTGTTTAATGAAAGGTTTTGCAAGAGCTATTGAAATGGGGTAATAAACACTCAAGAACCCCAAAGCTTTGTGAAAAATCCTCTCAATGGACCATATGATAAGAAATGAGCAAGGAATCCTATTTGGATGCATTAACTTTAAGTAAACAAGCAATTTAAATAAATGAAGTTAACCTCTATTCTTGAAAGCTTAAAGTAAATGAACCTAAAAGGATCTAAGCAATAAGTTTATGCTTCAAGAGAATGGGATCTCACCATTAATGGCTTCAAGGCCAATGGTTCTTCCCATTTACTCCATGTTGTGTGATAGAAATTCAAAAGCAAAGCAAATAGCTCAATAAAAACTCCTAATCCTAGCAATAATACTATAGTTTAGGTTAGAGGGAAGAAGTGTTCTTAGAAATGAGAGGGGGTAGTGGGCTATTTATAGTTTTCCATTTAGGAAATGGGAGGATTTTTGGTGCATGTGGGACTAAAAGGGAGTCAAAAAGTTAATTAACAAGTCAAAGTAAGATTTGACTAGTTTTAGAGAGGTTGATCATGGTTAAGACTAGCTAACCATGTTTAGAGGGTAATTAATCCTATTTAGAGAGAAATTAGGTTTCTGGGAGCGTTGTGAAGTGACTAATCAATCCAATGAAGTGGATTGATATTCTAGGGAGCTAATAGAGGTGGTAAAGAAGAGGATATTAGCCAAGAAGAGGTTATTATAACCTATTTAATTGACTAATGAGAGGAAAAAGACCATAAAAGTGTCGAACAAGGGGAATTAGATAGATCTAACTGACGAGGTGTTGTCAACTTGCAGGAAGAGGACTAGTTAGGGAAATATTAGGGATAATGGTGCCTTGATCAAACTATAGGTGTCTACATTTTCCCCTCTTTGGGGTGATGTAAGTTACATCACTTCAAAGAAAGTAGACAAGTACAAACGAGTAGAATTTTTTTGAAGGGGTAGAAGAAAAATTAATAGGATGAAGGATGCCCCTTCGAGTGTCAATGGGGTGACGGAGGAACTCGATCGACGATCGAAAAGAAAATAGGAGAGAAAGAAAGAAGAAAGGAGATGAGAAAGTAAAAAGGGATATTGAGCTATCCACAAACCAATGCTTTATAGAAACAATGCATAATCATCATTTTGCTTAGAATCCTCATCATCGGTCCTTATTAAGATGTAAGCATATGATGAAGGCGTAAAATGACATGAAAAGCCAACATACGAATAAACGTCCATTGCTAAAAACGGAAAACTCCATGCAATATACATGAATGCAATGCAATACGAGAAATAAACAATCTCACCTAATAGGGAAATAAGTACAATCACACACACTTAAACCAACAACGTTCAAGATAGTTGCACAAAGACTTTGTTATTGATATGTAGTCCCAAATGTTTTGATAAATGAAAAGGGTGAAGGATGATGCCCCAAGAAATGTGTATAGTGCAAGGGAAAATATGGAGGACACTTGGGTCCAGTGAAAAAGTAATGTGCATGATGAAAATAGTACCAGGCAACTGATAGTGCCCCAGAGTACAGATGAAGTAAGAAACATAGCTTTTGTAGATGTTTTGAAGATTCATGTGATCCGCAAGTCATTGTTTCAAAATATTTGAAAATTTCAGCAAGATATGGGATGAGTGCCATGTGAGAGACATAGATTTTAGCTGTAAATGAGTGTTTTACCAATTTTTAGTCTGTTTTTGAAGCATTTCAATGTTTTTGGTTTTTTAACTGGTTTTACAATTTTTAATTTTTTGGTCAGAAGAATTTGTATAAGAGATCAAAGATCTCCTAAAAAATATGTGGAACTACCTAAAGGCAAAGGCAAAGGCATCCGGCGAGAAGAATTATAAGCCAAGAATAATTATTTACAATAATCATCATGATAGGTAAAAATAGAGAAAAAAAAGAAGAAATGATGCCTGGAAATTGCATAAATTAGTCCAGTGTAATGAAGAAGTGACCGCAGGGTGGTACCAAGTGCCCTAACATGTGAAAATGAGTAAGAATAATTATTTTAATAGAACAATAATCATCTCAGCGGATGGAAGAAGGGATAGCACAATTGTGGTGGAAAAAACATGCCCCGGGGGCATCGTGATAGCTTAATATACCCACCCGGGGGGGTAAATCATTCACGATCAGCTCATTTATACCAGAGTTCTTGTGAATTTTTACCATGAGAGAGAACGATAACCCTATAGTGAGATGGTGAGGCCGCTGAGTAGGAGGAGACGAGAAAATCACATCTGAGAGTTCATGCAAGATGTAGCGGATGGACCCCACATGAGTGGCCTATCTGTATTTGTAAAGTATGCATTTAATGCACTTTTTAAGGGATTTTTAGGCTAGGGTAGAAGAATTTTGATGTATGTGCATACGTGCATGCGTTAGTGAGGTATACGCATATGGGCATGCGTCGAAACCAATGGGTAAGCGCACTCGTATCTGTCAAAAGAACAGATACGTGCACGCGTAGCCATTGGAGGGAAACTGATAAGGGTGTGTATGCACGTGTGTCAAAAGAGTTGCCTATGCATCCTGAGTGGGGGATAATGGGGATATGCATGCACATGCGCGGAGACAGGTGCAACAATGTCATACTAGGTGTGCATGCATCTTGTATAGATGAGAGAAAACATAAGGGGTGTGTATGCATAGAGATAGGTGTGTATGTGTTGGGATGGGCATAGGTGTTGAGAGTAGGCACACATGCATCGGAAAAGGGAGCAGAACACCTTTCTGGCCAAATGACCAAGGAGAAAAGAAGGAAGACTAGAAGAAAGTGAATTTTTTTAGAAAATAAGATGGAAGAATGGTGATTTACCAACAATTTTAGATAGAAGTAGATAGAAATGTCAACTGATACATGTGTGTTTTCTTGTTCACAGCGTATACTACCCACCCTGCAGACCCGTGAGTGATATGGTCGACTGGAAACAGTAGAGGCCCAATTTGACGATGATGATAGGGTGATATTGGACAGCCTCCTATATGTTATGGGATTAGATCATGTGGCTAATATGCCCCAGATCACATTAGATCACGGAGTTTTGATAGCTGTAGTAGAGAGATGGCACAACGAGAGTCAGTGCTTTCAGATTCTGACCGGGGAGATCACGATTACTCTTGAGGATGTGTGGTGTATTATGTGGGTCCCGATCCAGGGTCAGCTTATCCAGTCTACGAGCCACTGGGATGATATTCAACGGTACATTGTAGAGTTGTTTGGTGTCCTGACGATACCATAGTGTGGGATGACCATTAGGTTATCGCGGTGTATTGAGGACATAGAGCTAGACCGAGTGGTGGTTTATATGATGGCCTTTATCAGTGGAGTCTTACTTCATGACAAGACCGATGCTTCATTTCCACTTGGCCTCCTTGGAGTGATACGCGGTCTGGTAGAGGGAGAGACCTATTGTTGGGGTCAGTGCATTCTAGCACATCTATACTGGGACCTTCATTTGATTACCTACTACCATCAGAAGATGGTAGGACCAGCCTGCGCTTGCTTCAGATTTGGGTATGGGACCATATTGCCATTGGTCACCCCTTAGGTGTTTTGAGAGTTCAGGTACCCGAGGAGCCTTCTACGATGGGTTGGGTCCCAACAGGGGATGATGTGCGACCATATATGGGGGATGCATATCACTATCACCATGAGCTTGATGACCTACAACAGGATTCCATGGTTTGGAGGCCCTAGAGACATTTCCAGTGGCCTGAGGATGGTTTAGAGCTCAGTACTGCCACAATGGAGCACTTTATATTAGGCAGCTCGTAGCTATATGCAGGAGGTGTACAGGGTGGATCGGTGTCAGAGGAAGTTTGGGATTACCTAGGATGTTCCTGGGCTAGATAGGTGGTATGCTCGCAGGGACCGAGAGTATAGTGATATGGGTCCATAGATTTCCCAGGATAGAGCACTAGCTAGCTTCCTACAGGTGGTACCTGCCATGTGGGTGCCACTGAGATAGATTAGAGATCCATGGGCACCACACCTGAGTATGCACCATGGTACCATGGTGTGCTTCCATGTCATTTGATTATTTCTAGGGTGGTGTATAACACCAGTGTGAGATCTCCTCCAATGGGGCCTCCTAGTGGTGACGAGGGTGGAGCCATTGGTGGTGATGACAATGATGATGATGATGATGGGGGTCCCGACTCACACCAACATGTTAGGGGTAGGGGACAGGGTCCAACATTATAGCAGCCATAGGGACAAGGTCCCAAGCCTAGGCCGAGATAGATTTTTAAGGTAGCTGACATAGAGATTCACTAATAGGCATTCTTGTGGGGATATACAACCCTCTTCATCAGGTATTTCCATAGTAGGGCATATCACCTCATGCTCCAGGGGGTGGTGGAAATGGTGGATAACTAGCTTCCCTTCAGCAGTAGTTACAGGTGGCAATTTCCATTCAATTACAAGTGGCTAGAGAGAGGGATGCATCTAGGGCACAAGTACAGGCCCTTATAGCAGAGCGAGATCAGGAACACGCTTAGGTACATATTTTGACATTGGAGAGGGATCAGGCCAGAGCACATGCCACTCAAGGCAGTGATAGTGCCTCATGGAAGAGTCAGATTAGTGAGATGGCCGCACAGGGGGCTCAGATACTGAGCCTTTTACATGAGTCTCAGACCCAGGTGTAGATGGTTGTTTCTCAGAGGGACCACCCAAGCAAAGTCACATGGTTATATCATGCAGAGAGATCAAGCACGAGCCCATGTGCAAGTTATTACCGCAGATAGAGATCGAGAGGCCACTGCTTGTAGACATGCTCAGGATGACATTGGCAGGTTGACAGGTGAGTGAGATGCCACCCTACAGGTAGTTATTGCTTTTGGAGACATTGATTTGATACAAGATGCCATGAGGTATGGCGGCGAGGCTCTATACTATAGGACTACATATTTCAGGGCATTCCTGGCAGGGAAGTGAGTATTACCTTTTGAGCAATTAGGTGTGAGCATGATAGGCTCCAGGTCACGGTGATCAGGGTGTTCAGTTAGATCAGTTTGACAGCCCATTACAGAGCAGCCAACTGGACAGTAGCCAACCAGACAATAGGGTGATACCCCTGGTGCTGGTTCATCACAACCACCACTCTTCCGTCCTCCAGGTGATGGTCCCGGGAGCCCCAATGAGGGTGACAAATGTGGTTGAGCTCTTTTCTTTTCCTTTTGTACATATGTATTATATATATGCCTCTTATAAAGGCTGATTTTGATATGTAGATTCATGTACCATTGTTTTAATGATGCCTCTTGATGAAGGATCGATTCTTTTGATGCATGCCCCTTTTAGATGGCATTTTGTATCGATGGTGTACATTTTGAGTATTGACATGGACAATTATACATGTATTATATGGACATTTTGATGATGATTTTGTCATGTTATACTGTGATTATGCTTTGTATGATTAGTGATTATTGCTTTGTAATCATTGGATCATGATGTATGATTTCCCTTTCTTCTATGTATGTGACATACCTTAGATTTAGAGATGTGTATGTTTCATGCTTTCCTATTGATATATCTGTAGATAGCACCACATGTTTTACATTTATGAGATGTTTCTGAGTTCTTATTCTAGCACTTGGGATGATACTAGATGATATTGGTGTGGGGGGGATAGATTTGTGATTATGCGTAACCCCTCTTGCCCCCATTGATGATACGATATGTGATGATTAGCTTAGCATACATGCATGATGTAATACTTAGCATTTTTGTATATATGATGTAGTAGATGATGTTTTATATGTGATGAATGATAGATGATAGATGTGATAACAAACGACTGTGCAAGAGACAAATACACAAGAAAAAGTTTAACAAAGCTAAAAAATTGTACCTATACAACACAAAAAAACTTATGATGCAAACACACAAATTGATAAAGCATACTAAAGAGATAAAATTGACATTTTAACCTAAGTAAAAATGAACCCTAATAAATGCATACAAGCTATAAATGAACCAAATGTTGCTAACAATTATTTCAAACAAGATCCAACCCATGCTAAGAAAATGAGTCACAACATCACACAAAAAGGTATTCTCAATCAAAACTATACAAACCAACAACTAAAAGCAATTAAATCATTACCTTGTTTTTGCAGGGACAACATTGACATATTTTCTAATGTTTTTGGGTTTATCTAAAAAGATAAGTTTTCAAGGCTACTGTTCACATTGTTTTCTAAGACAACATTGTGTGGTTGTCATAGCTTCGTCCTTAAAAGGGGATATTTTCTGAATGTTTAGGTTTTTTGTGTATCATTTTCTGAGTGTTTATGCATTTTCTAAGGTCATGTTCTGAAAGTAATGTACAAGAACAAAGAAGTGTGGATGCCCCCAACGTGATGTGGGAATATACAAAAGGTAGAATGCCACACGTGTATGTACGAGAAGGTGAAAATGTGAAGGTTCCGCCAATGTTAGATGGGAGTATGCAAAGGCAATTTCCTTCATGTAGATATAAGAGAAAATAAGCTAGATCACGGTTCGGAAAAGGTGACTTCAGTAGGGTTCTTAGACCTAACAAAGGAAGTCATATCTAGAAAGCGGTGATGATTACCCATCCTGCTGTAAGAGTGACTTGCACTTGGTGAATATTATTTGAGTGCTGAAAAATGGTTTTCACCCAAAGACCTACTCATTATGCCACAATTGTGTGGTTTTCACATGTGGACGACCTACTTTTTCTTTACTGTTTTCTCAATTTTCCATTTTTTTTGCTTGTTTTTTTCTTTGTTTTTCTATTTTTTAGTTCTTATCTGATATTCTTGTCATGCTTAAGTGTAGAACCACTTGAGGTGCATGGTGTTCATAGGTTCTAGAAGCTCTTCACCATCTGAATATGCAAGTTTATAGGCTCCTGATCCATACTTAGCAACTACTACATAAGGACCTAGCCAGTTAGCTTCAAACTTACCTTTCTTTTCTCTGTCTTTGATGGTGTTCTTCTAATTTTCTTTTAGAACTAGATCTCCTACATCAAATTCTTGATGAATGATGCATTTTTTGTATCCCCTGGACACTCTGTTCTGATAGAATTTCAGGTGATTGAGCGCTCTGATACACTTTTCATCTAATAGTTCCAACTCTTCCAGTCGAGCAACTATGTAGTCCTCATCTTTATCAAGATAGTCTCTGAGAGATATTCTCAGGGAAGGAAGCTCCACTTCCAGAGGTATGATGGCTTCAGTGCCATAGACAAGTGAATATGGGGTCACACCAGTAGGAGTGCAGATGGAAGTTTGATAGGCTCAGAGGGTGGGATGTATCTGTAAGTGCCAATTACAATTGATTTTACTGACCATTTTCTCCATAATCCATACAAGGGTTTTATTAGTAGCTTCTGCTTGTCCATTACCTTGGGGGTAATAGGGGGTAGACCACTTGAGTTGGATATGGAAACGTTGACACAAGGTTTTAACCATTTTTTTCTTGAAGGATTTACCATTATAAGTGACAATGGCTGAAGGGATACCATAACGGAAGATGAGATGGTTCATGATGAACTTTGAAATTTGTGCACCGGTGACATAAGTAAGAGGGAAAACCTCTACCGATTTTGTAAAATACTCAGTGGTAGTGATAATGTGAGTGTGGCCATCTGAAGAAGAAGGATGGAGCTTCCCTATGAGATCCAGGCCCCATTTAGAGAATGGCCAAGGTGTTGCAATAGGCTGCAAAGCCTGTGCTGGCGCATGTATTAAGTTTCCATATTTCTGGCATAGTTCACACTTCTTTACAAAGTTGCAGCAATCTGATTCCATGGTAGGCCAATAATAGCCTACTCTTAATAACTTCTTAGCTAAGACCATGCTGCTGGTGTGTGCTCCAAAAATACCACCATGTACTTCCTTAATGGCATGGATTGAGTCAGTAACATCCAAAGATCAAAGCGGATTCCCGTCGTAGCCACGACAATAAAGGGTGCCTCCTAGGAGGGTATAACAAGTTATGCAGAAGATAAGGGATTTCTTTTTAGAATGAGTAATGTCTAGTGGAAAAGTGCCATCTTGTAGGTATCAAATTCCTGGATCATACCAGAGGGATAATGGACCAACAACTTCACATGCCAAACATGACTCTAGCATATCATATGTGGGCATTTGTAAATGCTCTACGAAGAAAGGCATTTTACTCTCCTTAGGTGGGATGCGTAAGAGAGACATAATAATAGCCATAACATCTACGGATCTATTATGTGACCTTGGATTTTTCTCAAAAATGATTCGTGTAAAGTACTCCTTTAGAGTTTCAACCATTTTCTTATATGGAATGAGTTTCTCATCTTTAGCCTTGTACTCATAATTAACTTGTTTAATGATAAGTTGGGAGTCTCCAATGACCTGTAGTTGTATGATGTTCCAAGTAATAGCTAGCTTGAGGCCAGCGATGAGTGCCTCGTACTTTGCAATGTTATTAGTGCACAAAAATCCCAACCACAATGCTCTTGGTATGACATCGCCTATGGGAGTGATAAGCACCACTCCCACTCCTGATCCATGGAAGGTGAACGATCCATCAAAATGGACCTGCCACTCTATGGATTCTTCAATGTACATCATAGATGCATCTGGAAGATCTAGACACAAAGGTTCTGTACCTGGTAGAGGTGCTTCTGCCAACTGATCAACCAATACCTATCCTTTCAAGGATTTCTGATTTACAAAATCAATATCAAATTCACTCAGGAGAATGATCCAATTAGCCATTCGGCCTATGAGGGAAGGTTTGGATAAAAGGTATTTGAGAGGGTCAACTTTGGATATGAGTTTGGTTTTATTGTTTAGGAGATAATGGCGAAGCTTTTGGAAGGTAAAGACAACTGCCAAGCAGACCTTTTCAATTTGTAGATAATTCAATTCATACACAATCAAGGTGCGACTGAGATAGTAAACTACTCTCTCTTTATGGTTTAAGTCGTATTGGGCAAGCAACGCACCAATAGCGAACTGGGTTGCAGAAATCTACAAGAGGATAGGTTCGCATGGAGTAGGCGGCATGAGTATAGGTGGGCCGACCAAGTATTGTTTTAGTAGTGTGAAGGCCTTCTAACAGTCAGGTCCCCAGTTGAATGCAATGTCTTTCTTCAGTAAATGAGTAAATGGGTGACACTTATCCACAAGATATGAAATGAAGTGATGAATTTCTTGAATCTTTCCTTGTAAACTCCTCAGTTTCTTGAGAGTTGTAGGTGGAGGAATTTCTGTAATAGTTGTGACCTTAGCAGGGTCCACTTCTATCCCTCTCTGTGAAACTATATGAAACCCAAGAGTTTTCCTGATAAAACACCAAAGACACATTTCTTGGGATTCAAGCGAACCTTATAATCTCTGAGACGCTAAAAAATATTCCTAAGCACCTTCGAATTCTCTTCTGTGCTCTTGGATTTGGCTAAAATGTCATCAACATAATCTTCCATGATGTCATTCATCATATCATGGAAGATGACAGTCATTGCTCGTTGATAAGTGGCCCCAACATTCTTAAGTCTGAAAGGCATGAATTTATAGAAAAATGTCCCCCAAGGGGTGATGAAGGCTTGTTTTATGCTGATCTTTTGCAATCCGTATTTGGTTATAACCCAAAAATCCATCCATTAAGGACAACATTTCATAACCAACAGTGGAATCAACTATCATGTCAATGTTAGGCAAGGGAAAGTCATCCTTAGGACATGCCTTATTAATGTCATGGAAATCAATGCAGATTCTTATGCTGGATAGGCTTCTTCTGCATAGGGACTATGTTAGAGATCCAATCTGAATAGTCGATAGGTTTAATGAAATCAGCAGCTAGTAGTTTTTCCAATTCTTCTTTGACAAGGAGTGCCACCTTAGGATGCATCTTGCTCAACTTTTTCTTGATGGGTTTGGCATCCTGGGTGCATGAACGAGGTTGTGCACAACTAATTCTAGGTCCATCCCAGGCATATCTTTGCATATGTCCATGCAAATATATCCGCATATTCCCTTAAGAGTTCTACAAAGACCTTCTATTCCTGAGTTGAGAGTGAAGCTCCCAACTTTACCAGTCTTGGCTGCTCTTCTAAGCCAATGTTAACGCTGCTTATTTCCTAAAAAAGAATCTTAGAAGCATCTTCCATCCATGTAGGATCAGGGGGAAGAGTAAGATTGACCTCCTGAGGTAGCTTATTATCATCTTTAAATGGATAAACTACTTCATCTTCAGACTCTTCATTCTGTTTATCTATGAGTTTTTCAAAGAGTTTGTCACTATGAGACTTCCGTTTATCTTTTCTGCAAGGTTTCTTTAAAGTGCTTGTATTCTTGCTTGTCATCTTCTTATTTAAACATCCACACATCTCTGCTTCTTCCCTGAAAGTATGCCCAGGTGTCTAGTTGAATTGCAAATCCTTTCTTGTGGTCCTCAGCTGGAATATAATCCTTGAGTCCCATGAACTCTGACAAATGCCTCATTATTTTCAAAGAAGTCTAGCGGCACGTGAAGTTGTTGATCCCAATCTATAATTTCAGGATATACAAGGGCTACTTGATAATTGTTTAAGGGGATGGATTCGGATAAGGTAAGGACTGCATTGAATCTGGGAATAGGTTAGTAGAAGAAAGATCCTCGTAGAGGCTACATTGGGAATTTGCGTCGTTATCAGAATGAGATGAAATGTCCACACGTTCAGAAGAGGTGGTGTCAATCTCAAAGGGTAGAGCATTATGAGGCCTTATCCCCAGGCTATGCTTATTTGACTTAAAATGAGGGATGGGAATAGGCTCTAGCTAGCCTTGTGCATTAATACCACATCCAAACCCACTATAGCCCATGAAAAACATCATGTGGTGACCTTTGATGTACTAGTGTGCTTGATGGCATGAAGCCATGGTACCTTCTAGCACTCTGTTGGTAGGATCTTCTAAAATTTTCTCCTCAGATAGGAGACCACTATGGACAAAATTTTCTAAGGGTTTAGGACACTGCTCCCGAGTGCTCTTGAACTGAAAATAAGGCTTACCCCTTGTTCTGGGAGATACTGATAAATCTGATATTAACAAATCCTGTTCAAGAGTGAATGGCTCACATGGGCCATATTTTTCCGACGTTGCCTCCCATGAAGAGAATGGGTTGACCAATGAAGGAAAATATTGATTATAAGGCATGAGTGACTCTGAATCTACCCATTTCTTAATAGCTTCCATTTGTAGGGGAATAACAACATTGGAAAGTCCAAGTCAAGGACATGGAATGTCGTGTCATGACAAGTTGGGCCTACTTCTATGGGAACTAGTATGGTACCTATTGATTCTTGTTCTTCATTGTCATATGTTTTGATTGTAATAGTCTTGGCCCCTAGATCTATTTTTGAATGGCCTAACTGCTTAACTAGCTTCAAAGTGCAAATGTTTAGACCAAACCCACTATCCACAAGTACCCTCTTGATTTTACGACAGGTAACCACCACTTCGAGATATAAGGGTAAGTTATGTTCTGGGTTGTTACACGAGATTACACTGTGATCAAAAGTAATATGATCATTGGAGTCTAGACACACAATCATGGCTTGGAGGTTTGTGGGATCTACATCTATAGAAACCCTTGAATTTTGCAATGTTTTATATAGTATGTTCTTGTGGGCAGTAGAGATTTTGAGGAGATCGAGAATAGATATCCTAAAAGGTGTTTTCTCTAACTAATCTATTAAATTATACTGACCTTCCTAAGGGATAGGCATGGGATCTGGTATGATTAAACAAGCACGTCTCATCCCTACTACGTAAATATTTTCTAAGATCTGGATAGTGTTTATCTATTCATTAGATGAGCTAATACATCTTGTGAGAGAATCAAAAGGACTATCATTAGTAGGGTAAACATAAGCAACAATTCTATAGTTGTTGGATGTTTTCCCATGATTTGGTTTCCTTTTCTTTTTATCTTTATGATTAGGAAAAGGTTCTTTGTAGATACCCATTTTCTCATTTGGACCTTACCTGACTTAGAGGGAGAATCTATGGAAATCTTACCCTCTTCAATGAGGTCTTGTATGTAATGATGCAGTCTTAAACACCTATCTGTCTTGTGTCCTTTAACACAGTGAAAGTCACAATATTCATGGTCTTTGAACCAACCAAGTTTTGGAGCATCCTCTAGGTATGGTACTGTCATAGTTGGATATTCCACCATTTTTACATTATCTAACAGCTTTAGTATGGCTGATAGGGATTCTGTTAATGGCATGAACGTGTGTTTAGTGGGTGCCTTGGGATGAGGTCCTTGTGAAAGCTTTAAAAGTGGGCTTTTCTGTACAGTTTGGACTTTCTTGGAGTCTGTAATGCCATCACCAACGACATGCTTGTTTTTATTGAAGAATTTTGGTTTGTTTATGGATTTGGCTTCATGTTTGTCTTTAATGACAGACTTAAGTGTTCCCTTTGCAATGAGGGATTTCTTGATTTGACTGCCTTTCTCTATGACATCTTCGAAGTTTGATCCACAATGCTTCTATAAATGAAAGGCTATTTCTGGGTTTAAGTTAGGGAAAAATATGCTCACTAGCTATTTTTTGGAAATGCACAAGGGAAACGACTTGCTAACCCTTGCCATCATTGTAAAAATCTTGCAAACATCTCGTTGGGTTTTTGTTTTGGTATTACATAGGTCGTTCATTGTGATGTCATTTTCCATGTTATAGGAATAATGCCATACAAATTTCTCTGCTAATGAGGGCCATGTTGTAATGGATCCTCTTGGGTATGCTATAGAACCATTCCAATCCTAATGCCCCTAGGCTATGAGGAAAGAGTTCATATTAAGAAGTTATCACTATATGCGACCTCTTGGCAAGCCATATAAAAGTCTTTGTATATGATCTCGAGGATCACTCTTGCACTTATACTTATCAAACTTGGGAACGGTAAAGTGTTTTGGGAAGGGTTGCCGTAACATATCCTTATCAAAAGGGTAAGGGCATAGTTCTTCATATAAATATTTCCTATTCTGGCCTACATTTCCCTCTTGTAATGTAGTAAGCGTATCTTTCATTGATTTTAACTCTTTCTAAATGAGTTTTTCTTTAGTAGGTGACATTGGTCTTTGTACTTGAGTCACCTTAAAGGTAGTGTCAGTGTATGGATCAAAGTGAAACTCACTAGGTTTAGTTTTGTCTTTGTCTTTGTATATGTTTCTTCTTGAAGAGCCTAAGTTTTCTAGTTTCTGGCTCAACTTCAAGATCTATTTTTGAAGGATCTCCTCTTCAACTAGAGGGTCCTCTTCTTCATTAAATTTGGGAGGAGGGAAGCTTTACACTCAATTTTCACTTTACGTGATGCTTTATAGTGAGGTCTTCGTGATGGGTCCCCTTCAATAGTGGACATGTGTCCTAGAAGTGGAAGTGTATCCTACATAAAAAGGGTTATCTATGTCTAAGAGGAACCTTCATTCTCCTGGTTTAGGATTAATGACCTTAGTTTTTGCTTCACACTCATGTGGAAGTTTTACTCCTAATTCTAGGACTCTTGCGAGTACCTGATCTTTGTTATAATATAGGAGTTCATCAAATATTCCTAGGTCTAATATTTGTTGTTCGCTATGGAACAGTCTGACTCTTCTCCACTGTGGTCAATTAATGGCTTTGTGTCCTTGAATTGAGAAAAGAGAGGCGCTAAGTTGTTTCCACTAAATGGGAAGGTTTCGAAAGGGTTTTCTCCTAAGTCATGTCTCATTTGATTTGGTTGTCATCTTTGTGATTTTAGGCATTACTAGCCAACATTTGTATGTAGCTAGTGTGAATCCTAAAATGATATTATTTTTACAAGTCGTTCGAGGTGATGTTTAAAATATGCCATGTTGTGTCCAAGATACAACGTGTTATGTAACTTTTTTTATCAAAGAACACTCATATGAACACCTAGATGTAATGATCACTCGAATTTTGTTGCTATGCCAAGTCTTACACCCTAAAATGGATAGTGATAATACAGTGTCAATATGTAGGTCAAATTAGAATTCTAACAAGGCCTAAGTATCGACAGTGGTATTGACATAGTCTCTTGATGAGGTATACTTAAAAATAGTTTGAGTGTTGATGAAATCTAATCCTTTTGAAAAATGAAAGTCACAACTAGATATAGTGCAACAACGTTATCGTGATACATTAACCGAGAAAGCAAGGTGTTAGTATCAAGACAAAATCATTGCGATATATATAAGGTGATATAAACACTTTTTAAAAAGACTTAGATGATGTCGAAAATGAAACCAAGTAATGAATATAACAAGGAAGTTATTAATCATGTGAGCAACGTAACCGCGTAATTAAGGGACTTATAACCATGTTCTCAAAAAAATGAGAACATGACGTAAGTACCAAGATTGTGTGACTAGAATGTGAACAAAACTATCAACTCAAGAAGAGACGAATGATGACTTGAACTCGCAACGGTGAAGATGATCTTGAAATCAAGATTGAAGGACTTTTATCAAAGATACTGAAAAACTTACCTCTGCACTTTAGACGTTTAACAACCCAGCCGCAAACATGGATGGGTGTAAACGAACAAAAAAGTGGCGAGCACTATATTTGATAAAAATGCCCAAGGTATGCTCCTTTCTCACCCTGAAAAATGGGCAGTGAGAACACAAGGGTATAGATCAAAAGATGAAAACAAACTAAGCACCACTTGTGGTAGAGTTTTCACCTCATTTGAAAACGAGAATAAAACTAAGCTAAAGAGGGACATAGTTTAGTTTCATGGTGACAGAGCACTTAGATCAAACTTAAGTGGACTGTTTTCCTTGTTCGATAAAAAAAATTTAGACTCCAATGTAAGTTGTCACTTTGTGATGGCTCGACGTAGAAAAGGACTAGCAAAGTGGGCTCCAAGATAGAATGGTCTCCCTAATAAGATCTCTTAACTAGGTGTTAAAAAGTTGTCTTAAGTGAGCTTGATTTACCCAAAAAGTTACAATGACTAAATTGGGAGTATCTTGGCTTTACATTACCCCATTCAAGCATAGTGGGAAATAAATGTGTCTACATGTACTCTCACTGGGATCACCATACGGACAACTGGTAATTCTAACTCACAAGGAAAAACTAGTCAAGTGGGTAAGCGGAGCGCTTCCTGTTTCATCCACGAGGTTACTCAGCGGTGGATTACTTTAGGGTTCTTGGAACCACCCCCATTGTTGTAGCTTAAGGCGTTATGACAAAGGGGTTATGTTCCAGTTAAGTGGATAGGGACGTACCCTTTTCTGAAACCTGTAATACAGTGTGATGAAAGTGGTGTGTTTTTTATCTTGCTTAATTTACATGTGGTTTCAAGTAGCACACCATTTGGCAACCTGCATAAAAAACGTGTATTATAAGTTTTGTGTTTTGTTTTGACACCTTTATTTAGCAAGCGTTAGCTCATGCAAATAACGAGTTTAGTAGTTTTCCATTCGTAAACTTTAAGAAAGAGAATTTATAATTTGTTTTTTATTCCTAAGTTCACCAAAAAGGCACGAAGGAAGAGCATACACAATGTGAAAATTCCACTAAGAAAAATCATATGGAAATCTATTTTACTCTTTTAGCATCATACAAAAAGTTTTTTTAAGTATTCCATAAAGTTTGTACAAGTGTTTTTGATCTCCAAGATCACCAAAAAGGTGCGAAGAGATACCATACACACTTTACAAGCTTTATTCAGTTTAAGAAATGAAAACACTTAAGTTGTACAAGCTAAAATAACAAGACAAACCATACAACTACCTTGTTAGTCTTCAAAACAATCTTAGAAAAGTTTAGATAAATGATTTCACATCCTCTAGAAAAGTTTTCGAATTTTAACATAGACGCATGGGTGCCTAGAATGACATCTTTGCACCCTAGCCAATGGATACATGCCCTTAACAATGCAGACACGGGGAAAGAAAAATGACAAAGGGGTATGACACCTACGTAGGCCTGAAAGATAGGTACACTAGGGTTTTGGCACATGCCCGATCATTTTCATGTGTATGCTTGTAGGTAAAAACTACCAAAAAACATAGCATATCAAGTCGAGACGAATCCAAAGAGATGCTGACGGTTTAACAGAGACACCAACGGTTCAATGGAGATGATGATGGTTCAATGGAGATGTGGCATGGGTAAAAAATTATGATATATTTTTACACAGTAAGTTGATATACGCTAGTGCTTCTAGAGAGATAGGTGCACTTTCTAGCCGACGTAGATGCCCACCTCATGACGGAGATGCAACCTCATCTAAATATGTTATCAATTGTGTAGTATGTCCTGAAAAGTGTGTAACCAACACAACACCAGCACTAGGGTTTCAACAGAGACACGCCCCTTGAAGACACTTGCGCGTACCCCCAGAAAAACTTGTAAAAAACACGAAAATGGAAATTTTCGAAAGCCAACAGGTTATTTTTCAGCTAAGGAAAATTATTTCTAACTTTAACCCACAAATTAACTATGAACCAAGATTATTTAACCCCTTTAAGAATTGGAAACAAGAAAATAACAATCTATTTTTTTCTAAAAAGATGAAAATGGATTAAAAAAGCTTGAAATAGGCCTCCATTAATGGAGGATGGACTTCATGTCCCACCGGGCATGTCAAATGTGTTTAATGAAAGGTTTTGTAAGAGCTATTGAAATGGGGTAAGAAACACTCAAGAATCCCAAATATTTGTGTAAAATCCCCTCAATGGACCATATGATAAGAAATGATTAAGGAATCCTATTTGCATGCATTAACTTGAAGTAAACAAACAATTTAAACAAATGAAATTAACCTCTATTCTTGAAAGCTTAAAGTAAATGAACCTAAAAGGATCCAAGCAATTAGTTTATTCTTCAAGAGAATGGTATCTCACCATTAATGGCTTCAAGGAAAATGGTTCTTCCCATTTACTCCATGTTGTGTGATAGAAATGCAAAATCAAAGCAAATAGCTCAATAGAAAGAAATAAAAACTCCTAATCCTAGTAATAATACTATAGTTTAGGTTAGAGGGGAGAAGTGTTCTTGGAAATGAGAGGGGGGTAACGGGCTATATATAGTTTTAATTTGGGAAATGGGAGGATTTTTGGTGCATGTGGTATCGAAAAGGAAGTCAACAAGTTAATTAACAAGTCAAAGTAAGATTTGACTAGGTTTAGAGAGAGGTTGACCATGGGTAGGACTAGTTATCCTAGGTTGGGCTAATTAATCCTATTTAGAGAGAAATTAGGGTTCTGCGAGGGTTCTGAAAGACCTAATCAATTCATTGAAGTGGATTAATATTCTAGGGAGCTAATAGAGGTGGGAATGAAGAGGATATTATCCAAGAAGAGGTTATTATAACCTATTTAATTGACTAATGAGGGGGAAAAGACCATAAAAGTGTCGAATAAGGGGAATTAGATATATCTAATTGATGAGGTGTTATCAACTTGCAGGAAGAGGAATAGTTAGGGCAATATTAGGGATAATGGTGCCTTGATCAAACTATAGGTGTCTACAGTTAAATTTTCCTCCATCTAGTTACGCATGCTAGGGTCTACATTTTTCTCATTCAACACATAGGAGCTCTTCATCTAGAAATAGTGAAGTTTATTGATCATTTTTCACATCTTTTGTAAGTTGCTTATAGAGAGTGTTTCCTCTAACAAGCTTTATGGCTTCAATAGTCACATCAAACTCCATGATTTTGGTCACCGATCTAGCTCTTTTCTCACTGATTTATACTCCCATGATGAAGTCTCTCTCACAAGAGTGTGAAACTAGTACCTTGACATGATTTTTGGTGAGCATACTCTTGAATTCCTTAAGCGCATGCATGGTGGTGAAGACCTACTTATTTATGTGACTATATTTCAATTCATAATCCTTCATTGTTTGACTGAAGAAAGCCATTGACTGCTCCTACCCTTGTTCATTTTCTTGTGTCAAGATGACAATAACACTCGCATTAGCTCCATAAGCATAAAGGATAAAATCATTGGAGTAACTGGGATTGATGAGTGTTGGGCCGCAAGAAATTTCATGCTTGATTTTTTTGAAGATTTCTTTTCCTTTTGCAGTACATTTGAAGACTACATCTTTCTTAAGCATGAGGGTGATAGGCCTAACCAATCCTACAAAGTTAGGAATGAATCTCCTAAAAAAGTATATCTTGCATAGGAATGATTGCAAGACCTTCTTATGTAGTGGCAAGGACAAAGAAAAGGATGGCTGAAATGATCTCAAGATCAATATCAATACCATACTTTGAAACCACATGGCCCAAAAGCTTACCTTACTCAACAACAAAGTTACACTTTTTGGGGTTAAGAGATACCCCACATTTTCTACATCTTTCAAATACCTTTTCTAGATGCATCATGTGATTCACGCTTTGCTTTAAGAAGATAGTTATGTCATCCAACTAAACTAGGATGGACTCATTGATATATGCCTTGAAGGCAATCTCCATGGATCTCTGAAATGTTGCACCTACATTTGACAAAGAAAAAATATTTTTTGATAGGTGCATGTACCCCACTTGGTTGTAAATGTTGTTTTGAATTGATCCTCTTCCTTGACCATGATATGATTAAATCCTGAGTACCCATCCAACATGGAAAACCTTTGTAAACCAGCCACAATTTGTAAAATCTACTCCATAGAAGGCAAATGATAATGATCCTTACGAGATGCCTTATTCAAATATTTGAAATCGACACAAATTACGATTTCACCATTATTATTTTTCCCTGAAACAAGATTCTCCACCCAAGTAGATTATTTGATAGGAAATATAATATTTTCCTCAATTATTTTGGATAACTCTTTCCTCATAAAGGCCTCTATCTTAGGATTGACGGGCCTTTACTTTTGTTTGATGGGCTTGATAGTAGGATCAAGGTCAATTGATTTTTGAGCAACACTTGGATCAAATCCTTTCAAGTCTTCATAATCCCATGAGAATATATCAACATATTTCTAACACAGAGAGATGAACACCTACTTTTCATCTTGTGCGCATTCTTTCCAAAGAAAAAATGTGTTGTCGCATGCAATAATGATTGGGGCACAATTTTCTTGCACTGCGCACATATGCTTCTCTTCACCCTTGAACTCATCATCAGGGATGAATAAGTGCTTTAAGGTGACAAAACCTTTAGGAATTTTTTTTTCTTTGGTTGAATCACTTGGTCGCCATAACTATCATGTAATTCAGCTTGCATGTTTGAGGAAAAATCAACTTCATTCTAAATGAATTGGACAACCTGCGCATCAATGTCAAACACTTTCTAGCTGGTTTCTTTATTTGAAATGGATGGACTAACCAATAACTTGATGTGTTACACATTTCCTTGGACAAAATCCTTAGCAGGTGAGAATTGCAAACCAAGGGCCACCATCTGATCTGCTTATTTTTTCAATTTTTGTGGCATCACCTACAGATTTAGAGCTTCAAAGATATCTAAGAGGACCCAAAATCTATGTTTATAATCTTTAAAAATATTGTTCTTTGCTATAAAAATTTTTATGGCATGGTGGATGACCAAATCAGTGTCCCCAAATATCTGCAATGCCTTGATATGCTTCTTTTCAGCAATAATAAGACCATGCACCAATGCTTCATACTTTACTACATTGTTGGAGCATGCAAACTGTAGCATGTGCACAAAGAATAACCTCTCACCCTTAGGAGAAATGATAACAAAACCTACACCTGCACCATTTCTATTTCTAGAACCATTACAATACATCATCCACAGTTCAAAAGTATCATCATTCTCCTGCTTGAATGTAGTAGGCAACACAACTTTTTCAAGGATGCAATATGTACCAAGACCAATTTTAATAGTTGTATCATAGGGATCAAAATCATAGTGCTCTTTAGCCCATTCATCTAAAAATAGATCATGTATGGATGGAGAGATGGGATGTTCTTCTCAAACTTAATCTTGTTCTTGGCCTTCTTGGATTAGGCAATTGGCTTGGAGAGGGGATGGGTCATATGACTCAACATGATAGGAAAATATAGGCTCATCTTGTATGGTAAACCAAGCACCATACCTTGTTCTTAGGAGCATATGAGACCAATAAGAAGACAAGTAACCACCCACCTTAGCAGTGAAATATCTTGATAGGAAAATGGAAAACAAAGGAGGTAGGTCAATAATTGACACATCCTGAGTTAGAGTTAGATTTGGACAAGCATGGAGGGTTAACTCAAGATCCTTTATGACTCATAGAGTAGTAATAGTTGAGGCATCAAGTTGTAAGACTCCTTTGGACATGGAACTATACTTAAGACCTAGAACATCAAAAAAATTATTCAACATGAAATAATTACTAGCCCTTGGGAAAATCATACAATTGTGCACAAGGTGTTTTCCTATTATCAAGGACATGTAAAAGGGTGGGGTTTTGATAACCTTTTTTAGTTTCTTCTCCTTTGCTTGAAAAATAATGAAATCAACTTGAGGTATTTGGATAACTGGATCAACACGATAAAGTTACACCAGAGCTTTATGCAATAGGTTGCACTAAGATGGAATGGCCAAGGAATCCCACATTATGACATTTACATTTGTCATGTTCATCTAGTCCAAAATGTTGAATGGAAGGAACAAATACTTCTACATCTGAGGCACAACAACATATTTTCTTAATTGTTCAAGTGCCGAGGCAAGGGCCCTAGCTTACATCGAGGCTTGACCTACCAAAGGAGGGATGCATACCAATTTAGTTAGAGCATTGCACGAGACTTTGTGTAGGAGTATGTGCGCCATAACTATTGGGTGTATTAGTTACATCTCTTTATTTTTTAGAATCATTGTGATTTGTAGGAACATAAGGTTACATGCTAGACTCCAACATTCTCTTTTTGTACCATGTGTTGTCAACAACTTGTGCGCGTGGCCTACTTGAGATGTTAACTTGGTTTATTGTGTAGAAGTATTCAACACTAAATAACATGAGATTGGTCTAAGGGAGACTTCTGACACTTATTTATTTTCTAGTTCATGCACACTAGAGGAATGCTCAAAACTTGAAGCATTCTGAACCATGTAAGCTTGCACGTGCAAGGCATTTACATAGTTGTATTGATTGTGTGGAAAATTTCAAGGAAAGCATCACTCTATCACTTGAACCATGTTATTTTCTACTAGAACTAGTGCTTTGATTGCACTATGTGTAGAAAGGGGTTACGCAGGGGCAACTGTCTGAAGAGGGAGGTGTGTATTGACATGCCACCTATCATTTTGTTAGATCTTCCCATACCTTTGATTTAGATATTGATTTCTAAAGGGCTGATGGCTCTTGTTGAACCCTTGATTAGAATTATTTATGAAGGCTTGTGCCTGCTGCTTTTTTAAGGATATGACTTTATTAGAAAAAATTATAAGCAAGAATTTCATTTCCTCATCCTCCTTTTTCTACATAGGAGAATAGGATGTGGAGGCAATGGGTTGGGAAATCTTCTTAAGAATAGGGGGAAAAAAAGGATGATGCATTGAGGGATTTCATGAAACAATGGTGTAGGTGGTTTAGGGGATATCTTACCAGCTTGGATCATAGAGTTTTCTACCATAATGGCTACAACATAGGCATCGAGAATTTTTTCGCCACCCATAGAATGTATCATCACTGCAATGTCAGAATTCAAAGCTCTTATGAAGTAAAGAAAAACACCTTGAGGAGTTGGTCTTAAGAGGGCTGGAATTTTGTCTCATGTCTTCTGAAATATGAAGTTAAAGTCAGTCATGAGCTCATTGGGAGCTCTCTTGATCATTGTGAGTTTCTCTAACAAGGAGATGTTATCAGATTTCTCCTTGAACTGATTACAAAGTGTAGTACCCATTCCATCCTAGTTAGTGATAGAGGAAGCTCTTAAGGTTCTATACCATTGAAGTGCTTTTCCTTTGAGTGAATATGAAAGCATCCTTATAACTACATCATCTTTAGTAACTACGTGAACTGAGCATACATTCACAATATATTGAATGTGTTTAGCATGGGTGACTCAATTCTTACCAGTGAAAAATGGTATACTTTTGAGTCCAACCACTAGTATGTCATGTTGTGTAGAAAGAGCCAAAAGACTTCCGCCGTTAAAGCTGACAAAGGGCATATTTCTCTGCGCCATGGCTAGAAAGGGTATGAATACCTTGGTAGAGTGTGTTGAAGGTCTACCAAGAGGAGGGGTTGAAATCACTCTGCATGTGATAGATGGAGATGCATGCTTGGAAGTTCATCTACTTATTCTCAGAGACAACTGAACATTTTCAAATGAGTCTTCTACCACAGTGCTCTGTTTGGTATGTATTTTTCTCATGAAATAATTGTGCAGACTGTTGAAATAAGTAGATCTAAGATTTAGGAGTTGCCATATGTGTTAAAACAACCTTCCAAAGGATGTAACTCAACAAGAACACATGAAACTTACTGAAATAAAGATGTAAAACTCTTCAAACTAGTCCCACTAGGTGTGCCAAAAAATCTTAGAGCTCAAAATTTCACCTATCCCAAATCAGGATGAACTGGGGTTTTGAGGCAACATGGTACTGTATCCAATTTGTGGGACTTACTATTGAGACAAATCTCCAAGGAAGGCCGACTTCCTCTACCTATTTCTAATGCTAAAACTACTACTAGGACTCTATGATTCCAAGGGACCAATGTGAGAAAAATATACATAAAAGGAAAACCTAAGCTAAGGAGAGGTGATACCACCAGAAAGAGGGGGATGAACACACTCATCTGAGTGAAAATGAAGGAAAATGCGCACAAAGAGGGCACACAATCATGCCATAGTATGAAACAACATTCACACATCAATTTTCATGGAGCACAACAGAGAAAGAACCTACAGGGACATGAAAATACACAACAAACCAGAAACTCAAGGAGAAAGGAAATAAGATGTAATAAAAACAAGCTAGGACAAAGATTAGCCATAAAACAAAGCTTTTATTACTGAAAAAATATGCACAATTGATCATAATTGTGGAAGAGGCATGTATCCACATGCAGAAGACAAGATCTAAGGCCTATAACTCAAAATGCAAAGGCACTACTCTGAATAATACTCTCCCAAACTAAGGAAGTCCAACCTTTTACAATGAGCATTGCTCTATGTAGTAATTTTTACTCCTATCACAAAAGGAAGAAACCCCATGCGCGTCGGCCTATCACCGAATAGAAGCTGAGCGCTCACCTAGAGGCACACGTGTGTACCGAGTATCTCTTTTATGTGAGTTTAGTGGGAAGCATCATCTATGATTACTGTAAAATTATTTAGGAAGTTAAGACAAACAAGAACCATAGGGCTCAGAACGGCCTCCAGATCCTTGTAGTCACTCAGACCAAATGCTTTAACATAATCCAAAACATATATTATAACAGAAAGAATTATACAAGCATTCATACATAGCATGAAAGGAAAAAGAACTCATATGGGAGAACTATGCACTAAATCCATTGATATCCATGTCTATTTATAACAAGTAACCTCATTATATTCATTGATTCATTACAGAGTGTCACAGAGTGCAGACCGCAGTCATGCATATCACTGGACTTGTATAACTAAGCCAAAAGAAAAAGAAATTACAACTCTATGCCTATTACATTTTCTTCTTAATGCAAATATCCACTCACAGTAATTCTGCAGAGCTTCACCCATGCTATCTCTCAAGCTTGTGTTGCATAACAAGATCCTTCTCTCTCGGGTTCTCCCGATGAATATCCTCTATATAACTCTGTGTGTGTGTGTGTCCTCTTTTCCCCAGCAGGCACTTGTATTTATAACTTTCCCAGGCTGCCAACTCACCTTACTAGTGCCCCTCAGATTAGATGTCAGGGTGTCGATTGTGGTCCTTCATGTGAGCATGTTCCTCTAGGCATGAGCTTTACACTTTATCTCATGATGATCTCCTAGAAGATTCCATCCGGGGCATGCTCTTTCCTGGGCCAGGCTATTGCCAGGCTAGACATCTTATCCATGTGTAACCGATCACACTTTTCACGTGTTCTACCTTGGGGTGCACTCAAATTGGCCAAGTTCCAAACCTTCTTTCGTGCGTCGCGCGAACTATGTGCTTCCTTCACTTTCTCTTGCATGCTTTTTCCTTGCATGCCATTCTATAAATGGGATCCTGTATGCCTACGTGCCTTCATACTTGGTCAATATTCCAGGGGCCCAACACTCTACAATATATAGAAGAATGGGAGAGGAGGAAGGGGAGAAAGAGAGGGAAAATTAGATTCAAACATTCAACCACCAATATCAAGTAATAAATACCTACAAATCCACATGTAAGGTTGTCAAATCAACCTACCCATGTTTTCTTAGCTTGTGGAAGAAGGAAGGAGAGGAAATATGATCAAATCTAGGTGGTTGAGCTATCTGAATCTATATATTAATGGATTGAGACATGTTTTCCTATTTTCCACCTACCAAATCCCACCAAAATCTTATTTTCAATACCCTATAGTGTAGCCCACACCATCAAATTTCAATCAAGACCAGGCGCTTAGGAAACCGAGATATTTAGCAGAAGTTATGGCAATTTTAATATCCACAATACAAGTTGAACTTGTAAAACACATGGCGTGCTCTAATCGGTTAAAGGATTTGGTTGAATTTCTATTGTTTTATATTTTATACCACATTTCATGCATTAATTTGAGGTGAGGATTCAACACATAGCTAGCAAGTTCTGATAGGTTACATGTTATACAATCGATATAAAAAGTTGAAACGTGGCACTTGATGACTGATGCAGAAGATTGCACTTGGTGTGTGCATAAGGGAAAGAGGAACGAGAGGAAATAATGTAGAGGTATGCGAACATGCACATGCAATGAGTGGAAAGAAAAGGTGCATATTTTCAAGAGTGCAAGTATGCAAGGATGAAAGGGGGCACAAGAAAAGGACGCACAAAAGTAATTACACATAGAAAATGTGTAAGGCAAAAAGTGAAGGGGAAAAGAGTGTGCATGAGGGGATGCGTAGGACTCAGGAAGAAGGGGAATGTGTGGAGGAAAGCATGACAATGACTTAGCCAAAATGAGAGGTAAGTCAGAAGGTGTGTGCAAACAAGTGCACAAATATGTTGGAAAGAAAATAGATGTGCAAGGATGCACACTAAGGGGGAAATGGAAGGAGATAGACAAATAGAGAAGAGAGGTGAGAGCATGTGAGAGAAAGTGGGGAGAATGAAAATCATAAGCAAGAAGTGGGAAGTGTTGGGGTTAGACCAAACCTGTTGTAAAAATATATATCAGATTAAAGCATACAAACAACAAACATGAAAAAGCCAACATAAGAAAATACACAAGATATAACATGGTTCACCCAGTGTGGGCTACGTCCACCAAGAAACAACCAATATATTATTCCATAGGTTTTACAATTGAAGATCTGTAATCTTCCACACCTTACACGATGTACAATACTTTCCCTCTCATAAGCTTCTCTAAGCTCTCTCCAAGAATTCCTTCTTACAATTCTCCCAAATCTACTTGATTCTCACCTCTAACCCTAGCTTCCTAGCTTATATAAGCCTATACAAACTTAGGGCACTTTAGCCATTAATTTACAACCATTAGATCAACTTTATAACAAAGATTAGATCTAATTACCATGACTTAAATATAAACAAGCACGCACATGTAACCGATGCCTGTTACCCCAACTAATGTCGATTTGTCTCAACCAATGTCAGTTGGTCTACTAGGTGACCGACGACGATCAGACGACCTATGCTGATTACTCTGTAAACATGTAAGTTGTAAATAATCTCCCTTGTGAAGAAATTGAGCTTTGCAATCTCAACAATCTCCCACTTGGAGATAAATTGAGGCACTATCATGCACAAATCCATCCTTGGTTCCTCTCCTGGATTTGTTTCTTCCTCTTCAAGTCTCAAACTCGAAGACCTAAAAAAGTGGAGTGTAGCTCCAACTTCTCTTTTTCCAACGTTATTGTTAGCATATCCACAGGGATCTCATTCGTATGAATTTTCTCTAACTTCAGCTACCCATCCTCCAACACTTTTTGTATGAAGTGATATCTCAAGTGAATGTGTTTTATTCTTCAATAAAACATTGAGTTCTTTACCAAATAATTACGCTTTGACTATCATTGTACAATTTGAAATACTCTTACTCCTTTCCCAACTCTTCGATGAACCTGCTCATCCATATAATCTCTTTGCTAGCCTCTTTAGCTACAACATACTCAACCTATGTAGTAGATAAGGCCACAACCTTCTGCAATCTTGAAATCAAGCTAACTACCATCCCACCTACTGTGAATACATATCTAGTGGTGCTTCTCCTAATATCTAAATCTCCAGCCATATCTGAATCAACATAGCCCCAGAAAGTAGTATCTGACCCTTTATAACATAACTACATGCCAAATGTCCCTCTCAAATACCTGAGAATCCATTGGACTGCTTTCCAATGTTTTTTACCTGGATTGTCCATAAATGTGCTCATAACTCCGACTGCCTGTGCAATGCCTGGTCTGGTACAAACCATAACATACATAAGACTTCCAACTTTTGAATTATATGGAACTCGAGCCATGTACTCGACCTCCTCATGTGATGTAGGAAATTGATCTTTGCTCAATTTAAATAGTCTAGCCATAGGTGTACCTACAGGTTTTGCATCCTGCATTTTAAATATTTTCAACACCTTATTGATATAATATTCCTGAGACAAATACAATCTCTTGTTCTTCTTGTCTCTATGAATTTTCATGCCAAGGATTTTCTTTGCAGCTCCCAAATCCTTCATTGCAAATGTGTGAGCTAATTTTTCCTTAAGCTCACCAATGTCCTGCATACTAGATCTTGAAATAAGTATATCATCCACATACATTGACAAAATAACATATCTCTTATTTTCAAGATTCTTGAAATAAACACAATTTTTAGATCCACATCTCATATAATCATGATCATGGATAAAATTGTCAAACCTCATATACCATTTCCTTGGAGCTTGTTTGAGCCCATACAAAATCTTTTTCAACCTACACACATGTTTCTCCTTACCCTTGACTTCATAATCAAACAAATGATTCATATAGATATCCTCCTCCAAATCACCATAAAGGAAATTTGTCTTAACATCCAGTTGTTCTAAATGAAAATATTCTACTGCAACTAGACCTAGAATAGTATGGATGGAAGTCATTTTAACAACAAAAGAAAATATCTCACCAAAATCAATACCTAGTTTTTGTGCAAATCCTTTTATGTAAATCCTTGCTTTGTATCTTTTTAATCCACACCCTCTTCCTCCTTAATCCTATGAACCCACTTATTCTGCAATGTTCTCTTACTTGCTGGAAACTTGACCAAATCCCATGTCTGGTTCTATTTCAAAGAATCCATTTCCTCATCCATGTCATGCTCCTATTTAATGTGGGTATCCTGTTGCATTGATTCTTAAAAACTCTCAGGTTTACCACTATAAGTCAATAATAAATAAAATAATGAAGGATTAAATCTTTCTGGAGGTTTACTTACTCTTTGCGACCTTCTTAAAAAAAATTTGGGGTGCTTAAGGATCATTCTGGACCTCCTAGACATTTGTGTCCAAATCTGACAGTGACCGACATCGCTCCCTTGTAACTGATGTCGGTTCCTCTATAGCCGACATCGGTTCACCTAACCGACATCAGTCCTTCTCTGACTAATGATATTCACCCTGACTGACGCCGATGTTTGTGGATTTTTGTTTTAAATACAAGAATGCACTTTTCTCAATAAAATCTTCACCCGTTTCATCTTGGGTACCAAAACCTGATCCATGTACATTCTCTTTTCATTCCAATCAATGTTACGACTCCTAACAATATTAGCATCTTCTAAATCCCAAAAATGGAATCTGAAATCACCAAAACCATAACCAATGAAAGTACATCTCTTAGATTTAACATCCAACGTCTTCCTATTTTCTTTATCAATATGCACAAAAGCTTTTAAACCAAATACTCTAAGAAAAGAAAGTTCTACCTCTTTTCCAGTCCACGCTTATTCTAGTATTCTAGCATTCAGTGCACTTGAGGGGCCACGATTGATAAAATATACCACTATATATACTACTTCTACCCAAAACTTCAAGGGTAATTCATCATGTATCCTCATACTTCTAGCACATTCCATAATAATTCTGTTCATTCTTTCTACCACTCTAATCTCCTGTGGAGTTCTAGGAACTGTTCTTTCTCTACATATTCCATTCACTAAATAGTAATCATTGAAAACTTTGTTGCAATACTGTTGTCTCCCTCAAAATTCCCCTCTTTTGAAGTCAAGTTTCAAAATTTTTGAGTATGTTCCTTGGAGTATTGGATCAGTTCGATCTTGGACATTCTTTGAATTTATTCCATTTCATGGAGAACATATTTGAAAGTCAGGCATAGGTGAAGTTTCTTCCCTTATTTTTATTTCTTCCCGTATTCAGGAATGACAGGCATATCTTCCCTGTTAATTTTTTCCCCCAGCACCCATGGGTAGTATGTGGACATCTCTAATTGGATATGACGGTTTCCATATTTCAAGCAACAGCGGATGCCTCCATGCATCCAAATGATGTAACTCCAGGGGCAGGGCCCAAGGGACAAGTCCTCAAATAAGCATAGGATTTCCATGTGTCCCAGGTCCAAAATGAAGGTAAAACAAGCTCAAATCAGACTAAGCATGGAAGATTAAGTGGATGGTGACACCATGTGCCTCATCGGTGCAACTTCAAGAGTTGAATCCAGTGGTAGTTCTCAAACTTGCGGAAATCCTCCACATGTCCTAGGTCAAAAAAGAGAAAGATTGATCATTTAAATTGACTAAGTATGGGCAGGTTGTGGAAGTCTCCACGTGCCTTAACGGTTCAATTTCAGAAGTGAAACTAAAGGGGAAATATTCAAATGAGCACCAGCTTGTCACGTGGTCAAATTCAATAGAAGATATTGGGTTGGTTGTTGAAAATTATGAGACCGACGGAAGGAGACATGCCTTCGCTCGGTGCAATTTTAAGAAGCATTTCCAAAGCAAAAACTCAAATGTGCGTCAGTTCATCCACATGTCTAGGGGTCAACATAAGTTAAGCAGGAAATAGGGCCGAATCGGCTAAGTATAAAGGAACCGATGGAGATCTCTACGTGTCATCCTTACATAGCTTCAAAGGCAAAAAAAAAATCCATAAAGGCGTCCGTAGGCCCACTCCAATCAATTTCTTCCATATGGGCCGCCCAAATTTAAAGTTGTAAAAGAAAATCAAATGGCCCATATTTTAATTAGAAAAATAATGTAACAACCGTATATTTGAAAACCTGGTTTTTCCACCATTAACATTTCTTTGCAAATCAAGAATTTGAAAGGGCACGAATGGTTGGAATGATTTGTAACCATTTCTTTCTTGCTTGAGGAAGTTGTAACTTTTTCTTTCTTGCTCGAGGAAGTTGTAACCATATTTTGTGATCTATATAATGAGATTTTTAAAGTCATTGTAAAGGGTTGGGAATTTTTATATTCGGAACTAAAATTTCAAATTCGAAAGAAATCAATCCAAGGGTTTTCCCCTTTTTCCTCTATTTTCTCTTTTCTTCTTGCTCTGATCTATGAATCATTTAATCCTTGCATGCTTAGAATTTTTGTGTTCTAGTTTATACAATTTCAAGAACTTTGAGTCTGTGGATTGTGCCCATTATAAACGTGAATGGTTCTATTCTATATCTCATTTGCTCAATACATATAAGGGTTTTCTCTGCCATCTCTTTTCCCTAAAAGTATTTTCTTCTTCTACCTCCCTCCTCTCTTCAAGTCTTATATCCTCATGTATTGATAACTTTCCTTGCATAAAACACATTTCAAGATATCAGGAACCCACCATTGAATGAAAGATTGTGTATTTGTAAATAGGTTTTTCCTCTGCTTTCAATAAGGGAACCTCTCCCATTAAAGAGGAGGGACTTGCTTGTCGCCTGACTGTGGTTTCATTCCAAGTGCAAATTGAAAACCCAACAATTTTTGAAAACCCCGACTGGGGATTGTTCAACAAATTTCCTTTCTAAAAAGAACAATAATTTGATAAGTTGTTTGATGCTGGCGACTCTAAGATACATGTCTATAGAAGGGCTCTTGGAATTAAAGATCCCCAATTTAAACTCTTAGATCAACAAGGTTTTTAACTTCCTCTCAACAAGAAGAAATTCTAGAGCTCATTCCACAAGCACACCTTCATGTTGAAGACAAGCTTCTAGTACTAGCATTCCTCAAGCACGCCTTAGCCCTACTCTCCATGCCCTAATTCTTAATGGATGTCTCATAGTTCCACTTCAAGACAATAATTTCCAAGGACCTTGGAAGTCACCTTGACCTTGGGGACAAATAGTTGGGCCTCTGGCTCTTCCTCAACCATTGCATGAGTTACCTAGGGGTCAAGAGGGAGAATTTTTCCTAAGTTTAGAGGTGATGGAAAAGTGCACCCTGATGAATACATTGCAGAATTCATTGTTGCATGTGGGGTCCTTGGAGTCAAACATGAGAATGTATCTATTAGGCTGTTTGTGGAGACCTTGTAAGACAATGTTGTAGATTGGTTTTACCATCTTCCTATTGGGACCATCACCCATATTGGACTACTAGGAGGGCTGAATTTGAGCAATGGTTCAAACCTGTTGAAGACGTGCATGTTTTACTAGCTCAGAATTTCTCAAATCAAGAAGAAGCCACATGAGCCTATGAGAGAATTTGTGGCCAAGTTTAACAAGATTCCACTAGATACTAGGCATGTTGATCAGATTCAGAAGTGTTTCTTCTTGAATGCTTAATTTCTAAAAGTAAGCTATGCCCTAAGGATAGTAAATCTTGCAACTTTGGATGTTGATCAGAGATTGGCTGTTAGTGTGGAAGATGACTTGATCATGTCTGGATAGCTAAAAAGGGAGTTTTTCAAATCCAAAGCGTCTTCTTCTTCCTCTCCTCCTAGAGGTAACGTAGATCAGTGGTTAAGTGCAAAATTTGGATAATGACCTCATTACCATCAAGAAACAATCTTCCTCAGCATGCTCCATATCAAGATGTTCTAAGGAAGAAATTTTAGCCTAGGAACCGCTTGCCCTCTTCTCAAACCAGGCTGGCCATTGAAGGATCCACCGCTCAAGGTGCCTATCAATGCTACTTGTGAGGCTCTTGAGACTAATGTTAAAAAGGCCGGGATGTTGAAGAACTAGAGGATCCTCCTTGATTCTTGAGTTCAATTCCTCACCACTAAAGGTGTGAATGTCTATGAAGATGATTATGATGATGTAGTGGCTGAGATGAACAATGAGTCATACACTGTTATGACCCAGGAAAGATACCAACAAAAAGGAAAAAGTGGTATTAACGCTAACAAGAAATATCCAAGGAATACCCCATTTCACCATCCTAGTGATTACAAGAAGAGGAGCTCCTATTCATACTACTTCCACCCAAAAGGTAAGCTCTGTTAGTCCTTCTCCCTCTAATTCTACTTCTGAGAAATTCTTGTCCAACAAACAATAAAGTTGATAGATCAAAAGCTCCTACTACTCCTAGTAGTGATTCCCCATCCACATCTGGATCTTTTGACATTATAGACCATTTTAAAATAACCAAGATTCAGATTTATGAGGCAGAGTTCTATCAAATCCATCCTAAAGCCTTTCCCAAAATGGTTAACTTTGTAAATTCTAAATCTAAAACCCAAACCCATTCTTCTAAAGGCCATTTGTCCCACTCCGTCTTCCTCACCTTAATCAAGCCTATGTGGCCGTTGTTTTTCCATTAATGAGAAAATTGAACCATTCTGATAGTGACCCTTATTCATAGTTGGCCATAAACTCAGTAACTGTTTCATAGATTCAGGAGCATCAGATAATGTAATGCCTGCAAAGGTAGCCCATGCTTTGGGTCTAACCCTAACATATACCTTTGGTTCCTGTTATTCCATGGAGAGTAAGAAATTACCTTTGGTTGGTAGAATTAAAGATGCACAAGTAGCTTTTGCTGCTTTCCCAGAGAAAAGGGTCTTAGCCACCATTTTGGTAGTTGGCATTCCTCCTTCATATGGGATGTTGCTGAGTAGAAATTTTGTAAGGAGGTAGGAGGTGAAATCCAAATGGATTGGTCGCATGCCTTGATCCCTGTTAATGGGAAGATGAAGAAGCTTCTTCCTAAAAAACAAGCAAAGTATATTGTGTGAAAGACAGATGATCCTAAAGCACAAATATTGTATGAAGACATTGGGCATGAGAACTACATGATCATGTCACAAGAGGAGAAAATTCTGTCAAAGGGAATGTTCCTTGATCCTAATGGTGTGTGGACTTTGGAGTTTTATGGAAGCTACTCTTCAGTTGGTTCTAGAGCTGGTGTAGTGCTCATTTCTCCTAGGGGTAGGGTTCATCCTTTCTCCTTCAAATTTTAGTTTAAAAATACCATCAATACTTCTGAGTATGAGGCCCTCATTCTTAGGTTGAGCATGGCGAAGGAGATGGGAGTGAAGAACCTTCTTTCTCGTCGAGATGCAGAGCTAATTATAAAACAAGTTAGAGACCTTTATTAGGTAAAGAATAGAAGGTTGAAGGACTATAGGAATCTGGTATGGGATTCCATTGAATTCCTTGATGATTTTTCCATTGAATTTGTGTCAAGGGAAAGGAACACTAGGGCTTACTCTCTAGCTATTTTGGGGTCCTTGTTGATTCCTCACCCTGATTTCCCTTAAGAGAAATTCACCATTGAGATGATCCATAGAACGAGTGTGCCTGACAATGCAAATAATTGTCAAGTTTTCAATGATGACCAACATTTTCTTTCTTTCTTGGATCTCAGAGATAACTTTTATCAGCTATACTTTGAAGGAAGTGATAATCTACCTAGAGAGTGTGTGTCATCAAATGAAGAGGGTGTCAAAGAAGAGATGGATCAAGATGGATGCATCAAACTTAAAGGCAACAAAATTCCTAAAGGGCTGGTGAGTTTGGAGGATCTTTTTGATAAACATGATAGGTATATGAAGTTTAAAGTTTCCCAAGGAGCCAGAAAATCTATTGAGATTGAGAAAGTGAATATTGGGAGTCTTGATGATCCCAAAATGGTCAACATTGGAAAATGCTACACTCATGAAGAGAAAAATAAGGTGGTGAATCTATTGAAGAGGTATGATGATGTTCTGGTTTACTCTTATGATGATCTTAAGGCTTTTTCAGCCTAAAGAAATGCAACATTTCATTCCTCGTAAGTCTCGGATCAAACCCTTCAAACAGAAGCAAAGGCAATATAATCCAAAGATAGTTGATACAATTTTCCAAGAAATACAAAATATTCTGAAGGCTAAGATCATCTTGCCCATCCACCATTCAATATGGATTGCTGATATAGTGCATGTCAGAAAGAAGAATGGTGAGATCCGAATCTGTGTGGACTTCAGAAATCTAAATTAGGGTTCTTTGAAGGACAACTACCCTCTCCCCATGATGGACCAAGTATTGCAAGCTGTCACAGGCTCAAAGATGTTATCTATGTTAGATGGATTCTTGGGGTACAATCAAGTAGAGGTGAATACTACAGATCAACATAAGACTGCCTTTACTACTCCTCGGGGCACCTTTGCATTCAAGAGTATGCCATTTGGTCTCGTCAATGTTGGTGCTTCTTTCTAGAGGGCCATGGACTTGGCTTTTGGAAGTTTAAAAGGGAAATTCATTGTTGTGTATTTGGATGACTTGACAGTGTTTTCTAAAGCAAGAACATATCACTTCCAACACCTTGGAATAGTATTGCAAAGAATCCAACCTTGGCGTGCCCTTACTTTAGCAAAGATTTCATTATCTATTGTTATGCCATTGAAAATATCCTAGCTGTTGTGTTAGCCCAAAATAATGTTGAAGATAATGAGCTGCCAATTGCATTCATGAGTTGTCTTAAAAAATCATGAGCTCAAGTATGCCATGATGGAGAAACATGCTTTTGCAGTTGTTAAAGTTTTGAAGCAGTTTAGGTTTTACATCCTTAATTCTCATTCTATGGTGCTGGTGCGTGATACAAAAATAAAATCCATTCTTACTCAGAAATAATTTGGAACAAAGAGAGGTAATTGGGTAACAAAGGTACAAGAGTATGATCTTGACATTAGGCCAAGAGAGCCGGTTCGGGGTAAGGGCCTGTGTGAACTCATTGTTGAAGGAGCTACCAAAGAGTTGTCCAAAGATGGAGTTGATGTCCCTGTTGTTCTATTCCTCAGCTCAAAAAATGTATGGTATGCTAACATTGCTCACTTTCTGACCTATGGAGAGTGTCCATCTCATTTGAGTGCCAAAGAGAAGAGAGCCATCACACTGAGGTCTACACAATATGTGTTATCGGATAATGCTTTGTTAAAACGAGGCATATATGGAAGGTTTTTGAAGTGTGTAGACAAGGAGCGACAAAAGAAGTTGTTCTCTTTTTTTCATGACCAAGCTTGTGGCGGTCATTTCTCCTCTACTGTAACAACTCATAAAATACTTCATGCTGGTTATTATTGGCCCATTCTATTTAGAGATGCATCAAAATGGGTTGGTAAATGTTAATCATGCCAAATGTTTGTTGGAATACCTAAGTTGGCTGCTTTACCTCTCAAGCCTGTAGTGATTGAAGATCCATTTCAACAATGAGGTTTAGAATTCATTGGAGCAATCAATCCATCTTCTATTTTTGGGCATACCCATGTGTTGACTGTCACATATTACTTCACCAAGTGGGTGGAATCCATCCCAGTTAAGAGCACTACTTCTGAAGTAGTTTGCAACTTCATTAAGGAGGGCATATTGATCAGGTTTGGGACCCCAAACAAGTTTGTGACTGACAATGCTTCCAAATTTTCTTCTGCTGAGATGATGGCCTTATGCTATGGGTATGGGATCTCCCTTGATCATTCTTAAGATTACTATCCTCAAGGGAATGGACAGGCATAATCAACAAACAAGAACTTGGTGAACATAGTTAGAAAGACTGTAAATGATTCTAAGAGGAATTGGCATAAGAAGCTATATGATGTACTTTGGGCTGATATAATTACACTCAAGAGAGAAATTAGAATCTCTCCTTTCTAAGTGGTGTATGGTGTGGAAGCTCAACTACTAGTCACATTGGAATTTTCAGCTTTGCATCTGATGAAAACCATTGAAGATTCAAGTTTCAGTAGCTCTTTGGACAAGAGAATTTTGTACCTTCAGAAGCTTGATGAGGACAGATTGCAAGTGGTTGACAGGATAACAACTCATCAGTTGAAAGTGAATGCTTTGTTTGACAAGAAATCCAAACCCAGAGTTTTCCAAGTGGGAGACATTGTGCTACTTTGGGACAAAATACATGAGCCATAAGGAAGCCATGGTAAGTTTGATTCTCTTTGGCTTGGTCCTTTTAGAATCAGACATTTTTCTAGAGAGATATTTTTATCTAGATTACATGGATGGATCTCCTTTCCCAATCCCTTATAGTGGGAATTACCTAAAGTTGTTTAATTCCTAGGTGGCTAGGAAGTCCTTTTGTACATTGTGTTTGGTTTTTGGTTTTTGGCTTGTGTCCCTTTCTTGATCTTTGTTGTGTGGTGTGTTTTGTTTTGGGTCTTCCCTTTTGGTTTATTTTGTTTCTTTTCCCATCTTGTGTTTGTTGCCTTGTATTGGTTTTTCTTTTGAATCCTTTTCCCAATAGATAAGGCACTATTCCTCTTTCCCATAATTATATGTAGTTCTCGATCTTGCCTTGTGTCTTTGTTCCAAGCCAAGTCATCCCCAGAAAGAGCCAGTTGTTGTTGCCCTCAAAACCCCCCTCTTTTGAAGTCAAGTTTAAAAATTTTTGAGTCTATTTCTTAGAGTATTAGATCATGTCAATCCTGGCATTGTTTGCAGTTTTCCCATTTCATGGAGAACAATTTGAAAGTCGGGTGTAATGGTGAAGTTTTTTGCCTTCTTTTTATTTCTTCCCATAGTTGGGAATGACAGGCATATCGTCCCCGTTAATTTTTACCCCAGCATCCATGGGTAGTACATGGAAATTTGATTGGATGTGGTATGGCCATGTTTCAAGCAACATCAGATGCCTCCACGTGTCCAAATGGTGCAACTCCAGGGGCAGGGCCCAAGGGACAATCCTCAAATTAGCATAGGCTTTCCACATGTCCCAGGTCCAAAATGAAGGTAGAATGGGTACAAATTGACTAAGTATGGAAGGTTCAGTAGACGGTGCCACGTGCCTCATTGGCACAACTTCAAGAGTTGAAGCCGGGGGTAGTTCTCAAACTTATGCTAGTCCTCCACATGTCCCAGGTCCAAAAAGGGACAAATCTGGTTATTTAAATTGACTAAGTATGAGCAGGTCAGTGGAAGCCTCCACATGCCTCAACGGTGTAATTTCAGAAGTGAAACTAAAGGGCCAATCTCCAAATGTGCGCCAGCTCACCACGTGGTCAAAGTCAATAGAGAGACAGGGTTGGCCGTTGAAAATTCCAAGACTGGCAGAAGGAGCCACGCCTCAGCTTGACGTAATTTTAGAAGGAATTTTCAAAGAAAAAACTCAAATGAACACCAGCTCTCCATGTGTCTAGGGGTCAACATAAGTCAAGTAGGAAATAAGCCCGAATTGGCTAAGTATAAAAGAACCAGCGGAGCTCTCCACGTGTTAGCCTGGTGCAACTTCAAAGGAAAAAAATGCACAAAGCGTCCGTATGCCCGCTCTAATCAATTTCTTCCATGTGGGTAGCCAAAATTTAAAGTTGTAAAGGCAAATCGAATGACCCATATTTTAACTAGCGAAATAATGTAACGACCGTATATTTAAAAACCTAGTTTTTCTGCCATTAACGTTACTTTGCGAATCAAGAATTCGAAAGGGTGAAAATGGTTAGAATGATTTGAAACTATTTATTGCTTGCTTGAGGAAGTTGTAACTATTTCTTTCTTGTTCAAGGAAGTTGTAACCGTCTTGTGCGAGCTATTTTAGGGACTTTCAAAGCCATTGTAAAGGGTTGGGAATTTTGATATTCGGAATTGTAACTTCGAATTGGAAGAAATCAATACAAGGGTTTTCCCCTTTTTTCCTCTGTTTTCTCTTTCCTTCTTGCTCTGATCTGTGAATCATTTAATCCTTGCACACTTAGAATATTTGTGTTCTAGTTTTTACAATCTCAATAACTTTGAGTTTGCGGATTGTGCCCATTATAAACGTGAATGGTTCTACTCTGTATCTCATTTTCATTTTCTCAATACATATAAGGGTTTTCTCTGCCATCTCTTTTCCCTGAAATTATTATCTTCTTCTGTCTCCCTCCTCTCTTCAAGTCTTCCATCCTCATGTATTGATAACTTTCCATGCATAAAATACATTTCAAGATATCGTGAACCCACCATTGAATGAAATATTGTGTATTTGTACATAGGTTTTTCCCCTGCTTTCAATAAGGGAACATCTCCCATTAAAGAGGAGGGACTTATTTTTCCCCTGACTATGGTTTCATTCCAAGTGAAAATCTAAAACCCAACAAGTACTCACCACCACTATCAGATCTAAGGGAATTCAACTTCAAATTAGTTTGACTTTCTACAAGGGATTTCCATCTTTTAAATGTTTCAAAAACATTATATTTAAGTTTAATACAATAAACCCATACTTTTCTTGTGGCATCATCAATGAAAGTCACATAGTATTGGGATCCTCCATGAGAAGCTACCTGGACTGGTCCCCACACATCTAAGTGCACAAGCTCTAATTTCTTCTCCTTATCTGTTACCCCCAAATTTAAGAAACCTCACTTTCTTTTTCTTTCCAGATATTCAATGATCATAAAAAATTAAGATCTACATCTTTCGAATATGATAACTTAACTTATGCCTTTGAGATATACATTCACTTCTTACTCATATGGCCTAGTTGATTACGCCACATGCTTGCATTTGAATCTGAAGTAGATAGCACAGAAAAGGAACAAGTAATACATGTAGACAAATATAATGTTCCTACCTTCTTGCCTCTCGCAACAACAAGATCTCCCTTGGAAAATTTCCAAGAATCGGTTGTGAATGTAACTTTCCTAGGCTTGGCACATGCCTCGCATATTTCAATATCCATGTATTTCCATTCTATAATTTAATATTAACTTCACCTTTACCAGTAATAATGCATGGTTCATCAACTCCTAAATAAACATGCCCAAAATTACCCTAGACATAATTTCTAAAATAACCCTTATTAAGGGTAACATGTAAAGAAGCTCCTGAATCTAAAACCCATGATTCAATTTTATTATCCAAGGAGAGAATAAGGGAATATTGCATTACCTCTGATGCTACATTTACCTCTTTACCTTTCTATGGTACATTCTCTTTGTTTTCCTTGAACCAACAATATTTCTTTGTATGTCCTTTCTTTCCATAATTCCAGTAGGTCATTCCTCTACCTTTAGATTTATATCTTCCACTTTTAGAATTTTATTTTCCATTACTCTTTCTCTTGGATCTCTCCTTTTTCCTTGCTATGCTTTCTACAATCAAATATTTCCTAGATGAATATTCTCCTTAACTTTTCCTACGTATTTATTCATTTAGAATAATACCAATCACATCATCAAAATTCAAAATATTAGTAACAGATGTTATATTACTAATAACCATTACCAAATTATCCCAACTATCAAGAAAAGAACACAAGAATAACAATGCTTTCACTTCATCCTCAAAAGGTATATTAACTGATTTTAATTGATTTACAGCAAAATGGAAATCATTCAAATGATTAGACAAAGATCCAACTTCTTGCTAAAAAATTCTTCATCAAATAAAATTTAAGTGATGCACTTGGTTTTTCATAGAAATTAGCTAAATATTTCATTAATTATACTGTGCTTGATGCTTCTATTATATTCGAAGCCATAGATGTTTTCAGGCTCAATCTTATAGATCCCAGAGCCTTTCTGTCAAGAATCTTCCATTCTTCATCAACCATCTTTTTAGGCCTTGCCTTCTCATCCAACGGTAAATATAGATCTCTCTGATACAGATAATCTTCCACCTTCATCTTCCATAGCCTATAATTATGGCCTTCAAATTTATCTACTTTGTATTTACTATCTTCTACCATTGTTTTGTTTCCACTCAATCAGAAATCCATGTGAGTAAATCTGTCAACACACAACCCTCAAACAAAGCTCTGATACCAGTTGTTGGGGTTAGAGAAAACCGGTTGTATAGATATATATCAAATTAAAGCATACAAGCAATAAGCATGAAATAACCAACATAAGAAAATACACAAGATATAACGTGGTTCACCCAGTGTGGGCTATATCCACCAAGAAACAACCAATATATTATTCCAGAGGTTGTACAATTGAAGATATGTAATCTTCCACACCTTACACAATGTATAGTACTTTTCCTCTCACAATCTTCTCTAATCTCTCTCCAAGAATTCCTTCTTACAATTCTCCCAAATCTACTTGATTCTCACCTCTAACCCTAGTTTCCTAGCTTAAATAAGCCTATACAAACTTAGGGCACTTTAGCCATTCATTTACAAAAATTATATCAACTTTATAACAAAGATTAGATCTTATTCCTGTAACTTAAATATAAAAAATCACGCATAGGTATCCAAATCTGATTACCCCAACCGATGTCATTTGGTCTGCTAGGTGACCGACGCCGGTCATCCGACCAATATCAGTTACTGTGTAAACCTGCAAGTTATAAATAAGCTCCTTTGTGAATCAATTCAACTCCATAATCTCAATAGGAAGGGCACACAAGGGAGTGCACGAAGAACTATAGCCTTGTCAATGTGCCAAAGTATAAGACCAGGAGTGCGTGCAACCTATAACTTGATGTGATAGCTAGAATGGAACTGTAAGTTGTCTAAATAACCAAGGTGGTTATTTTGGATAAAAAAATCACAAGAGGCTTCTTTGGTCGGGAGTAGAGGAACACAATATAATCCCTTTGATCTCTTGAAATAAGGTTTTCCTCCCTACAAGATGTGGTGGGCTTGGAATCAAGAATATTCGTTGGATGAACAATGCCATGATCACTAAAATGGCTTGGAGACTAATTAAGAAGGACCTTCCTTGGACAACTATTTTCAGAAATACATATCTTGGCTCGTTGAAAAATCTTGATTGGATTTGTGATATTGAGATCCCTTCCAGATCTTCTTTTTGGAATGCTATTGTTAATTGTAGAAATATGATCACTAGGGGTAACAAGTGGAAGCTTGGAAATGGTAAGGATATTCATTTTTTGAAAGATAAATGGGTTTATCCTCTTCCCCTTAATCAAACTGATGTTGGTTGTCAGTTTTATGAGTAGTTCAAGCATCACATTGGTGAAAACGTCTTCGACTATATCAGAAATAACTCATGGGTTCAACTGTAGGTGGATGGTATCTCCCCTTATAATGCTTAGAATATTACAAAAATTCAAAATTTGATTGATAATCAACACCTATCTCGGGTTAAGAGACAAGATGAATTTGTTTGGGATAACTCTTTGGATGGTGATTACTTGGTTTAGTAAAGGTACTCTCTCCTATCTGAAATGCAACCTCCTCACTTTGATTGGAACAAAGTTTGGATTAAGGAACTCGCCCATAAGATCAACCACTTATTTTGGATTTTTTTGTACAATAAGGCCCTGACTATAGATAATTGGATTAAGAGAGGCCGACACCTTCCTAATAGGTGTATTATTTGTAAATACTTTGAAGAGATTATCAATCATTTATTCTTGCATTGTTATTTTGCTAGATTAGTTTGGAATTTATTTTTTAACTTCATGGACATTAAGTGGATTCTACAAGAGTCAATTGTGGCCATTTGGAAACAATAGTACTTCCCTTAAAAAAACTTTGTTGTTAAGAAGATATGAAGCATCTCTTTTCCCTACATCATTTGGAATATGTGGAAAACCCGCAACACCACCATATTTGATGACAAGAGACCTTCTCTTCTCATAATATCTAATGGCATGTTGGAGGAAATTAGGAAGAATATCACCAACTTTAGGTTTCCTAAAAAGAATCATCAAAGTAGAGAAGACAACATTATTCTTGAGAAATGGAAGTTAAATATCTTCTCTGTCTATCCTCTTTTAAAGAATGCGAGTGTCAGAGATCATATCAAATGGCATCCCCCTCTATCTAGATGGCTCAAGCTCAACTATGATGGAACCTCTAAGGGGAATGTCGGAGCTCAAAATTACACCCTAACCCAAGTCATAGACAACACAAGATTTTGAGGAAACATGGGACTATCTCTCAGTTGTGTGACCTGTGAATTGATACAGATCTCTAGAGAAGGTCAGTTTCCTCTATTTACTCCTAATGCTAAATTACTCCTAGGAATTGAAATACAACTATCTATATCTATTCTAACTTTCCAAGGGACCAAAGTGAGAAGGAGCTGCATAAAACATAAACCTAAACTAGAGAAGGTGATAACACCAAAAATAAGGGGACAAATACTCATGCAAGAGAGAAAATGGAAGAAAACAACAATGAAGAGGGCCAAAATGATGGGCACTGGTCAAAATCACGTCTAGAGATCCACTTCCATAGTGCACAATAGACACAAACCTTTGAAATAATGCATACAACACACATGCAAGAAAATGAGAGGAAAGATGATGCAATCAAACAACAACTAAGGCAGATACAAGCCATAAAACAAGAAATTTTATTACTGAAAGATCATGCACAAATCATCACGATACAAGAGGAAGATACAAAACACTTACAGAGGCATCACCCAATGCATGTGACTCTTAGAACACTTGTGCAACATGAAATGATTCCCATGTATTCTCAAAGTATCCAACATTAAAACTGGGCATCATTTTACAATATATAGAAAAATGAAAGGATGAGAGAAGAAAGAGAGGGAAAATTCACCAACCACCCAGCTTTAGTTAATTTCTCTGCATGCTCTAAAAAAGGGATTGAATGCCTTTAGAAATCCAATTCCGCATGCCATGCCTTGTAGGAGAAGGAGTGAGCGCCCATAATGCATTAAATCTTTATTGGTTCACCTGAAAAGCTCGTTGGTGGTTGAGCCAACTAACATTGCACCTATGCATGCTGAAGAGGTTTTCTCAAGGCCGCGTCCACCAAATACCTTTTAAATTTGAACTTCAGACTCCTATGCTTAGATGAGGCCAACACCTTCCCATTGATATGTAATTTGCAAGGATCAAGCCAAGAATTTGAGAATTATGATCAGCATTGAATGCTAATAGAAGTCACCACCTTTCGCACTGGAATCTTCAGGAAGAATTCTGCATCCAAACGAATTATTGTCTTTCCCGCAACATCACGCACTGATCTGGATGAAGGATGATAAGATCTAGCACACTCCATCACAAACTCTGGCAATTGTACACGGGAAAGCTGCAGCTCGAATAATTCCACTACTTTTGACCGCACGCATGAGTGAAGTCTTTCCAGCTCTGGATCTTCAATCAAATCTGAAAGAGGTTCTGGGCCTCTGTGTCTCCTATGTCTGAAAGTTTGGAAGCAATGCATGAATCCATCGTGCTCTCTTTTTCATCTCCTTTCTCATGGCTTTATCAATCTTTGTCTGAATAATTCTTTTTCTTCTAACTTGGCCGGATTTCTTCAATACTGGTGCAGATCTGGACAATTCTTCAGATTGATATTTGCAATGTATTGGACATTGATAAAAACTCCTTTTCTTTTATAAAGCACCTGTAATGAGTTCCTGCAATTTATTCAGACAAAAATGGCCACCGGAGCATGAATAGTGAATTTAAATTATAAAAATCTGCACTTTTCAAGCCCTGCCCCAAAAATTGGTGTTTAATTTGCACATAAAGAGAGCATGAATCCTTTCAATCAACACCTGAGCTCCTGAAACCTGTGAAATCAACTATGCAAGACGAAGATCAACCTTCTCCAAAGCACGCCAAATCTGGAAGTTTTTCGCCTTTGTTAGCACTTTGTAGCAAAATCCTTCCTCTAATGGGGGCGCACTCCTTGCTGCAATTCTTAACCTGTGAATTAAATAATTCATCCATATGGCTGCCCATGCTTATATAACCTTCACAATTCTATAATTAATAATTGCCCTAACAATTAAAGGCAATTAATTAATTAAAAATCATGCTTTTCTCCTTTAAAAATAGCATGTTTAAGGACAGCCATCAATAAATTAAATTAATCCAATTTAATCCTTCACACAGCACTTCACTCAAGTCTCACAGTGTGCTTTGACCATAGCCACTGAAAATAGAAATTAATTTAATGATTTAATGCTTCAAAAAATCATTAAATAATGCCCAAATGGGGCGCACTTTTTGAGAGGAAGGGGGCAAGCCACTAAATAAATTTAATTTAATGAATTTAATTTATTTCTTTTATTCCTTCTTTGACTTTTTGACCTCCTCAAGCTTGGGCGCACTTTTTGAAGGAAGAAAGATTATTAAAAATAATCAATTTAATCACTTTAATCAATCACCAAAGGGGGCGCACTTTTTTGCACATGTAATTCTATTTTTAAGAATTTTTACCATAATGGGATTCTTTACCCTGCCAGGCAGGCACCAAAAATCCCGTGATCCACTTAAGTGATTTGACTTTGACAATGGGATTCTTTACCCTGCAAGGCAGGCACTAAAATCCCATGAGTTCGCTTAAGTCACTTTCCTTTGATTATATCATGGGAATTTTTACCCCGCAAGGCAGGCAATAAATTCCCACCTGCCTGCAGCCTCTATTTTTCCCACTGCAGCTTAAGTGACTTTTATAACACGGGGAAAAAGTACCCTGCCAGGCATATACAATTCTCATCCTGCCTGCGGCTTATATTTTTCCCATCGCAGCTTAAATACTTTGTTTTCCAAAAATCTCCCCGCAGGGGCTTTTCTGTGGACTTCACTTTTTCCCAGTGATCCAGACCTCCGATGACGACTTCCTCCGGGAAAAATGTGCGTGTATGTTTTCCAGCTGCTGCCAAAAGCTTACCCGGCGAAGGAGTTGTTCCAGAGAAATTTTACAGAAAACAGAACGGGACACCAACAAAAACACGAAAAATTGCAAAAGTTACAAATAAAGCCCAAAACTTTAAAATAAGTTAAAATCCTTCTGGTACATAGGAATAATAACATATCCGCTCATAACAGAGTTGAAACGGAGCGCAAATAGCCTCATACAAAATAATTAAATACAAATTTCCTGCAGACAAATCCTGACGACAGAATAAAACAATTTTGGGCATCTGGGTAACGAAAAGGGCTAATATGGCTCTTTGGGATTATCTTGACGCAATACAAGAACTTTCAGGCAATAAAAACAACAAATGACCCACTATTTTAAAAGTATGAAAAATTTTCGAATTGGGGTAGAATTTCAGGGTGAAATGAGTGACACCAAACTATGCTCAAAACCAGATAGTGACAAGACGTGCACATCTGGGATTTTCTCTCGAAGCTGTGAATTTTTGATACACCCGCTTTGCAGTTTCCATTTTACTATGTCTGAGTTGTAGGAGCCCCTAAATTATGCACTTCCAAGGGAAAGTGAGGAAACTACACTATCAACCAAAATATGGGGCTAACAGCCCTAATGCAAGTGAGATCTATACTGACAGCATTCTTGGGCCAAAATGAAGGCACTTGGAGGACCCCACTTTGAGATTGAAATAATGCATACAGCCCAATCTACTATATACATGCACATAAATCAAGAAATTTTATACTGAGAGCATGCAAAAATATTGACAAAAGGGCACTTGAGGCTTTACCCAAGCATGTACACTCTTACAAGATGATGATTCCCATGTATTCTTCATCCGAACTGGGTACAAAACATTTGAAACAATAGCAGAGGATGAGAGCCAGTGAGTTGAGTGGAAACTGTATGGGCTTTCCGACATCATTCGCCTCTCTTTCCATCTGAAAAAAGAAAAATCAATTATATTAAGAAGGATTAGCTTACCCATGCCTTGCAAGTAACTTTGCGTCTTATGATCGCTGAAGATATATGGTCCACTCCATGCTTAGATGAGGACAACATCAAATTTGAGAGTGATCTCCTTGCGCAGGAGTTCATGGATATCCGCAGCTTTAGTTTCAATTTTTAACCTGATACTTGTACAGTTACTCTCTCTCATTTTGTAGCTATTGCAATCGATTTCTACGTGAATATCAGCATTTCATTTTGAAACCAAATCATCCAACCTTTCTCAAATGATAAATTCAAATTGATTTCTCAGCTTTATCATTAACATATTGATATTATTGCTATTAAGGAATGTATTTGATGTTTTGAACCTTATTTAAATTGTTTGTATTTCAGTTTATTTACAACCTTATTTAGTGAATCTATGATGTAAATGATTTATCCATCTTGATCATTAGGCAGAGTCAATTCCTTGAGTCTAATTTTTGCTCTCCCGCATTTGACTCTCTAAAGTGACTGCAACTAATCCTTGATATTTTGAACCTCCCTCCTTTTGGAAACCATCTAGAGAACATGATGAAACTATGCACAAGAACATCTCCAAGCAACAAGACTATGCAAAGCACTTAGGGAAATAAAACTACACTACCAACAATGCAATGTACTGAAAGCACTCCTAATCTACTATATACAAGATGCATGAAAAATCTTAATGAGAAGGCTTGAGATGAATCCCATTGACTGGGATTTGAAACACGTTCCCATCAAGATCAAAAAAATCAAATGAATTAGCCACCTTGCAAGCGGTGATGATATATGGTCCACTCCATATAACATCAAATTTGGAGTGTCTCCACGGTTTAGCTTGATCTGCATCCCATTTCAAAACCAATTCTCCAACCTTGAATGTTTGATTTCCAACTTTTATATTGAACCATTGTTTGGTTGAATCTGATGTTGTTCTAATCATGATCATGGAGGCATTCCTATTTTCCTATAACTAGACCAATTATGCCATTCTGATTTCCCTTTGATATGTGCCTCCAAATTCAATTTGTTGAGCTAACTCTAATGAAGGCAACTCAATTTGTAGAGAGAAGTACCACTTTCCTTCTTCGGCGTTATCCTATCCACCCAAAGATTATTTTTTACCTTTGTGTGCCATTATCTTTGATTGATGTCCATTATCCTTTTCATGATTCTGATTAGGTTCTTGTTAGTTGAATATGCCAATCCATTACCTTCGGGGTAATAATTGGAGGAGGTTTTCAGATAAATTTTAAGTCTCAAAGCCCAATTAGAAGTATTAGATCCTAGAAAATCCTTTGCATTATCATAAATGATGGTCTGAGGGACACCAAACCTTGTAATTATTTATTCAAGAAATTACAGGATGACTGATTTAGTGGCTTCCTTCAATGGTGCGGCTTCAGTCCACCTGGTGAAATAATCTGTGGCTTTAAGGACCCATTTGTGACTAGCGCTAGATGGAGGGTTGATTATACCAATGAAATAAAAGCCCCATTATGCAAATGGTTGAATTGATTTATTTGGATGAAGTGGCAGGGCCACCCGTCTTTTCTTTCTAGTGAAGAACGCACATTCCTTACACTTTCTAACCTATCTGTGAGCATCCTCGAACAACTTAGGCCAGAAATAGCCTGCTTTTACGATTTTTATGGTTGTAGCTTTAACAGAGAAATGTCTTCCTGAGAAGCCATCATAAAATTAAGTCAGAACCTTGTCAAATTTCTCACCTTCAATACACCTGAGCAAAACTCCATTAATGTTTCTTTTGAAAAGGACGCTATCAACTAATGCATAAGGAATGGATCGCAACCTCATATGTTTTCTCTTTCCTTTATTCAAACCAAGAGGGTATGTACAGTTAGAACAATCTAGTTGCGATCATTGAATACATTCCTTTCATTTTTCTACCATTCAACATCATGCGGAAACTCATTACTTGAGGGTGCTTCATTTGAACGAAGGCGGTTTCTTGAGATTCTGTAGCATCTAGAGCCAACTACTCACAAAGTGCTCTTCCTCTCACCAATTTTGTAGCTTTAATTTTCACATCGTATTCCATGATCTTATTCACCCATCCAACTCATTTCTCACTAATTTCTACTCCCATAATGAAGTCTTTAATGCCAGAATGCGACACTAAAATATTTACGTGACTAGCAACAATCATACTTTTGAATTTTTTCAAAGATCTCATGATAAAAAACACTTGTTTTTCAATATGACTATACTTGAGCTCATAATCCTTCAGTGTTTGGCTGAAAAATGCCACAGGCTGCTCCATTGCTTGATCATTCAGCTGTGTTAAAGTCGTGGCTATGTTGGATTCCACCCCATGAGCATAAAGAATGAAATATTTGATGTAATCTGGATTAATCAATGTTGGGGCCTGGGAAATATCTTACTTTATCTTTTCAAAGTTATATTTTCCCTTCACGGTCTACTTGAATGTTGCATCCTTCTTGAGAATGAGAGTAATAGATCTTATCAAACCTGCAAAGTTAGGAATGAAGTGCCTTACAAAAGTGATTTTTCCAAGGAATGATTGTAGAGCCTTCTTGTGAGTTGGTAAGGAAAGAACCGTGATGGCTACAATTCTTTATAGATCAATGGAGATGCCTTCTTTTGAGACAATATGCACCAAGAGATTGCCTCTAGGAACTCCAAAAATTCATTTCTTAGGGTTAAGGGATACACCAAACTCTCTACATCTTTCAAACACTTTCTCTAGGTGCCACATGTGATCCGCGCTCTAATTGGAGAAAATAGTAATGTCATCTAGGTTAACCAAGATGAATTAATTGATGAGTCCCTTGAAGGTAATATCTATTTCTCTTTAGAAGGTGGCAGTTACATTTGATAATCCAAAAGGAATTTTTTGATAAGCAAACATTCCCCATTTGGTGGTGAGCATGGTTTTATACTGGTATTCTTATTTTACTTTGATCTGGTTAAAACCAGAATAACCATCGAGCATGGAAAACCTCTCAGCTCCTACTACTGTTGGCAATATTTGTTCCATGGAAGGTAAGGGATAATGATTCTTGAGAGAATCTTTGTTCAAATCCATGAAATCCACGCAGAGCCATATTTCACCATTCTTTTTCCTCACTGGGACCAAATTTTCCACCCAAGTAGAATACTTGATTGGAAAAAATAAATTAGCCTCAATGAGTTTAGAGATCTCTTTTCTCATGGGGGGTTCAATCTTGGGGTTAACCAGTCTCTATTTCTGTCTGACTGGCTTGATGTTCAGATCAAGATGAATAGAATACTAGACTATATCTGGATTATATTCCTATAAATCTTCATAGTCCCATGAAAACACATCATTGAACTTTTGAAATAAGGAAACAAAAGCTTACCTTTCATTTTCATTACTTACCTTCCCAAGTAAAATTTCCTTTCCCGGAGCAATTGAAACTTGTTGAAAATATTCTTGCTTTATTTCCATGTTCTTTTCAATTCCTTTGAACTCATCATCTAGATTAAAAATTTATTCCAAAGTGACTAACCCCTTCGAAAAATTGTTTAATTTTAATTGAATAATATGATCCCATAGACCTCCTACAAATCATATTGCATCTTTGAGGATAAATCCGCCTCATTTTGGATGAACTACACAATTTGTTCATCATTGTCAAATACTTTCTAGCAGCCCTGGTTGTCTGGAATAGATGGCCTAACCACCATTTTGATATGTTGAGCATTCCCTTTGATTAAATCCTTAATAGGTGAGAATTGAGAGCCAAGGGCCATAATTTGGTCTACGTCTTTGTTTAAATTTCTGGGCACAACCTACAAGTTAATGGCATCAAAAATTTATAGAAAATCCAAGATCCTATGTTTGTAATCTTTCAACAGCTTTTTCTTTTTCACACATCTGTCGTGGACTTGGTGAATAACTAATTTGATGTCTCCAAATACCTGCAATTCCTTGATTTTCCTCTTTTCTGCAATCAACAGGCCATGCACTAGTGCTTCATACTCCACCAAATTATTAGAGCATGAAAATTGTAATATGTGAGCAAAGAAGAAATTTTCTTCCCTTGGGGAAATGAGCACAACACCCACCCCAGATCCATTCCTGCTTCTAGAACCATCAAAGAACATCCGCCATAGTCCAGAAACATCTTCTTTTACTTGTTTGAATGCCGCGGGTATTATAGATTCCTCCTGGAGGATGCAATAAGTTCCCATACTAGTCTCAATAAGATATTCATCATAAGGATCAAATTTATGATCTCTCTCGTCCCATTCATCTAGCAACATATCAGGCATGGAAAGAGGAATGACCTGTTCATCTAGAATTGAATCTAGCTCATGTTCTTCTTGTAAAAGGAAAATTGATTGGACAAGAGTGGAGTCAAATGGCTCTATATGGTAGGAAAATATGGGCTCAGATTGTATTGTGAATTGAGTACCATATCTGGTCTTTAGAAGCATATGATTCCAATTTGAGGATAGATAACCGCCTACCTTAGCAATGAAATCTCTAAAGAAACAAATGGAAAAAATAGGAGTCAGTTCAATGACATAAATGTCATGGGTTATGGTGAGGCTTGGGCAGACATGAAGTGTCAACTTGAGGCTTTTTATTATGCCCAAGATATTTACAATTGACCCATCATGTTGTAGAACTCCCCTAAAGACAGCACTGTATTGGAGACCTAAGATATCAACAATTTTCTTGGGCATCACAAAGGTGCTAGCCCCATAATCAATCATACAGTTGTGGACTAAGTATTTTCCCACAATAATTGACATGTAGAAGGGTGGGGTTTTGATAGTTTTGATTACTTGATCACCCTTTTATTGATAGACATTGACCGCGACACGATCCTTTTGTGTTATTTGATTTGTGGGAAGTAGTTTCTTGAGGGGTTCACATAGGATATCCCCCTATGATGGAATAGTAAGTGCATCCCACATAGAGAAATTAAAATTAGTCCTTTTCATTTTTTTAACAATGTTGAATGGGAGACCCACATATTTTTGCATCTGCAGTATGTTACCTTCCTTTATTTATTGTGGCAGTGTTTGAGTTGACGGTTTAGTTTGAGCAACAACCTCTTTGTCCGCGACTTTACTAGGAATATCAGGCGGCTTGATCTTGATCACCGCTACTTATTTTTACTTTTTCGTGGCATTAGTGTGATCCACGGAAGGTGAAAGTTGTGCCTCTAGCATCTTTCTCTTGTGCCACGTATTATCAACAACGTTTATTGATGGTCTATTATAACTTCCTGCAACTTGGTTAACCACACAAAAATCCTAACCTCCAAAGAACATGAGGTTTGTATCATTACTGGTGTCCTGACTTGCTTCCGTGGTTTGATTTGGTTCCTCTAGCATCGGTTCCTATTGATTATAAGAGCCTTGAACCATGTATGCTTGAAGATGCATTTCCCTCTCATAATCAAGTTGGTTGTGTAACATATTACAAGGAAAACACCACTCTATTTCTTGTGCCATATTGTTTTGCAGAGGAACTAAATCTTGACTTGAACTAGGAGGAGGAAGTTCTTTTGGTGGAGGGATTATTGCCAGTGGAAGAGGGGCACTTTTACCTTTCCATATTTTATTTTTTTTGTTTGGTGCATACCTTTCATTAGACTGCTAATTTTTATATGGTTGATACCCCTGGTTTGAAGATTGCCCTTGATTCTGATAATTCTTATAGGATTGGGCTTGCTATTTTTCTAGGGATATAACTTGTTTATTAAATTTATAATCAAATATTTCATTTATTCATCCTCTTTTTTTTGTGCGGGAGTTTGTGAGGTGGAAGCAACAGGTTACGGATTTGGCTAAGGGATAGGAACAACAGAATTTTGAGAAACTTTCGGTAATTCAAGATACAATGGCATGGGTGGTATAGGAGCTAATTTCCCATCTTGTATTAAACTATTTTCAGCTCTCATTTCAATTACATAAGTAGCTGTTAGAGTTTTTCCTCCCATAGATTATATCATAACATATATGTCAGGGTTCAGAGCTTTTAAAAGTAAATAAAGGCACCTTCTTCTGCAGGTCTCACAAGAAATAGAATTCTATCCCAGGTTCTCTGGATTCTGAAGTTGAAATCTAGTATTTTCTCAATAGGTGCTCTTTTAATTGTAGTTAAATACTCCAGAAGAGATAGGTTGTCTTCTTTCTCACCAAATTGGTCACAAAGGGTTGTGCACAGTTGATCTCAATTTTGAATTATTCCCGCCCCAAGGCTTCTAAACCATTGCAGATATTTTCCTTTAAGTGATGAAGCCAAACGTTTGAATGCTACATCCATCTCAACAATCTCATGGATAACACAAACATTAACAATGTCCTGAATTTGGTCAACTGGAGTAGTTTGATTTTCTCTAGTAAAATATGGGATATTCTTCAAGGCATCTACTGGGATAGGGTTTTGGGCATTCAAAGTAAGAGGACTGTTGCTAGTGAAGTTCACAAAGGGATTTTGTTCTAGTAGTTGTTGTTGATGAGCCATTCTGATAGGTCTAAGAACTCTTATCAACTGTAAGAAGATCCTACCAGGTGGAGGTGTTGAAGCGTTTGATTTGGAGGAGATAGACATATTTGAATTTGTCTTCCTCTTTTGCCTCTTCCTGGGGTCAACTGCAAGTACCCAAATACACCTTATTATCTTGTTCTAGACTATGTTTGTATCCTTCTCTTAAATCAAGGACACTAAAAGCACCATTACTGCTAAAATCAGTTGATATTCTGAATGGAGTCGCTAGATGTGTTAGTATAGAGCGTCCTAAGGCTAGAGCTTCACCAACATACACATCAAAACTTGATGAAATTAGAAATATTTATTTCAACCTCCCACTGGGAATGCCAAAACTATTGGAGATTAAAATTGTACCCTGCCTCGAGTCATAGACAACCTAGGATTTTGAGGCAACATGGGACTATCTCTCAATTTTGGGACCCGCAAACTTAGACAGACCTCCGGAGAAGGCCGAATTCCTCTACTTACTCTGAATGCTAAACTACTCCTAGGAATTGATATGCAACTATCTAGATCTATTCTAAATTTCCAAGGGACCATGGTGAGAAGGAGATGCATAAAACATAAACCTAAACTATAGAAGGTGATAACACCAAAAATAAGGGGATGAATACTCAGGAAAGAGTGAAAATGGAAGGAAAAAACAATGAAGAGGGCCAAAATGATGGCCACATGTCAAAATCATGTCCATATATCCACTTCCACGGTGCACAATAAACAAAAAACCTTTGAAATAATGCATACAACACAACTACAAGTGAATGAGAGGTAAGAGAATGTAATAAAACAACAACCAAGGTAGATACAAGCCACAAAACCAAAAATTTTATTGATAAAAGATCATGCACAGATCATCATGATATAGGAGGAAGATGTAAAACATTTACAGAGGAATTACCGAAGGCATTTGACTCTTAGAACACTTGTGCAACATGAAATGATGCCCTCATATTCCCAAAGTATCCAACATTAAAACTGGGCATCATTTTAAAATATATAGCAAAATGAAAGGAGAGAAGAAAGATAGGGAAAATTCTCTTTCCACCAACCGACCAACTTCATTTAATTTCTCTACATGATCTAAATAAAGGACTAAATGCCTCTGAATATCCAATTCCACGTGCCACGCCCTGTAGGATAAGGAGTGAGCGCCCATAATGTATTAAATGTTGGTGGTTGAGCCAACTGACATTGCACCTATGCGTGCTAAAGACATTTTCTCAAGGCCACATCCACCAACTACCTTTTAAATTTGAAGTTCATATTCCTATTCTTAGATGAGGCCAACACCTTCTCATTGATATGAAATTTGCAAGGATCGGGCCAAGAATTTTAGAACTATGATGATTTTTTGCTTGCATGGAAATTGTGGTTATCCATGAATTTCCAAATTTTATTTTCATGTGGCTTTAGACTTCTGTGGATCTCTCTCTCAAGCCACGGATCTATATAATTCATCGTGGTATTTGTTTGATGGCATTGCTTGATCCTTTTGGTCCGCAGTGTTAGCATGTACTCCTCCTTGTTTTGTGGCTTCCGAAACCATTTGCTTCATTCCGTGGCATTACCAATGTAGCACGACTTTCCATAACCTTCCATGGATATCTTCATATCTCCGCAATTCTTCCCAAACTTCCGCAACATGCTTAACTTCTCCACGACTTTACCAATTCCATTTTTGAAAATCCGCAAAGTCCACACTTGTGTAAGTTGCTCTATTTTTGTAAGGGGTTTAAAAATAGGCAACAGGGAATCTGGGTAAAGCCAATGGGGGTGAGTGTATTCAAAATGATAAAGGTCACATTGTCATAAATTCTATCCACTACTCTGAAGCTCTTGCAACTCTGTGGGGTCTTAAATTGGCTAGTGATTTCAATTCTCGATGTCTAACTATTGAAGGTGACTCACTAAATAACACCAACTGCCTAAAAGGTATTAACAATGTGAATTGGACAATCAAATCAATTATTGAAGAAGCTAGGCATATTCTTAATTATTTTAAAACTTATATTGTTTAAGATACTTATAGGGAGGGGAATAAACTCGCTAACATCATGGAAAACATTAGGAATAATATCAATAATCTTCAAGTATGGGAAGCGTTTGATACACCCCCATCAATCAAAAGGAGCATTGTCAACAATGAAAAGGAAATTTAACTCTCACTGTCTAAGATTTGGCTCATGTGGTAGGGAAATTTCTCTTCTTTAAAAAGTTACAACCCTACAGTCACATTTAACAGTAAAAGTGTTAGTTGTCTCAATCGCCCTTCTGCCAAAATGGGTGGTGTACATTTTAGGGTTGATTCGGTCAAGATAGATGTGTGGAAGAATAATACTGCTCTCTGGAGAATTCTGTCCAATTCATGGAAAGAGTCAAGGGTTATAACCTTCATTTTTCTAAGTAGTTTTCCAAAAGCTTGCAAGATAGGGAGATTTCTCATAAAGGAATATAATTTAAGATTAATGAAGATGTCATTGTTTGGCTAACCGGACTCCATAGAAAAGGCTTGAAGTTCTACAAAAATAACATCAATTATGGAGTGGAAGAGAAAAAATTATTGGATAGTGGTGAGTTCATTGTGCACAAGCCAGGGGGTTTGCCTAGGATTCTCTACCTCCTCCATACAACAACGTCAAATTGATGGTGATGAAATTCATCACGCTCGAGAGAAGATTCTTGATTGTGCTCAATTACCACCTGGTTTTTCTCAATCAATTTTATAGGAAATGCTCAATGAGTTTCCCATTTTTCTTATTGAATTCCCTTGATTTTTCTGTCAATATCATTAAATGGGGTAAGCATCTATTCCCATTGCATCATGGTGTTATTTTCATGTTGTACAATTTCTTCGAGTACTCTATCTTCCACCCCTAACTTGATTCCCTTTTCCCCCTGTTAAGCCTCCTGCTCCACCCCTTCTTTCCCTCCCTTTTACCCTCATCTGACCCCTCTCTCCCTACCTCTATTTCTTCGTCTACCTTTGCAACCCTTGCTTCAACTATTTTTTCTAACCCCTACTCTTGTAAGAGATCCAGAAAGATCTTTACGAGAAGATCCCTCAGAAGTAAAAAATCTAAATCTTTAAATATTCATGAGGCTTCTTCTATTCCCATCATGGGGGAAGATGAGGCCATCCTTGGGCTCCTCTCTATCAGAAAGGGTGGCCCTGAATCATCCAATAGTGCTGCCTAGAAGACTTCAACATATCCTAAAATTTAGTTGAACAAGATTTATAAGTTTAAGGGTAAAATTAAGGCTTTCATGCTTGAAAGTGTAGATGGAACGGTTAACAAGAAGACAATGATTAAACTCAACAATCGATTCTACAAAATTGAGAAATAAATGGAGAAGATAAATCTCAAACAAAGTGATATTCTTAGCATACAAAAAAATACTTTTGACTTTCTTTCCCTCTTGATTGTTAGGAAATAAGGGATAAAATATGCGGATTAATCCCTCACAGAATCGCAACAGTAGAGACTAATATGCAGAAAATATTAAAGATCTCAAATAAAAGTGCAGAATAAAATAACACAACACAAAGAGACAATATTTAACATGGTTCACCCAATTTGGGCTATGTCTACCAAGAATCACTTGCTCAAATTTTATTACAAGCCACCACTCTCTCAATACAATACCCAGATCTGTTTGGAGCTATGCTCAACAAACTCTACAGAATTCACACCCGAATTCAAAGCACATCTGCAATGGTTTTCATACATCTATCATATACATAAAACCATATCAATAGACAACTACTTCATCACTTTTACAAAACTGTGGGTATCAAAACCCTAGGCAAAAACCATCCCATAAACCTATAGGTCAAAATCCCACCCATATGAGAAAATCACGTTTCCCGATATATTGGGCACGTTTTAAGGCCCAAAAAAAATTTGGGGGCTACACCCCCAAACCCCTATTACCAAGGGCTGCCGCCCCTAGACCCCTGCTCAAGGCCTAGCCCGGCCCCAAACCCCGATGAGGATACATGAAAAGTGTACAATACTCTTAGTGTACAGTCTTCAACACTTTCACACATGAAAACAGGCACCACAACCTAACATTCATTTCTCAATTTGATGTTCAAAAAGGAAGGGAAAAAACTTAAAAAGAGACCAACTTCAATGAAATTAAAAATGGACTTGATGATGTAAATAAGAACTTCCAAAATCTCATGAAATATCCTTGTTCCCTTGACTTCTTGGGTTTTGGCATTTTGGTTTTTGGATCTTTGCTACGAAGTTGCCAACATAGTGCTGATATGATGTTAACTTTGAGCTATTTTTAGTTTTGTTTGTCTGGTTTTCTTTGCAGTTTTGTTTTGGCTTCTTTGTATTGTATTGATTATCTAGGATTTGGCCTTTTTGTAACTGGGTACGGTCCCAGCCAAAAAACCTTCATCCTTAATAAAAAAATATATTATTTGGTACATGTGTGCCTAACGAGTTTATATGTGCCTAACAAGTTTGTATGACTAACGAGGTTATATTTGGAAGTCTAGTTGCAAGAAGATGCATCAAACGTTACTTCTCTAAGTCATGTGAAGGTGGATATCATCACCGAGAAGGTAAAATCACCAATATATAACTTTGTATTAATTGTTTTCATTTAATTGCATTAATGTCTAACTATTTATATTATGTTGGTGAATAGGCTCCTCTTCACTATAGGAGGGAGCATTGTGGGGACCGCATAATATATTATTGCGAGTACCCCAGTTATGAAAGGAAATTTTATGAGTTACGGAGGCTAAACCTCCACAGGTTAGAGGCCCATTCCCTCTCTAATTTTACCCCTGAAAAGAAAGTGAGAAAGTTTAGTTGTAAATATCCCTGACGTGCCTCCGAATAGTGGAGGTAATATAGGGATCAGACGGAGGAGAACATTAAGTTTGTAATGCATACGAGATCTATATTGTAAAGGAAATGCTTGATTCAATGCATGTGCCATAGGGATAGCAAGGCATCATTCGAAAAGCTTAGCAAACACTCCAAGAAATAAATTGATGATGCTATGAGAGCCTATGATTCGGAGCCTGCGAGGAGTAAGAGGATGGCAACCATCTTGGCATTGAGAGAAAAGAAGGAAAAAAGGTAAGTTTAATGAGTAACGGTTTCATTTCATGTGTTTCTCGTTATCGATACTCATAAAAGTATATTTCATTTTTTATGTCATTTTCATAATAGGGTGAGGAGGGTGAGATGCATGGATAAGCCGAGGGGATCATTCATGAAGGAACTAGTGGACACGACGGCGAGGTAAGTTAATGGTTTGATATTTAGTAATGGTTTTTAAAAAAAATTGTGCATAAACTGTTCACTAATAGTTGTATTGAATCGTTCACTACTACTTGTATTGAATCATCAACTAATAGTTATATTGATACATTTTTATGAGAAATGTAAAAACAATAAAGAAGAATCCAACCAAAAAACATCAATCTCGGGTAACTACAAGCGGGATACATCTCCAAATTATAATCTGTAGTTTTTGTGTTAAAACCATTCTAATAAGAAGTTGTTATTTTGTATGTTGGTCCATCACAAGGGGTTAATTTCGTGGCACCTTTTCATTTGATTATGGATGTGATGGTGCAAGCAATTGAGAACATGGTAATTCATGGACCTTATTGGCAATGTAAATTTAAAGGTATGAGTTTGCCCTATAAATGTAGTGTTTGAAAATTTGAATTGTTAAGTTTGAATGAAGGGGCCGAATGTTAAGTGTAAGGGATATTAATGAATAAGGTGTCTTCACCTTTGTATGTTTTTCACTATTCCAAATTCTCTGACACCTTGATCTACCTGAATACAGTTTGTTCATAGTACTCTAACCATCTTTTAACCCTTATACACAAGTTACTCACCTAACTCCAATGATTACACCTCCTTCTCCTTAACCAACTAGCTTTCCAATGCTTTTTAACTAGAATGTATTGTAAATGACATTATAAGTTTTATGTGTTTGGTTTTGTATATATACAGGAAAGTATATGATAGTCTATCTTTCCAAGTGTTTGTGACGTAACAAGATCAAGAATAGAAGAGGAATGAGGGTTCATGTCATTGAATATCCCTATTGCCAACTTTAATGATGATATGAATTAATAATCATATTTTAAAATTAAAATATATATATGTTAGACATTCTAATTAGAAGGTTCCCAACTCTTAATATTAATCCTTAAACACCATATCATTATCATTTGCAGTTTCCAACTTCTTTTCTTTTAAGACCTTAGTATAAGAATCATCATTCATGTTGATGTTTTTATTGATGCAAGCATGTTTATCAAATAGTCGTAATGAGGTCATCTTTATCTCTTTGATGTTAGTGGTCTCATTCAAAAATGAACATGTCTTCATAGAGCAACCCACATCCAAATTATCAAGATTTATCTGCCACATGATTCATATATGATCTAGAACGTTTCATTTTGGTAGCATCTACCTCAAGGGCATCAATATCAATATCCTCAAAAATATCATGATCAAAATTGCAATCAATTAGCTCACTAAATTCTTTTTGTTTAGTGGACATACCTAAATATTCTCTAAAGTTTCTATCATATTAACCTTGATGGTCTACCATCACTTCAATGACATTGATATTAAGCTATGGAAAAGGTTTATCATGTATGTAAATGGTGGAAACATGAAAAAGGAATGTGAATTATTTGATAAAATAGATAACATAAATATTATCTAATAGACTACAATTATTACAAGATATGTATAAAATGGGTATGTTCAAAATGCCTTAGTCGGATTTATTTTTTACACGAAATATTGGTGTTAGCTATATGCATGCAATTTGTAACCAGTTAATGTGAAATTTTATTTAATGTGGTATGTGAAAAATCTGAGATTCCCATCTCTTGACATATTTTAGAAATATGTATTTAGGATATCTATACCAATTGAATTATTTTGAGATTTTGAGATATATATGCCCTTCAAGTTTTTGTTCTCTTTTTATAGTAAATAAGTTTAGTACCACCTAAAACTATGAGAGCATTTGTTTCTTTTTATTGTTATAACTTATATTTGATGTATTGAGTACTTTATATTTGATGCAATGATAAAAAAAAATGTAAACATATGCATGTTTATATGCGCAATAAAGCAATGCTTTTTATCATATATTTTGAAATAAAGGATGTTAATCTAGAATTGATTAAGGTTGAGAGAAAAGTTGGTGGCAAGCTTGGATATAAAGAGCATGCTTAAGGAATTATTATTGGAAAAGATATATGATGTAGGTATATCATGAATCAAAGAATGTAATGGGTGGTTTTGGTCATTACCGTCTTTAGGTGGTGTGTAGAAGTCAATAAAAGCACATGATATAGCTCTATAAAATTGTTTCAGTCATTTGTAGCATTTTTGGTGTTTTCCTGCGAAAAGGCAAATTTGAAATTCTAGGACTAGTTTGGAAGAGTTAAGATCATTAGTTGAGTTTGAAAGGTAAAAGGTCATGTATAGGAGGTCAATTAGGTGAAAAGGGTGAAATATCATGTTGTTGAGTACTTTAAGGACTGTTGCAATATTCTTAAAGGGTTGTTAGGTAATTGTTAAATGTGGAAAACTATCCTAACCTCTAGAGGTGAGAAGTAGTTCTCTTGATGGAAAATTGTTTATGAAGTCTTGATTGTGTGTTATGTATTAAATGATTGAATTATCCTATTTAGATGTATTTAGAATCTTATCTTAGATATGGAGAGTCTGTACAGGCCCTTGGAAGATTAGAAGAAGACTACAATATGGTGAAAATGTCATGAAAGACCGTACCTTACAAATTTGATTCATTGTGTGTTAAGGTATAGCTATGATGTGCTTATGAATGTAAGAATAGAGTGAGAAAGGTAGTACGATATGATTATTTCATGCTTTAAAGGAATATATATGGTGATGTCATCAGGATAGGGTGACCAATAATAAGATTTGTAATTGACTATTAACCGTGGAATCAAAGCTATAGGTGTGTGTCTTAGGAGAGTTTATGACTTTATGATAATTGTCTATAAATGAAGCTTGAATGGGAAGTATAAGCAATTGCAGGAGGTTTTTAGATGATATTTTTCTCTTAAGATACTTTGTTATACAATAGACTAACATGTTTTGACAATGCTTGATGGAGATCTATGATTGATTGAGCAAGTAAGAGAAGGTATTTAAAAACTAATAACCTCATAACTTAGATGAAAACCCATTCAAATATTTTTATGGAAGAAAAGATAGAAAATGAGTGTACAGACCTAAACCCAACTATGTGATAGTCATGCAAAGTTTGATTAAAAGCGATCATATGAATTGAAGAATAAAAAGGATTGAATAACAATTATGGCAGTGTTTTTTTGAGTTTATTAAGAATTGAAGGTGTGGAACAAGCCTCTGAGAGAAATCAACAAGAATTCAAGTAGATAAATCATGAAGTGTCACCATTTTGTAGAGAAATGCATGAAAATGAACTTAGAATCAAAGTCATCCATGAAGAGGTAGGTAAATTTAATTGGGGACATTACCAGGGATTGATTAAGGTATAGAAAAGAGTGTGAAGATATTTAGAGGCATCAACTAGAGTTAAGACCATACTTCCCTATCCTGGGATAGTTAAACTAAAGTGGAGAAATTTAAAGGAATAACAAGAGTTTGGTGTAAAAATGCATTGAAGATGGGTTAGAAATATTGATACAAGTAAATAGAGAATTTAAGGTGATGGGTTAGAAATATTGGTATATGATTGTTCTACAAGTATCTAGTTTAGTTATTTTTATATATGATTGTTCTAACATTTGTTACTGGTTGAATGTTTTTGCATCAAGATTCTACTATTTCTCTCTGAGTAATGAAATTTTTGGACATGGTTTGATCTTGTTTGAATGTCTTGAGTGACATTTTTGGATATGGTATGTTTTTTCTAACTCGTATTTACCTCTTTAAAATTTAAAATTTTATGATGAAAATGGTGCTATTACATCTTTATATGCTTTGTTAATACACAATACCAGACCAAGAAGTATCATCTTACACTCAGTCCTAGTCAAGTTTACCAACGAAAACATTACAACTAACTACAAATGTTGATTTTAAAAAAAATATGTAAATGTTACATTACAACTAACTCTACCTTCATTTCATTGATTGCAAGCATCTCCCCGAGCCCATGGGAGAGAGGAGAATGATAAAATGAACATGTATGTTGGTTTATAGGTAATAAATTAAATTTCAGTTGATTAGGTTGTTCGCAGGTCCACAAACAATTTATTACGATATATATTGCTACATACTGCAACTAAATTTATGTGCAATGATTACAGGCATCTATCAAGGACTGGGAGAGAGAGAAGGTGATGAGCATATTCCTTTACACAAGGATTTACAAGTAACCTTTACATGAAGTAAAATTGAGATTTTATATTGTGATTCGTTTTATTATATAAATGGTGTAAAATTTTGGAATAAAGATATGTTATATAATTATATTTTTGTTTGGACTAACTATTATTCTTGTTTCAAAAGACTAAAGTGTTCCTATAATGCAAGCCTCATTCATTCTTTCTACATCCATTGTAGTTCCTAATAGGGGGATGTCTATTGGTGATGATGTGAATGTTTTGATGGATAGCCGAGTTGTGCAACATGGAAGATTGCATAATGTTGATGCCGATGCAATCTTTCATGGCAAGAAAGTTCCACCGGATTGTACAGTCATTAATAGCCTTTGTGTTATCGATGTTGATTGCCCTCTACCAGTTCCAGGAGATTTTGAAGACATGTTGGTGGATGTTTTCAATGGATTTTCCATTTGGCCACTTTGTGATGTGCAACATAGTCTTCCATCTCATGTATTAGCTTGTTTGCAAATGTGTTACATGTAGTAGTGGATTTGTTTTATTCTTCTTATATATTTATTATTATAACACAAACTATTTTAATTTTGCAGGATGATGTGGTACCTACCACAAAATCAAGGTGGGAACTAATGACGGGAGTGACACCCAACTGAATTCATAGGGATAATAAAAAAGGCATTTTACGAAAGAATTACATCTATTGTGTGCACTAAGAAACACATGAAAAATTGATTTCATAACAATAACATTATTATTATGAAAAAAATATTATGAGATTTGGACAATATATCATTGACATATGTTTTGGCTTCATGATGAGATTTGGACAATTTATCCTTCACATGTGTACAAGTAAATTATTATTCAGGTATAACATGTGTTTTAATTATGGATATTTTTTATTTATTCATGATTATAGTTGCCATTGTTGTTTTGTGTTTTAATGGGCTATGTGGCATCACAATGACAACCACGAGTAATCATTGCATCTTGCGCCCATTTTATTCAGCCATCATGTGATTTTGAAAATACTAAACATGTGAACCTATTCTTCCTCTATTTATTACAAATAGGTTTTCATTGTTAGTATTTGTATTGCAGTTAAGGTTTGATTCCTTTGCCTCCTTTCCTTAAATAGTAGTTAAGGTACGTGCCTTCATAAACTCTACATATTTAGATAAATGTTGCTCCCCATTTGACTACTAGTGTCTTGATTCCTAAACTGTATCATGCTAATTTTGATTTCCTTACAAAATTTTGATTTTCTCTCTTCTATATTCTTGCAAAATTTTGATTTCCTTACAAGTTAATTTTACTCCAACAATTTATGTTGTGTTTTGCTACAAAACTTCATCAATGTATACAAACTATTTTCTTGTATGTTTGTGTCTACTAGGATGCTAAAAATGCATGTGTATACCAAGAAGATAAAAATGTATATGCATATACGTGTTTCACATATATTTGGCCTCCAAATAATTCATAAAGGTCATTTGGGGGTGAACTAGAATAAAAATAACAGATAGTGGCTCAACTTTCATTGGGAAATCCTGAAATGTTGAGTGCCTCATGATCATAGACATTTTTATGAGAAATGAGAAAATTACAGGTGACATATGTGTTTTATCCAATATTACAGGTGAATTATAGGGAGAATTACAGGGCTTGAGATGTTTATAAGAAATTTGAAGGATTCGGTCCATTAATCACAATTCTGGGAGCCCCGGTCTCAATATGTTCTATTTTCCTCACCACTTTAAGAAACTAGGTACTAAGAAAACCGCCTAAGATTCAAAGTGTAGTTTCAAAAAAATTTACTTAACCTTTTTTCATTTGACCATTTAGAGAGACGTTTCTCTATCCAAGACCCTATGTGATATCATTGAGGCCCATGATCATGGATGTATCTATGGAATCTATAACACAATATCAACTTACTTAATGGTATCAACTCAATATTACCCATGGTATAGTTTTAATAACCAATCCAAGCCATGAAAGAATGCTTCTACTACTTTGGTTCGACTCATAGCTCACATTGAGGTCTATTTTTTACTTTGAATTTTCACACTTGAACATTTATTCCCAAGCTTTCCACGTGGAGGCAACCTCGAAGGAATCCTAGGGGTTTTTTGTAGAAATCATTTCCATATATCCACATGTTTATCACCCTTTGTGATTAACTTTTGTTCATCCATAACACCAATGTATTGCACAATATGACTGGTGGATGAAATACCTGGATTAGTGTAAGACATTTTTGAGAATCCAATCCTAAAAATCATTAATAAAGTCAATATTTTTCAAATTCCGTATGATCCAAAATTTTGTCTAAGCTTACTCGCCATTATGTTTTGGTAAACCCTTCGTGTTCTCTCTTACACTAGTTTATGAAGTTGGAATATTTGTTTACAATATGTTCGTTTTTTAAATTTTCAGGGCTAGTGAATGAAGAAGAGTCATTAGCTCTCGTGATTGCTCAAAATTATATTTACAAATTCTACAACCATATATCCTCCATCTCTACGCCATACTATCAACTATCAAATCTGAAATCGAGTGCAAGGCTTGTTGTTTACGTTTGGTGCCATCTGCCCTCAATTTCCAATATTCATCCTCACACAAAATCCAAGTAGCTAATCAAATCTATTGTTTTAGTATTATTAATCAATGCTCAGTTTGTATGCAGATCTATTGGCAAAGCATTGATATCATTAACAAAAAAAATAATCCCTAAAGCTTGTCTAAGGCTTGGTGGAACAAGTGAAAACTCATTGTGTTTACAAATCTATCAGATCTGTGTTGCAGTTTCAATGATTTTGAGGTCCTTTCTAGCTCTTTTATTGAAGAAAAATGGACGTGGGGAGAAGGTTTTAAAGCACACCAATCTCGAACCTGCACCATTTCCTTTGCAAAACTTCAAATAACACAATCTAATGTTATATGAAGCAACCCTCAAGACCCACCGTTTCACGGTGTAAATACACAGCTTCGAATGATTTTAAAAAATTCGTGGCATTATTTTATGGTTTTGACTCGGATCTAATATAGTTGATACCGCCACCCTGACTTGACATTAAGTCTCCAGGGAATAAAACCTTTAATTCACAGTCACCTATAATTCTGGCCCGTTTAACCTGTAATATTCCCAATTATAAAACAAAGTGGAATGGCTTGGAAACAGGAGAATTAGAGGTGACCATGTTTTATTTATTGCTTATGTACAGTGAGCTACATACATTAATCTCTATATATTTTTTATTTCATGGTGGGTACCATGTCTTTCTTATAAAGTGTTTTGGAGATATGATTTCATTGTAGAATAGTTATCCCTCTACGATTTGAAAAATATGTAATTTCATATAATTTTGTCATTTTGCTAGTGTTGTGGAGACAGAAAACAAGAACCATAGTTGTAATCCTTTAGTTTTCAATAATTTGTATACTTCGAAAATCTATCCCGATAACCATGCATCTCATTAAAAAAACAATGTATTCTAAAAATTTATTTGATGAAATGTTTGAAACATTTTGGATGACTTTGCAAGGTATTCTAATTTAGTGTGTTATTCTGAAATGTTTGAAACCTTCCTTCATCGGCAATTAACATGTTGTGAACAAGTAATATCTAGAGTTTTTCTATAGTAAACTCAATTCTAATTGTTCAACTCATATAATCCATGAGAACATATTTCTTGCAGGGAATTGTAATCGTGCACCATGTTTATGCTTCCAGTTTCTACATACATATTTACCAAGGCATTTCTAATTACAACACATGAAATATATAGTTTTGATTATTGTATTTTGGTGCCTATTTTTACAAAGGCTGTCCAATCCTCTATTACTCAGAATTATCTTTACTTCTTTAATTATGAATAATATTTTGTCTTATACATGGCATGGATTAGTTACACATACATTTTAGTTACTTCTTGATATTTATTACTGAAAACAACTTTCTACATCTATATAATATAATATGCAAATAAACTCTAGTAACCCTCCATTCTAATTGCCTAACTATTGGCCTTTGTCTTTATTAAACAAAAGCTCAATCAACTATAGCTTTCTTCACTCATTGAATAATAGACCCATTTTTCCATTCACCATTTTCCATATTTGATCATACAACCTTAAATATCCCTATTTTTCCGTCAATCCTCAATTTTGGGAATTGTTTCAAAAAATCGTGAATTAATGGATAGCCTTATAATATAATGATGAGAGTATAAATCCCTCTAGTATGTCAATTTAATGATGAACATGCTTATAGTTTAATTGAACTTAGATTTTGTCAATTTAATGATGGACATGCTTATAGTTTAATTGAAATTAGTTTTTGTTTTCTTTATATAAATTTCATTGCATATTAATAAGTCAAGTCATTATTCTACATCTTTTGTATGTTTCACAATGCAATGATCAATCTATAGAATTTCTCTAAATCTTTTGTATGTTGACAATGAATGGTAAATATTTTGTATGTTTACAATGCAATGATAAAATATTTATGGTTTATTGTCAATTACAAATATTATTGTGGATCAATGTTGCAACTCGTTCTCACTTAAGAATACCATTTCATGTGTATTATTTGACTATTGATTGTTTTATTGTGTGTTTTATTGAGCAATAACATTGTGTCTCTATCACATTTCTAGATTCATATCATCCATCGTGATGGTACAAACTAAATTGCACGGTGGTTTGAAGATCTCTTCCATTGTCACCGATCCACCAGAGAATGTGGACACATTTGAAAGTGACTCGAGTCCAACTAAAAGGAGAAGGGTTGACTTGAAGTCTACTGTCTTTGGAGGTAAATACAAATCCGATGACAAGAGTTTACTTTGATTTTTTAATGTAAAGACCGCAACAAAATGTTTTCACACAGATTCACATGCCCCAATTTTTTTGTCCTTGCTGAAAGGGTACGAGGAGATGAAGCAAGTGGACAAAAAAATATGTGCAGGTTTTGAAAGAGAAACTTGCATTTTTTGAAAAAGAGAACGAACAACTACGAGAAGAAATTTTTTTGTTAGGATGAAGCTCTTGGAACTGTGTGAGACGAAGGTCAATATGGAGCTGGAAATATGTCATCTATAAATGGCATAGAAAAACCATGGAAATAATCAGTGAGGCAAGGCTAAAATTTTTAGAAATTGCCATGGCAAAGGTACAAGAGATGATGACCATTCATGAGTGGGAACATAAACACTGGAAACAAGTGCACAAAAACACTATGGGTTTTCTTAATGAATGTAATGAGAAGAATGATTAAAAATGTGTCATTTACACATGTTTGTAAAACCGTTTTTATCTAAATTGAACATATTGTTTGAATAATAGTTTATATTGTCTGTATTAGTATCTACATTAGAACATGGTATATTTACATTAACGATACTAATCTTAATTTAAGAATAAAAATAACATTCTTTCATTTTGAACACGGATTGTATTTATTCTTCCATTCCACTTCATACCTTTCATGTCTTTATTTAAAGGAGTAGTGCATTCTTTGCAATGATAAAATTGGATCTTACTTTCATGGATTTTTTATAGTGTAGGCTATCATCCTACAAGATGCCTCAATGATTCTAGTAATTTAAGTGTAATATTTACTATTCATGTCACGAGTTTAGAAAAAATTATTTACTATGTGTGTATGAGATGATACAATGCATCCAGAGATCATAAATCCACTATCCACGAGAAGATGACAATGTGGTGCCAAAAAGACTAGTTAGAACAAATCTTGTAGAAGAAGCACATCTTGATGACATTCATTCTCTATTTACATTTGCTAAGCTTCAGTTCCATTAAAAATTTCTTTTCTTTATATTTATAGGTGTGCCACTCACATCAATTTTTATAGAAAATAAATTCTCAACCAAATTATATGTGATTCAAGTCCTAAGAGTCTAATTGTAAATAATACCATCGTAATGCCATATTCAATGAAACATGACCTATGAATCTCAACTTTTCATTGTGCCTCGTGTGTATGGTCAAATATTTAAACAATTATGTCTACACCAAATACTATGAATAATAACGTCAACAATAACCTATTTATGAGTATTATTATAAACAAACTATGTAACTAATAATCCCTAATAACTATTCACATGATTTTAATATTATAACTCACTTAAAAATACTCACATGGAGCACTAATATATAATTTTCCTTACAAGATGTTGGAGGTCATCCAAGAGATTTTATAAGAATAAGATAATGAGTTTCTAGAGGATGAAGGGGTAAAAGGATATGGGTGGCATCTAAAAGAAGAGGAATAAATTATCACTGCACTGAAAATCACATTATTGGAGAAATGAAGACAAAAAGGTGAGCTAGTTGAATTTGCAAACATGTATATGACTCTGCCCCATCTCTAGGAAACATGGAGATAATTGTAGAAATTAGGGACTATGTCAAAGAAAAACTATACTCTATAGATGATATCATGAATGTGTTACCACCTTCAATGGAAGACTGAATTAGGGATATTAGGAGGGATGTTATTGATTTCACACAATTAAAACAAGTTTTTGAACTATTAAAACTCCATGATAAATATAATCTATAACTTGAGGAGGTATAAAAAGTAAAGGAGTTAAAAAAGGAAGAATTGTGGAAAAAATAATGAAATGAAACTTTTAGGAAGAAACTGAAACAAGAAGAGGTCATCAAAATTTTGAAAATATCTAAAGAGGAAGCTTAGAGGTAAGTGAAAATGATGCAAAAATATTTTAGATAACACCGAAATTCCCAAGATGATATAGCACACGTAGACCATAGGTACACAAATTTTAAGCAATACATCTTTGATCATACACACATAGATCATATGTACACAAATCCTACAATAGGTTGTGTGCATTTTGATTAATATATAAGGTAAACATATAGAACTCTAAATTATCAACGATACAGTTGAAATATCCTCCGAATTGAGGTATTCAAATTGTAACAATTTTAAAAGGTTTTTGTCTTACTTAAGTGTTGAAACCTCTAAAGAGAGCCAGAGAGAGACACATGTATATTTGTAATGTTATCCATTAACCTTTGATGGCGAATGTACAATTATTTTTATTTGTTTATCAGAATAAATAGTTTTTGGATAATTTATTTTTATACAATACAATCATTCATTACAAAGCAAAGCCTTGAAACTAATTCAGTCACAGATATGATTACCAGTAAATAGAATAAAACCTTTACATAAAAAACAACTTCATTCCCCATAACACATAATCTTAATTAGTTATGTTTTTAAACTCAATTTATTCTCGTTCCAAGTTCCATGTTATACATTATCTTTATTTGGTACATTTTCAAACTCATTTGTTTCGCTTTACATGCCTAAATTATTACAATTTGAATCCACTAAACCAATAAATACATTTATTATAATTACACAAACAATCACTTGAATGGTTTATTAGACTACCGGAGCTTCTTCAAGGGTTAGTCTACACTCTTAACAATCCATCCAACTTGTTTGATGCATAGCTTTCTCATAAATATACTTTACAAGCTCATGACACTCTATCTAAGCATGACTGTATAATATTGAATTGATGACTGCAATTTTCCTTGGTTGGTAATCCATACTCCAGAGCTCTATCTAATATTCTTGAACCTCTTATATTAGGCCTTAAGTACCTGGCACAGTTCTCTATAGCTTGGTCATTTGGTTTTTTTACAAACTCTTCCTCCTGAAACCCTCAAGACAGGGCATTACCAATCTGGATAATTAAGTTCTTATTCTTTGGCCCTCTAAACTCTTTCATTCACCTTGATATTGCATGAGCATCTCTTCCCCAAAAATATGCATCTCTTCTCCAAATATCCTACATAGTTATTTTTCATTGTATGTATCCTAGATGTTGATGCCATTCTATTACCTTGTGCATTAAATCAAGAACCAAGAGTTTTATAGTTGGTTGAACTATGTAACATTATCTGTAGCCATCTTATTCCATCTTGGAATTTTATCTATGAGGTTTTCTATGTTTTTGAATTCTCTCATGATAATTCTCTTTAGTATACTACCCCAGTCTGTACCACAGTGGTCAAGTAGGAGGGCTTCTGATTAAATAAATATGAAAATAATTCTATATTATAAGTTAATCTAAACTAGTAACAAGCAATGTAATAACTGATATGAAATGAAATATAGATGCTAACTAATTTTATTTGATATTTAAATGAAATTAAATAATTAAAATAGAAGGGATAAGGTAGTAACCTGAAAATGGCATACCTCATTGTGATTTTGGACTGAACAAGATGATGTGCAAACGAATTAGAGTATGAAGGTACAACCCAGGAAATGTCCACCGATGAAGATTCAACTGGACTGGGGGTCTGGAAGAGACTGGGGTGCCTGTGAGCACCCTAGTCTATAGTGTGGGCGCTCTAGTATGTAGAAAATCTCAGGACCTAAATCTGAATGTGTCGCTAGATTTTCACAATATATTGATCCTTGTCATGTGATTATCACAGTAAATTTTCTTATGTCACCTTGAACCTATAATGAAGATCTACCTATAAAACCCCATACAAAACATCAAATCCCTCAAAAATAAATATTCATATGAAGGGGTCGGATTGACCTTAGCTACTACAATGGTGGAATTACAAGTAAGTGCTGCACTACATTCTAGATCCAATGTAGTTATGTGTGCTTGTGTGTGTAATTATGTGCCTAGGGTGCCCTAGCGTCAATGACGTAAAGATAGGGGTAATAACTAGATGTAAAATGCAAATGGTGGATGGAACAAAATTAATACAACCCTTCATATATAGTGTGTTTGATGTAATGATTCCCAAATGTAACCCCTTTCCTTAGTAAATAACTAGCCCTTAATAGTAGATAGTTCGTCCATAAGGTAGTATATATTTGTTTTGTTTATATAGGGATCTCTTGTTCAAATTTTAACACTAATCACCCGACATGCCAACTAGTACCTAGGGAGATGAGAGGAAAAACTGAAAAGACCAAACTCAAATAAAAAAATAAAATCAAGTGTGATGGGGACCATGACACCTAGAATCATGACCAGGGTGCTCCAGATGCCCTAATCCCTTTCTAGGTGCCCTAGTCAAAGACTAATGATGACAACTGAGTGACTATTGACTGTTAGAAATTCTTGGGATATGACGAGAACTATGTGAATGAGTGACAACTATACAATACCAACGACATAAAGGACTGGAATATAAAGTGGGTCATTAGTGAATATGTTTCTTATGCAAGATCCATATATAAAACAACATACTTGGTGGTATAATAATAGTAGTAAGTGCTTTATTTTGTGACTACATTTTCCCCCACGTTATTTTGGTGAGAGAAAGCTTAGTAACATAAAGTGGTTAGAGATGTGTACCTGAGAGAAGTCCGGAGAAGCCCATGTTGTATAAGATTGCACAGATGTGGTAGAAGAGTGTGCCAAATAAAAACATATAGCGTGATGAACCATGTATTAGCGTGTTGATCCATGCATCGTAATGAGAGATATAAGATTGTGACAAAATGAACTAAACAATACTGATGTTTGTGATGTATAATGATTGACAATTTCAACTTTTGTATGGTGACGATATCATGGGGTAGGGAGTGATTAGTTCCCAACCCGATTGCATGTGTATGAAAAACTAGAGGATTTAGGAATCCTGCCACCAGAGGAAGAGTGTAGGGAGAAATGTGTGTTATTCTCCAACCTTTAACTACATCCTCAAAAGATCTATTATAGTGATTTTGGATCCAAAGATTTCAATCAAATGTGTTGACCCATATAGGAGCAGTATAGGAAAGGCAATGACATCTCATTTCCCCCACTCCAAGGGTATCACCGCAATGTGTGGTGGATTCCAAGTTAGGTCATCTGAAAGTAAATGCAAAATGTAGAATAACTTCCCATGTTAGGTCATCTAGGAAAGTAACAAATGTAACTTCCAAGTTATGTCATCTGGGAGGCCGCATGTAACTCCTAAGTTAGGTCATCTGGGAAGCTGAATGTGTTGCATTACATCGATTGAATGGTATGATTTCAATTGTTAGATAATTAAACATATTTGATTGGTTGATTTATTTTTTTACTCATAGAGATATTTTACACTTGTTGCCCCTAGGTTAGGTCATTAGGGGGAATGGATAGAAAACAATGAAATATCACATGATGTATTAGTAAATGTTTGAAAATGACGAATTATAAGTATTTCATGATCACGTAGTGGTGCAAGGGGAATTATAGGATGGCCCCAATTATATGCCCCCCTTTCAGAGAAAGGGGAAGTGATAATGAGAATGAACATTGAACCGAAAGTAAGCTCGTTAATAGACAGTGTATGATAGATAATGTAAAAATGTGTGTAGATATAGTGAAATACAATGTCAAGGAGAGATAGCATGTGTGTCATCTGTATGATACAGTGGTAGGAATAATTTTGAAGAGAATTCTACAACGGGATAGAAATCAAAGTAAAAAATGCTTAATATATTAGAAAAATCATGTGATATGCATTAGTTGAGTAGTGGATGTAAAGTATGACCATAGTAGAGTGAATAATGAAAAGTGACTATAAATAGTCAGGTGAAAGAGTGATTAGTCAACTAATTTTTCTTTTGCATGAGTGTGAGAGTGAGCTCTTAGTGTGTAAGGATGCCACAAGTTAGAGCATCGTGACCTATCTGATTCAAAATAGTAGCAACCACCGTGGCATCGTGTATGATGGTGGAGTTGGTATGTGCGATTTTTTCAAAAAATGTGTGTAGTAGTCATTTTTGGTGAATTTTTGAAAAATTGTTAATTTTTTTTTTCTCGATGTTTAGGACCTAGACAAGAGTGGTGAAGGCACTAATTTCCTATGGGACAGGAGCACTTAGACATGGGCGTTAGTGTCCTGATACTCAGCACCACGGTCATGGTTCTGGGTGCCCATTTCTAAAAAGTCTAATTTTTGTCCTAAGTGTTGTAAATGTGAAATTTGATGTTTAGTGATGTCGTAAGTGGCTATGTTTGTGTATGTATAGTGTTCTAACATGTTTTTTTATTGTTGTGGTTTGGTGTGTAGAGCGATAACCATTCAAGGGATTTCCATGGTGGTTGCCACCTAAGTACATTTCTCGGGTTGGATTTGTTAGATGATGATTAGGAGGTTATAGACCATGCTAGCTGTGGCACATAGAAAGGATGGGGGATGTGCCCCATAATATGCCTATGTTGACTACACTATGCGAGAGATGGTGTGCGGATACATGCACATTTTGGTTTCCTACAGGGGAGATGACAGTGAATTCAGAGGATGTGTATCGTATATTACAGTTGTCGGTTATTGGGGAGAGAGTAAAAGTTATGTCATTGGAGGATATGGAGAGGTAGATGTGAGGTGCTAGACGATATTTTGTAGGAACTTGAGTACCTTCTGAGGCCCCTATCATCTTAGATGCTATTATGAGGTTTGGTGTTCCATGCTTGCGGAAGTTCATTGTCATGGTGATTACTTCATCTATCATAGTGGAGGGAAGAGGTGTAAGAATATTGTATAAGATGTATGATATATGTTGATGTATAGAGGAGGAGAGCACTAGATACGTGTGGGAGTGGTATGTGTTGGCCCACCTATACAAAGATCTATACCGATTTACTCATGATGAGTATGGCAGTGGGATAGGAGCCACTACATTATTGCATGTACAGGTGTATGAGCACATGGCAGTGTTCAGACCAATGGGAGGTCCAAGAGGAGAGTGGGCTAGACTAGAAATATATGCAAGGAGTTAGGTTAATATTTGTAGACGTAGGATGTACATAGATACCTATAGGGAACTTATAGATAGGATGGGGTCCAAGGTAGATGTATGGAGGCCATACCACAACTATGAAGGATGGCTCAAGGATGCTTTAGATTTGTGGGGTACTCGGAGGACTATGTGGTTAGAGGATCGATTCCCATGTGTGGCCAAGATTTTTTAGGTGGAGAGAGTATCACGATAGTTTTGCATGGCTTAGGATGTGCCCTCAAAGCCATATATATGGTTGAGAGATATCAGAGCACCTAGAAGGGCCAGAGCTAGACCAAGGCCCACAACATGTGAGCTAGTACCTCCTGGGCTAGATGAAGTATACATGGCAATAGACGTATACAATGCGGGTTGCAAAGAGGATTACCATGCATGGTGGGTGACACATCGATGGGTATTGTTGTTTCCATTGTTTGCATATGTAGTGGGGTTACCATAGGGAGGAGTAGGAGAGGGGGAAGCACATGCCCCTGACAATGTGGCAGCAGCTGTAACAGAGCGTAAATATCTATATATAGCTATGTTGTGGCTTTTTCTGTTGGCTTATGGCTTAGTAATGGTTGTCTAGTGTGTTTTGTTATTTGTTTTATAAGTGATGTGTATCAGTCCCTGATAGTAGATACATCCATCCGCACATTGACATGGAATGTGCCTACCAATGTATTTGGTGGAGGGATACTTTAGTGAGTGGATGAGATAGCGGGTGAGCATGCCCATTTGTTCAGGCTAGTGGACATAGCATCCGGGATGTGTACTGTATTGTTGAGCGAGAGGGAAGAGGCAAGTGAGGAGGCTCGACGATCTTGAGAGGATTTGGGTGGTGGTCCCTTAGCGCAGGATGTATTTGCATGATACGTGGATTTGCAGCGTCAATTCTCAGAGAAGTCTATGGAGAACACCTTATTACGTAGGCAAGTGGAGAGGTATCGAGGCCATGAACACCAGTGCATAGTTAGTGGTGAGGCATCTAGTTCTAAGGCTCTCATAGTACCTGAGAGCGATAATGATGATGAGGTGTGATTAGTATTATTGTATATGATGTAGGTGATTTTCCCCCTAGTGATGATTGTATTAGCTATATATGTATGGACACATGTGATTTATATATGATGAGCTTATTTTTTTATGTATGGATGTCGTAATGTGATTGATAATATCTTATTGGGTGATTAGTGTTGTGATGTTTTTGTATATTGTTAATGTTTATTAAATGGATTTTGTAACACGTAGTTAGTATAATGATGATAGTAGAATGAATGTAAAAAGAGATGATGTATGATGATCGAACTAACGTGTTGTGATTAATGTGTTTCGTGATAATGTAATGTAAAATGTTAGTGTGATAAATGGGGGGAATGGGGGAATTAGTAATGCACCCAGCGTATGGATGATTATATTCATTTGCATGAAGACCCCTTAGTAGTGAAGAATGAACTCCGTAAGAAATAATGCATCATTGGTAAATGATTGAGTACGCTAGATGAATGATGGAGTGCGTGATGAAAGGTTATTAAAGTAAAACCCCTTAATAGTCATGTAATAATTGTAAGAACACACATGTGTCATTGGGGGGTGAGGTGATAATAATCACCTACCAAAGACCAAGGCAGCACAAAGTGGTGGAAGTATGCAGGATTGAAGTAGTATGAGTGTATGAACCGAACTGAATGTCATATGGAGTTGTGTAGGTATGCGCAAAAGTGGTGGGTTGTGGAATCTAATGTGAATGAGCAACGTGATGTGGTGGATAGTGTGAATGTGGTGGATGAGATGGATACAATGAATGCAATGGATGTGATGATGTAGCGGTGTATGGACGTGGTGGATAGTGCGTATGAGTAACAAACGGCAGTGGTGGACATACCATGACCTGAGCACCAGATGGAGGAGATGAATGAGCTATAGTAGGATCTCTCTGATGAGGTAAAGGAGAGATGGATCACTCACATGAGCGAGAACCAATGGATATGATGCCCTTATCCTCTAATTGTTATAATCTATCATGAATGGCAAGACAATCATTGTCCCTATGCCCATTTATGCAATGATAATTACAATAAGGTTGGTCACATTGATGTTGTAGCCTGTGCTGTGGATGGTGCTAGTTGGATGGTAAGTAGATGAGGTGTTTTCAAGTAAGGAAAATAGTACATCATGAGGTTGAGCATGATGGGAGAAATGTAATGGATCACGTGACATAGATGGAGTGGAAGAAGAAGTAGCCTATCATATATGAGGAGGAGTATGATGTGGTGGTGGAGTAGGTTGAGCTTATTTTCCTTGTTTGTGAGGAAAAAGTGAAGACTGTGTAGGATGCCTAACCAATTTCGATGGAGGAGAACTAGATGATATAATAGAAGTAAATGTATGTGGAGGATCAATAAAATTTGTGGAAATAATATCTTTCTCTAGATCAAGGACTTTGTAGCATACTGCAATCATTTCTTTAGTGCAAGAATTAGACCACAATAGAAAATGAATTGCTTCTCAAGGTCTATAGGTTGAAATATTAGTTTATTTATACAAGCATTGAACCATAAGAGATAATTCTTGATAGGTTCGAAGGAGCTGTGATGTAAAGTAGGTAAGTGGTCATAAGTAACTTTAGGGTCATTGTTGATGATAAACTGATGGAGGAAAGTGTCCTCCATGTCCTAGTGTTCAATTATGTAATTTCCCCTGTTTTTCCTAATTTATCTTATTTTTCATTAATTTTCCAAATTTTGTAATTTTGACATAAATTTGAAAATTTGACCAAGTTCCATTAAATTTGATATATTTTAACACCAGAGGTTTCCAACTCTAAAGAGCCATTTTTCAACGTGCATCCATGTTTTAAAGCTATTTTTTGTGGTATCCTTTTCAAGGAAACTTTTTTGGTTGCATTAGCATGTATTTCGATAGTAACAAGGCCCATGTTTAGATAAATTCAATTCTTCCAAAGTGTTTATAGTGTTTTACTAAATGCAACCTGATGAACCCCGTTTGGTGATGTTTAAGCCATGTTTAGCCTTATACCATTTTGATATAATAATGCATGATGAACAATGTTAACTTCTTATATTTAATACTTTACTATAATTTTGAAGGAATTATTGTGCTCTTGGCGAGAAAATTTGTCAGGTAGACAAATTTGTGGGTTTTTTTCCAACGCTCTGGGAATCGAAGTCCCTCTACTTAAACGGTGCAGCTTCTGTATTTGCATGTACAAGTAAGAGTGTATTTTCATGGTGTCTTTGCGGTCAAGGATCCAACACGGGCACTCCACTGTCCTTGCGTAAAAGCTAGCAATGATTTGCTAGAGAAGACTTTGTCTTGAGAGCAGGATATGGAGTGGGAATATGAGGTAGGATAACTAATACTGCAGGTAGAAAATCATATTCCTACACACACTAGTTAGAAATTTCAGCACATGCATTTATGAGAAGAAACAACCAAAACATCCATGCTACTGGCTAGAGGAAACCATGCATACAAAGATGCACACATTCATATGCCTTAGAAAATAGAAACTTCTTCCTTACTTAGCATTTCAATTAAAGTTGTACATAGTGTGGGAATGGAGGAAAAATAGTGAGGGGGGAAATGGAAGAAAATGGCTATGTCCTTTGTTCTCTCTAAGTAAAATGCACTCTTGAGTTTACAAAATCAATCACCAACCCTTTGAAATGGGAATGGATTTACAATTTATAGGAAGAGAAAAGACTCTTCATATACCCCCCAATGACTCTTTGTATGTCTCGACAAGACTTAAGACTCTTCACCTTCTTAGGAAAACATTAAGTCCCTTTTTATAATATAAAGGTGACTTATTACATTAGGAACATTAAAATATATGAATAAGCACACCCTGAACTCAAAATTAGAACATCAAGGAGAGAGAGAAATTGGGGGGAGAGAAGAGAGAGATTAGAAAGAAGAAGAAGGAAGAATGACTTTGACGACGAAATATTTTACCTTTGATAAAGCATGTTGTTCCTTCTAGATGACTCGATGGAATTCTCTAATGTGAGGAACTCTAAATCCCCAAACTCTTTGCACCATGAGAAACTCCTTCAACTTAGCTCACAAACACTTTGGATTGAGTGTTTAAAAACGTTGTTGAATATTTCTACTGATGACCATGAACGCGACTCATGAAGATTCCATCAGAAGAGATAGGAACTCAAAACTGAACCTACCAAGTTGAATGAACTGTTCTTCCGATGACCACAACTTCCACCCTGGGTATGATATACCTATGATCTGAACCATGTAGTGAGTTTCGAAAGATATTGTTGAGTTCCCTAGGATGGATCTTGAATGCCCTGTGAGAAACGCCCATAGAAGATCCCCTTATATTCCATTGTGCCAAAACTACCCTCTAAGTGTAACTTACCATTAATAGCAAGTTCCCAGATAGAAGACTTAATATTTTTGGTAAGAGGTGATTTTTTCCTCTTCTTGACCATCCTGATGTGATGAACTCCCTCATTCATTCCTACGCACACTACCTTCACCTCAACCACTTCTTGGGGTGACTTACTATTTGTAGTAAGCACCCATATATGGGGCTTACTATTTTTAGCAAGTGTTCATTTTCAATGCTTTATGCTTTGGATAATCATTCTAGCTTCCTGGTGACCTTCAGTGCACACTTCCTTCACCACAACCTCTTTTGATGATGACTTTCCAAACATAGCAAGTTTGTATAGGACAAATTACTATTTTTGGAAAGTAGATTTCCAGTGCTTGTTTTGCAATGGAACATATGTTTTCAGACTCGTCTCTTCATCACGGTCACATCCTCTGAATTTCACTTGATTTCGCCCACTAGAATGCCTAGAAATAAAATTTTAAATTTTCTCCTGGCAATGGCTTCGGGCCTGGAGATCTCATGGCACCCATTAATGGAGCTCAAAATTTATAGGTCTAGTTTTTGCCTCTAATCATGATGAAATTAATTGCATTGTGATAGGTTTTTCATTTGGAGTTCGTTTGCAAGTTTTTAGCTGGTTTCCATTGTCGAATTGATGGGAAATCCAATAAATGTGAGCTAGGGCACCAAATGGGGTTTTTGTTGGAACAAAATATTAAAGGCACCATTTGACCTCCATTTTTTGCATCTTGATCATCTTGAAAAATGAGGAAGTTGAAAGAATAAGACATCTCAATCTAACTTGTATTTTGAAAGATATGAACATTTTTTGAATGGAAGACTTCGTCGTTATCTGGTGAAAAATCTTCATTCTTCATTGTTTCGATCCGTTTTTTCTTCTGAGATATCTACATTTTCAATTTTAAGAATAATTTGAGGAGTTGGTTGAATGCAACAATGGCAGGGTGAAGAGGAATCTGGAATTTGATCTTTCACGGGCGTGTGTGCAGGTAGCACTAGAAGCAGCAGGAAATAACAAAGGAGTTAGAATTTTTTGCATATTTTGAAGCTGGGGTTGGGTGAATTTTTGTGTCCCATATGTCCCTTTAGCTAAAGGGATGAAAGGGACATCAATTTTCACATCGTACCTAATCATGACACTGGGCAAGATCTGACTGGCTGAGCATTTGGGTCAGGGAGCTTGAGGGAAGCACCTAGGGGCTGAAATTTAGATGTATGGAGGACCAAAAGGCATACCTGGGGCTGGGAAAATTTTACTATCCCCTTTGTCCCTTTAAATAAAGGGACAAAAGGGATAGAAATTTTCACATCATTCTAGGTTACGACACTTGGTGGTCATTCGTGCACTATGAGGATGGGCTCTGGTAAGCTCCTGGGGGCTTAACTGGCGATGTAAAGGGTCATATGGGTGATCAAGGGGCTAAAAAGGGTTGGCTGAATTTTATTGTACCCTATGTACCTTTGTTAAAGGGAAGAAAGGGACATCAAAATGTGCCAGGATCCTAGAGGTGACATGTGTCCTCTTGAAAATTTGGCTAAGTGTTGAACACGTTCTTTGAGCCAACTTGTGACGGCAATAACTCGGCCTCCCATATGAGTTTGGAGGAAAAATTTTATATGGTATTGACTAGAAAAAACTCAATGAATTGAATATTAATGGTTTGGAGCTCCAATTCTGACTACATCACCTTAAAATTCCCCCTTTTTTCTCAAGATTGCCTGTTGTGCACCAGAAGAATGAGTTGCCTAGGGAAGTGTATGATGTTTCACAAGGTCTCATTGTTTCCACCATTTAGGGAATGTAAAATAACTTCCATAGGTACTTTTTTGGGCTCTTGAATCTTTACAAATCTCCTAGAATCCTTTCTTAAATATTATACACTCCTTCGTGGTGTATGCTCCTTTAGGCCCGAAAAACCCACTTTTACTTAATCGACTCGATAAAGGCTTTGCCAAATTGATCTTGATGCCTTTGAACCATTTAGAAAATTTCAATCCTCATTTTTTGATGATGCATTTCCCTTTTTATACACTTTCTATTTTTAGTATGCCTCACTATGAACACATGTTATTTTTTAGTAACTGCACTGCAGGTGTCAAATCACGACAAAACAAGTCTTGAAATTATGGGTTTTACTCTAGGGTTCCATGCTCCAAATTTTTGGTAATTTCTTCATTTGAAAAAGTGGGAAAATGATATTTTCATAGGCATGGGAAGAATACTAATAAAAATAAAGCCCTCCCTATCCCTAAAAAATAGGGAATTCATGGCGTGAAAACTAGTTTACGCGAAACTAGATTTTTCAATGATCATTCCCTCCAATTTTCATGCGATTTCGCCCACTGGAACCTTGAGAAGTAAAGAGGTATCTCGCTACCTTTTTCACTGATGTTATTCATGTGAAAAGGTAGAATACTAATAAAAACACATCCCTCCATATCCCTAAAAATAGGGACTTCATGACGTGAGAACTAGTTTACGCGAAATTAGATTTTTCAATGATCATTCCCTCCAATTTCCGCGCGATTTGGCCCACAAGAACCTTGAGAAGTGAAGAGGTAGCTCACTTCCTTTTTCACTGATATTATTCATGGATTCCATTAATGGAGTCTTCAATCTTCAGATATCACAGAGGTGGTGATGGAGGAGAATGAAGTTATTTGCGGTTGAGAATAAGAGGGAGGCTAGGAAAAAGCATTTGGGAGCTGACTTTCGGGCGCATGAGAAACCACAAGGATTAAGTGGGCTATGGGAATTTTTTTTCCCCTATGTCCCTTTTCTAAATGGATGAAATAAACATAAATTTCCACTTCATGCCTCATTGCAACACTTGGCGATCATCCATGCAGGGAGATGGAAGGCTCAAACTTAGCTCTCAGGGGCTTAATTGGAAAACCGGAGATCATATTAGTGTTCTGGGGGATCAAAAAGGGTTGGGAAAATTTTCATGTCCCTCATGTCCCTTTTATAAAGGGATGACCAGGACATCAAAATGTGCCAGGCTCCTGGAGCTAACACGTGTCCACTTCAAAAATTGGCTAAGTATGAGAACTTGAGAGCAAACTTGTGAAGGCCAAATCTGGAGTTCTCGATGGAGTTTCAAGGTGAAATTTTATATGAATTTGATAAAAATGGACTTCTGAATCCAATGGTTAGAGTCCCAGATATTTCATCCTCTATTTAATCCCTTAAAAAATGGATTTTTGTTTTAGCTCCATGACTGAGTATGAGAAAAACTTGATATAGACCTATTGTGCCTAGGTGTTGTGAAAAATATGATTTCATCATATTTTATATATATGGATTACCTTTCCGAAGATTTATTTTTTAGGTACTAACTCCTTCTAGAGCTCCTAAAATTACTTCCCAAAGCTCAGTAACGTTTTTGGCCCTGTGCCCTGCCTAGGACTGAGAACCCTGTTTCTGATGAATCCACCCCAAAACCTCTAAATCTTTCCTAAATTTCCAAAAAATATTCCCCGATGTTCTCATCACTTCAATTTATCTCCATGTTTAATTTTTCTCCTCTGTTTCACCCTAGGGGGTTTCACTAGTCCCGAGAAGGCCAGTTATAGCCCTTCCGAAGACTGCCCAAAATTGGCATTCTTCAAGAGCTCCTAAAATCACCTAGGGGAATTATTTTTAATCCACTATGGGGTTATTGGACTGACTGGGTAAGGCCAGTGTTGAGGATGGGTAGACCTGGGGGTTCTTGGAAAGGTAAAATTTGAAAAAATTGACACAGGGGTATCATTTTCATGCTTGAAAATTGGGAATTTTATTTTTGTAAATTTGCATGATAACATGTTCATATGTTTTTTTATTTTTACCTTGTTAATTATTCTTTAGAAATGTCTTAAATAGATTTTTTATGAAACATTAACTATATTTTTAGAAGAGTATGTGTTGAGTTATCATAGGGAGGGAATGACTTAATTCATGCACCGGTGTAGGACTCTATTGACGTGTTGGTGCAGGACTCGCCTCCGCATTGAAGGAATATAGAGTACCACATCAAGATCATCCAAGTCATCAAACCTGATTTTCAAAAGCAGGAAATTCACACATACATGTAGATAATTCAAATTGTTAGAACCACAGCTGACAACACCATATCTAGGACATGATGCAACACCATTAACTCAACAAACATTCCACCCGAATTTGAGGATGAAGTGCTCTGAGCTATAGATCTGTCATCACTGAAATTCTCTTCAATTAGTTAATGAGTTGAAGAAACTTCAACAGTGATTGAATCCTTCAAAGGATCCAATCATGAATTTCCTCTTCAGTTGTCATGAATGATTCCAGTTCACAAACTTTAAGGACTACCCCTTTCATTAATGTATTTCCCAAAATAGATAGTCATTGCTTAGTTTATCATTTAGTTAAGTATACTTAGTCATTTGGAATAACTAGTTCTCTCCTAACATAGCTAGAACATCTCTTGTATAAAAGATATTGTGTACTCAGATTTAGTGGTTCGATATAAAATTACATTTTCAATTCAATAAAGATATTAGTTTCAGGAGAAATTTATGTTTTTTAAGTTAGAGTGTTAAACCTAATCGAAGGGAAGGGGCAAGGGCCACTCCTAACCAATGAAAAAGGATTTTGCATTTATTTTCTTATTATATTTGTGAATGCATTTACTGTTCCAATATTTATTTCATTACTTTGATGCACTTATGTTTTCATGATCAATGATTTTCAAATTCTGTATTTTGTTTTAATTTTCCTTTCAAACATTTTATTTTATAATCACAATCAGTTCATCAATTTCTTAGTTTTTTTACTAAATTATGTACTCCAATATCGTTCCTACTGTTCCCTTTGTTACAAACATTTGTGGACACCGCCATGGATTGATAGAATAATGTGATTAAAGTACGAGAATCAACGACACTCATCACTTTTTGGCACCATTTTTGGGGAATCCAAGGTGTTATCAAAGGTAAAGGTGTTGGCTAGAGGTACTACTTGTTGTCTGGTAAGTTTCCATTCAGAAATCTCATTTCCATAACTTTTTATTTTCTTTTAAATATCAAAAGACCTTGTAGTGAAAACAAGAATCCTCTGAGTTGGAGTATGTGGAACACACACAATTAAGTTCATTACTAATATTTAGGGAACCATTTTTCAGTATGATAGGATTATATGTTTAGACCTAGAGACGATAGAGGTAGATTCGTTAGATTAAATCCTCAAAACCATCCTATGGAATAACTTGTTGACTAAGGAATAATGGCTAACAAAGTACATAACCCCAATGTTGTAAAAAATTAAAATCCTCTAGTTGACAGGACTTTTACCTATCCTATTGAATTAGATCCTAACTAAGATGCTCCAATGAAAAATATATTCCCATTAATTCTATCAACTTTCTGGAGATTAGTTTCAAAGGACCTTGACTATTTCCTTTTTGAGTTTAAGGTTTTATGCCAAACATATGACTACACTTCTAACAACAAAAAGCTTAAACTATTTCCCTCTACTCTAAAATATGCAGTTATGAGGTGGTTTATGGGTTTAAGCCTAAATTCGATTCATAACTAGGAAGAAATGGAATAGGCCTTCTTGGACAAGTATCAAGATTATTGTAGAGTGAGGGATAGGAAAGAAGATCTCTTTTAAATTCAAGAAAAGGATGATAAAGTGTAGAAGATTACCTGGATCGGTTCCTTTTCCTTCATAGAAGGTGTGGTAGTGGCCTAGATATTAACCTACTTAAAACATTATGTCTTAAAGGGTTGGATGAAGACACACAAGAAGCATTCAATTTAATGGGAAAGGGAGACATGAACAAGTTAGAGTTCACAAACATTATCAACCTCTATAGGAATTACTCTCAAACTCGCCCCAATATTAGGAGACAAAAAGGAAAAATGGCTAATGAGGACCTATATAAATTGAGGGAAGAAATTGTAAATTTGATAACGGACCTCCTAGTTCAACTCAATACATCTATGGATAGAGAAAAGGCTAGGAATACAAAGCCTTTTTTTCATTTAATTCCCAATATGTAGAGCTAAACATGGACTTAAGGACCATCCTTTGGATAAGAAAGAAATGTGTTTTCTCTGTGAACTCAAGCATGCCACATATCAATGTGGATTACTTCCCTTGCTAAAGAATCACCTAAAACAAAGCAACCAAAAGAAATTTGAGTTGAATTATATGGCTTAGAGGCAAGGAAGACAATTTCAAACCAATCAAAATCAAACCTACATCCCAAAATCACAATGGACTCCAAATCAATGGAATGCACCATGGTCATATCCTCCACCTTGGGTTCAACAAGCCCCACAAGAATAGAGCCCACAGTGGAATACCCCACCTAATTATCATCAACAACCTTCCACCATTCAAACATTCCACCATATCAACAATAATGGAATGCACCTCAAGGATATTGGAAATAATACTATCATCAAAGAATACCTCAAGGACAGCAAGCCCTATTGACTGGACCCACCAATAATGCCTAATCTATTCAACCTACCCAGCCACAAATACATGCAAACACTGTGGCCAATCCCAAAAACGTGAGGCAGGGAAATCAAATGTTTACTATGGAATCTGATATAAATCCCATAGTAAACTCAGTGGATTGCAAGAATATTTTGCTGTGTTCAGGGAAGGTGGCCTCAAACCCTTCCTCTCCTGTGATAGAAGAAATTCCTGAAGAAACAGAAAAACCAGAAGAAACGTAGTCTGGTCCTATTAAAGAAACTCCTCAACCAACCAAATACATTCATTTTCCATCCACGATTTTTGAGAGATAAAATATTGTAGTCCCTGATAAATCAGAGTCAGAATTGATACAAGGATTGAAGAAGTTAAGTATTGGCATTCCCCTATTGTAATCTCTTAAGGAAATCCCTGAGTTAAACAAAACAATTAAAGAGGTTTATTTCAAGTCTCCAAGAAGAAGGAAGAACCAACCTAAAACCATACATGTTAATGGAAAGCTAGATATCATATTCGAAGGGAATATTCCCCCTCCTAAATACGAGGATCTTGGAAGTCCTCTTGTAACAATATACATAGGAGAGGTCCAGATTCCTAACATTCTAATTGATCTAGAAGCCGCCATCAATGTTATGAAAATAGATACTCTGTCCACTTTAGCACTACCTGAACCACAATCCACATCTATAGTTTTGCAGATGGAAGAATAGACTATGAACAAACCTAAGGGAATAATAGAATACATTACCATTACAATTGAATCATGGGACTATGTGGTAGACTTCATGATCATCAAAACAAAGAATAAAAAATTAGATAACCCATCATCCTATGACGCCCTTGGTTAGCTACAGTTGCTACCCTTATTGACTGTAGGACATGGAATATGGTGATCACTTATGGGAAATATTCAAATAAATTTGCATTATATCCTGCTGCTAAACCATTTTCCTCAGATAAAAAACAAGGGTCTAGGGATGATTGAGATGATTAAGATTATATCATATCCTTTCTTTGCATGGTCGTAATTCAAGAACAATCAGATCAAATTCAATGTGATTACCATGAACCTCGTGCCAGAAATAGTTTGATTCATGTGTCTAAGTATTACACTAAATATAATTCGAGTCTTGCACCGAACTCCTATGTTGATTCTTCTTCTAGTACTATGCTATAACTGATAGAAATAGAAAATAATTTGATGGATGGAGATAACAAGCCCATTATCTATCCTTTTGTTAAAACATATAGATCTGACAGAATCTTTTTTCAAAAACATAACTTTTTTCATAGGTTGTTACCACACAGGTGTCCATTAAATGCACTCTTAAGATAATTCCCAATTGTATATTCAATTCACCCTGGATACCAAAAAATTGCCTATTCTTTCTAGAAAAACATTAACAATTAATAGTTGGATGTCTCATCAAGGAGCAAAATACCTTTTTCAAACTCCTCTACTCTCGTCCCCAAGATTTTTCTTGGGCAGTATAGTGACATGAATGGAGATTCACCTTGGTATTTTTACACATCACATCTATACCACAAATTCCATACCAATCAGATACAGCCTCAAAGAATAATAAACCCTGCTCTAAGGGATATTGTGAAAACTAAGATTGAGAAGCTTTTAAATGTATGATTTATCTATCCAATCTCAAATAGTCAATGGGTTTCTCCTTTGGTTATAGTGCCTAAAAAAGTATGGGAAATGGAGAATTTATGTGGATTATAGGGAATTGAACAAAGCCGCTCATAGGAATTATTTTCCATTACCTTTTATGGACCAGGTTTTAGGAAATCTCTCTGGTAAGAGGTATTTTTTATTCCTTGATAGATTTAGTGGATACAACCAGATAACAATGGCCCCTGAAGGTCAAGATAAAACAACTTTCACATGTCTTTAGGGGAAATTTTCTTATAGAGTGCTACCTTTTGGGTTATGTAATTCCCTTGCTACTTTTCAAAGGGTCACTGTTAGCAATCTTTTCTGATCTCACCCATGATTATGCATAGAAATTTGCATGGATGACTTCACGGTTTATGGATCAACATTCCAAGATGGCAGTCAACAATCTGGATAAATTCCTTGCTTGATGTGAAAAAAATTAATTATATTTGAATCATGAGAAATTATTATTCATGACAAAATAAGGTATTGTGTTGGGCCATCATGTCTCAATTAGAGGGAATTAAAGTTTGACCCAGAAAAATTTAATATCATTGTAAAATTACCATCACCCACAAACCAAACTGAAGTAAGAAGCTATCCTTTTTCATGTTATGGTTACTATCGAAGGTTCATTTCAAATTTTAGTAAAATTGCTTCTCCATTATTTTATCTTCTAATCTAATGAATCTAAAGTTCAATGAATAGAACCATGTCAACGAGATTTTGATGCAATTAAAAACAAGCTAGTAAGCACACCAGTGTTGAGAGGTCCTAATTGGAAGCTACCCTTCCATATTTAAATAGATGCCTCAAATGAAGCAGTAGGTGTTGTCTTAGGACAAAAAGAGGAAGGAGAACCTATGTATGCCATTTATTACATTAGCAAAAATATTTCCCCCACTGAAAGGAACTACACAATAACTGAGAAATAATTTCTAGTAGTAGTTTATGTAATCAACAAGTTTAGAAATTTATTATCATAGGATATGAAGTGATTGGTCATATTGACAACTCTTCTATCAAATATCTAATGAATAAACCTTTAGTGCATGTCAAGATTGTAAGGTGGTTATTGGTACTACATGATTTTAACATTAAAATCATTGACAAACTAGGGAAATCAAATGTGGTAGTTGATTTTCTCTCCAGACTTACCACTTTAGAAGAATAAGAGGAGCATGTCAATGATGACTTTCCAGATGATCATTTTTTTACACTTTCCACTACCTCTCCTTGGTATGCAGATATGGATAATTATTTAGCTACATGGAAGTTTCCAAACTTTTTCACACCAAAGCAAAGAAATCAACTAATTAAATTGGGTGTAATATATACTTGGTTAAATGGAATTCTTTTCAAATGTGGGCCTAATATGTCTTACGTAGGTATGTAGCTAAAAATGAAGTATTTGACATACTTAGAGAATGACATGATGAACCATTGGGAGGGAATTATTTAGTTCAAAGGAGCATTCACAAAGTTCTTGGAGTGGGTTACTTTTGTCTTTCCTTGTTTAAGGATGTCAAAAAGTATGTGTGGAGGCGTGATCAATGTCAGAGAATGGGGAAACTAACATTTACATCAAAAATGTCACTCCAACCACAAGTTGTATTGGAAACATTGAAAAATGGGGGTTGGATTTCATTGGACCTGTGGACCCAACTTCCCAAGGAAAAGAACGCATCCTAGTTTTTACTGAATATGTTACTAAGTGGGCCTAAGTGCAAACACTACCACATGAAAGGGATGACAAAGTTACATATTTTCTTTATGAATGTATCTTTCAAAGGTTTGGAGTGCCAAGATCCATTATATCAGATCAAGGACCAAATTTCATTTCAGGTGTAATCATTTCTTTCATAGAAACATATCATCTCAAGCATAAGAATTCATCTCCCTATCATCCACAGTCTAATGGCCAATTGTAAGTTACTAACAGGGAGATAAAGAACATATTAATTAAGGAAGTGGAAATCTCAAGGAAGAATTAGGCTCAAAAACTACCAGAAGCAATATGGGCTTATGACAATACTTGGAAAACCAATACAAGATTTAATCCCTTTGAATTATTTTATGGTAAGAAGCCAATTCTACCCATAGAATTTGAGATTTCAACCTTAAGGACAGGATCTGAAGTGGGAATTTATTTGATAAAAGCACAACAGGCCAAAATTATTCAACTAAATGAACTGGATGAAATTAGACTTCAGGCATTACGTCATACTGGGATAATCCAACATTAGAAACCTAACTTTGGCGTGGTAAGTAAATAAAGCCAAGAAAATTTTGGGTAAGGGATTTGGATTTGCTATTCAATTCAAAGTATAAAGCCTTTAAAGGTAAATTTCATATGAGATGGATGGGCCCGTATCACATGGCATAAGTATTTAACACTAGGAGTATCCAATTAATTCCAATGAATTGTAAAAGGAAGGTAATGTTGGTTAATGGGAATAGACTGAGGTTGTACCATAAACCAGCATCTAAAGAAGATTTTCAAAAGGCAGTTCAAGAGGATTCAAACATGAACTGTTTGGGAAAAGTTTCTTTGCCCAACACAACTTAGACCTAATCAACCAATTGCTAAGAAATAAATAGGGGTGATTAAAAACCAAATATGGCAGTCATCCTCCTCTAAAGCATTGGTTGAAAACTAGAAATGGTGACCAATGTTTCTAAATAACAATAATCATAAGAATAATAACATAGGACCAAAAACCAGAAATGGCAGTCGTCTCCCCCGAATCTGAGCATTAATAAAGGAAGTACCACTTATGAAGGGAGCATTACACCAGCATGGGAATTGCAACAGAGATTTCACAAGTTTTAATATTAATCTATGCGCATTTAATTTGATTTTTAAATGTAGGATGGTTTTAAATAATGAGTTGTTAATTATTGAACATCGTGCACCTTGATTATCCACTTCATTTCCAATCACTTCACATGCTTCTTAAATCCAAAGTAAATCCATAATTTATTTCCCCATAATTTTCACATGTGTCAAATCACCGCCATTACCACCTCGGGATACTAACATAACTTTCCAAATTCAATTATATTTATTTCATGCTACCCTCATATTCATCTCCTAAGAAATCAGGGTGAATGGAGAGATCAGAAAGCATTTTTGTGCAGTCATAATCTACCATTGGCTTCTTAATGTGGCATGATTTACTAGCACCACTCTGGGTTTTCAACAAGTTTCATTCATAGGTGTATTGTCTACGTCTAGTAGACAAGTACACAGATATTCTTCGAAACTATGTCAAGAATTTTAGAGATCAGGTGATCCCCACATTCAATGTTAATTTACTTGCTTCTCAGGTCTGTTATCAACTACTTACAGAGCCATATAAAAGGAAGAAGATCATTTTACCAACAAACCTTAGATGGTCATTAAAATGAGAAAAAGATATCTGCAAGATAATTATGGACCTAACATAACAATGGATTGGTATAAGATATAGGCCCCCACTAGTCCTTGCACATGTGCCATGATGGAATTCAATAGATGACCAACTAGAAGGAAGTTAAAATACTTGGAAGGATAATGTTATTGATCATTTTGGATTCTCTAACACATTTTTGGATGAAACTTGGAAAACTTTTCCAATGAATATAATTGTTCTAGAATTGTAGAGTAATTTAAGGCTAGGGAAGAAGGAGCACCTACTAAATCTTTAGTCTGGGGGAGTGATTACCCCATTTTGTGATGTTTAAGCCATGTTTATCCTTATAACATTTTGATGTCATAGTGCATAATGAATAATGTTAAATTCTTATATTTAATACTTTACTATGATTTTGAAGGAATTATTGTGCATATGTTTGTTTTTTTTTCCTTGTTAATTCTTCTTCAAAAATGGCTTAAATAGATCTGTTTGTGAATCATTAACTACACTTTTGGAAGAGTATGTGTTAAGTTATCACAGGGAGTGCAAGAATTAATTCATGCACCAGCACAAGACTCTAATTAATTTGTTGGCATAGAAATCACCTTGGTGTAGGACTCACCTCCGTGTTAATAAGGAACTCAGAGTACCACATCAAGATCATCCAGGTCATTTATCTATATTCTCCAAAGTAGGAAATTCACACATACATGTAGATAGTTTATATTATTAGAATCACAACTAGAAGCACCATATCTTGGGCTTAAAGTGACACCATTAAATAAGAAAACATTCCACCTAAATTTGAGGATGAGGTAATATGAACTAAATATTTTTCATCACTAAAATTCTCTTTAATCAGTCAATGAGTTGAAGAATCTTCTAGCAGTGATTGACTCCTTCAAAGGATCCAATCACAAATTTCCTCCTCAGTTGTCAAGAATGATTCCAATTCAAACATTTTAAGGACTTCCCCTTTCATTAATGTATTTCCCAAAATAGATAGCCATTTCTTCATTTATTATTTAGTTAAGTAGACTTAGTCATTTGGAATAACTAGTTCTCTCCTAACAAAAGTAGAACATCTCTTGTATAAAAGAGATCATGTACTCAGATTTAGTGGTTTGGTTTTTATTCATTTAATTCATTATAAAATAGCACTTTCAATTCAATAAAGATAGTGGATTCAGGGTAATTTCATTTGTTTAAATTTAATTTTTGAACTTGATTGAAGGAAGGAGTAAGGACTGCTCCTAACCAACGAAAAGGGAGTTTACATTTATTTACTTTCTATCTTTGTGAATGCATTTATTGTTCCAGTATTTTATTAATTTGATGAATTTTTGTTTCCATGATCAATTACTTTAAGAATTTTCCAATTCTTTATTTTGTTTTAGTTTTACTTGCAAGCATTTTATTTTGTAATCATGATCAATTCAGAAATTTCTTAGTTTTTGTTACTAAAAGAGAGCAAGAGCATATTTTTTCTCAGATTATTGTTTTAAGAGGTATGATTAAGTGGATGGAAGAATTCTACATATTAAGGGTAGTGGTAGAGGAGAACAAAAATTTGAGTGAAAGAAGAAAATCAATTATTAAAAGAAAACGTGCTGACAGTAATTCGATTCTATGATCGGGTTCTTTCTTGCTGACCCCCTTCGAACTTTTATGCATTATTTTTGAAAGGACATTTCCTCAAATGGAAAATATCTAGGGCTCGTGAAATGATGGACATAGATTTTGAGGATGATAGACAGTTTGAAGCTGCATATACTACAGGAAATGATGTTGAGAAAAAATTGTTGTGTGAATTTTATGTTCACAAGTTTCTTCTCCCAGATAAAATTGAGATCCCAATCAATCTTTATGTGGGGGAAGTACAACTAAGGGATTTAATTTCCACACTTAGACATCATGGTGAATGGAGATATCAACTATAAGTCTTTGTGTAGTCAAAAACTATCATTAGCCTCTTAATGAGGCATGATTTACCAGCACCACTTTGGTTTTTCGTTCACAGGTGTACTGTCTATGTCTAGTAGACAGGTACATAGATATTCTTTGGAATTGTGTCAAGAATTTCAGAGAACAGGTGATCCCCATATTCAATATTAATTTCCTTTCTTCCCAAGACCGATATCAACTACTTGCAAAGCCAAATATAAGGGAAAGATGTCATTTCACTAACAAACCTCAGATGGTCATTGAAACGAGCAAAATATCTCTGGAAGATAATTTGGACCTCAAAGAAGAATGGATTGGTATGAGCTATAGGCCCCCACTGGTCCTTACACCTATTCCATGATGGAATTCAAAAGATGAACAACTAGAAGGAAGCACCAAGACCTAGAGGAATAATGTTGTTGATCATTTTGGATTCTCTAACACATCTTTGGATGAAACTTGGCAAAATTTTACCAATGAGTATAACTATTCTATAATTGTAGAGAAATTAAATGTTAGGTAGTAGGAGGGCCTGTTAAACCTTTAGCTCGGGGGAGTGATGGACCCCATTTTGTGATGTTTAAGCCATGTTTAGCCTTATACCATTTTGATATCATAGTGCATAATGAACAATGTTAACTTCGTTATATTTAATATTTTACCATGATTTTGAAGGAATTATTGTGAATATGTTTGTTATTTTTACCGTGTTAATTCTTCTTCAGAAATGGCTTAAATAGATTTGTTGTGAAACATTAATTGTACTTTTGGAAGAGTATGTGTTGAGTTATCATAGGAAGAATGAGAATTAATTAATGTACCGACACAGGACTCTATTTACTCTTTGGTGCAAGACTCACCTCCGCATTAATAGGGAACGCAAAATACCACATCAAGATCATCCAAGTCATCGACCCTGATTCTCCAAAGCAAGAAATTCACACACACATGTAGATAATTAAAATTGTTGGAATCACGACTGATAGCACCATTTCTAGGACATGACACAATATCATTAACTCAGCAAACATTCTACCCAAATTTGAGGATGAAGTGCTCTGAGCTAGATATCTATCGTCATTGAAATTCTCTTTAATCAGTTAATGAGTTGAAGAATCTTCAGAAGTGATTGAATCCTTCAAAGGAGTCAATCACGGATTTCATCTTCAGTTGTCATGAATGATTCCAGTTCAAATACTTTAAGGACTTCCCCTTTCATTAATGTATTTCCCAAAATAGATAGCCATCGCTTCAGTTATCATTTAGTTAAGTAGACTTAGTCATTTGGAATGACTAGTTCTCTCCTAACAAAACTAGAAAATCTCTTGTATAAAAGAGATCATGTAATCAAATTTAGTGGTTTGATTTTTATTCATTTGATTCATTGTAAAAGTGAATTTTCAATTCAATAAAGATAGTAGATTCAATGGAAATCTATGTTGTTTAAGTTCAAGTGCTAAACCTAATTGAAGGGAAGGGGCAGGGGCCACTCCTAACCAACTAAAAGGGACTTTGCATTTATTTCCTTTCTGTATTTGTGAATGCATTTACTATTCTAGCATTTATTTCATTACTTTTATGCACTTATGTTTTCATGATCAATGATTTTCCAATTCTGTATTTCATTTTAATTTTCCTTTCAAGCATTTTATTTTGTAATCACAATCAGTTCAACAATTTCTTAGTTTTTGTTACTAAATTATGTACTGCAATAGCATTCCTACTATTCCCTTTTTTGCAAACAATCGTGGACACCGCCCTGGATTGACATAATAATGTGATTAAATTACGAGCATCAAGGACACACATTAGGTTGTAATTTTCCATTTTGAGTGATCATAGGAATATCAAGAGGTGATAAGGGAGATGAAATGGTAGGAGAAGAAGAAGTGATAGATGGAGGTGACTCATGCATAGTGCTAGATGCAATCTCATGAGAAGGAAATGGTGGAATAGGATATTTGCACTCGGTAGTATGAAAATAAGGAGAACCATGGATATAAATGGCCTCATCAGTATCAGATAGATATTCAGAAATGAGAATGTCGCTAAGAATGTTATCAATAGTATCATCAACATAATATGAAGGAGTATGCAAGCTAGTATGAGATGTATCATGAGAAGAAATATGAGAAGTGGGAGAATCATGAGAAGGAACTGCAGCAGTGGCCTGACTAGGAGAAGAAGAATCAACATTTACATGTGAATGATGATCAATACCAATCATGTAATCAATAAGAGAATCATCTAAAGTTTCCTTAGAAAGATCAAAAGGAGGATCACAAGTAGCCAGATAACATGGTGTACAACGAGTGAAAGGTATTGGATCCTCAACAATACTAATTTCAATGGGATAATATTCAAAATGAGTAGGAACATATTACTGACCATCTAGAATTTGTTGTTGAATAGGATTAGGATTACTATAGAGAGCCATGAGCTCAACAATGGCAGATCCTCCAAAACATCATAGACAGAAAGGGTGTAACAACTAAAATGAGACCTGATGGGTTAATACTATTACCCTTTCCTTATCCATTAAGGTTGAATTGGATCCTAGGAAAAAATATGTCTAAATTACTTGTTGACCAAATTGATTCACGAAAATATGAAAATAATTAATAATATTCTAAGTTATATCAACTAGTAAAATCCATGAATAACTTATATGAAATGAAATTAGATGATCACTAATTTTATTTTGATTAGTTAATGAAATGAACTAATTGAAATAGGAGGGATAAGGTATTAACCTGAAAATGAAGTACTCATTGTGATCTATACTGAACAGATATGTGCGTACAAGAAAAGTATTAAATCACCGAACGGACTTGGGCAGCACATGAAGATCTTGACTTTGACTGGGGTGCATGGAAGAGGACTGGGGCACCTATGGGCACCCTGGTCTGGTGTATGGGCGCTCTGGTCTGTAGAAAATCTCGGGACCTGAATCTGAATGTGTCGTTAGATATTTGCATTATCTCGATCCTTGTTGTGTGATTTTTTCAGTAGCTTCGCTTATGTCACCGTGAACCTGTAATGAAGATCTACCTACAAAACCACATACAATGCATCAAATCCCTAAAAAAAAAGATGCATATGAAGGGTTTAGACTTACCTTAGCCACCATAATGGTGGACTTACAACTAAGCACTACACTACATTTCAGATCTAATTTAGTTATGTGTGCTTGTGTGTGCAATTTTGTGCCTAGGGTGCCCTAGTGTTAATGGTGCAGAGATAGGGGTAATAGATAGATATAAAATTCAAATGGTGGATGTAATAGAATGAATACAACCCTTCCTATACAATTAGTTTGATTTAATGATGCCCAAATATAGTCCCTTGCCTTAGTAGATAACTAGCCCTTGATAGTAGATAGTCCATTCATAAGGCAGTATATGTATGTTGTGTTTATATAGGGATCTCTTATTCAAATTTCGACACTAATGGCCCGACATGCCGACTGGTACCTATGGAGATGAGAGGAAAAAATGAAAAGAATGACCTCAAATAACAAAAATAAAATCAAGTAAAATGGGGACGCCTAGAATCAGGACCAGGGCACCCCAAAAGCCCTAATCCCTCTCTATGTGCCCTAGGCAAAGACTAGTGATGACAATTGAGTGACTAATGACTATTAGGAATTCCTAGGATCTGACATGAACTATGAGAATGAGTGACAACTGTACAAGACCAATAGCGGTAAGGACTGTCGACACTAAAATTTTCCTCCAAAATTTCCATTTCATTAATATATGTATTAGGAATAGGATGTTGTTAAGTGTAATTAGTAGTAGCTTTCCGATAGAAGATAACGGCGCCGTCAGTACGGTGCCGCCAATAATGTGGAGTACGGTAACAGTCAAAGTATAATAGGAATGTTGTAAAAAGTAAATATTTGTCGTAAGTGGTCCGGTAATGTTAAAAGGTCAAAGTTTGGGTAATTCGAAAGTAGGGGTGGGTACAGGATTAGGGAATAAAATTTATATTGGTAATAAGGACAAGGAGTGAGGTCATAAATATTTGTGTATTTTAATTTGTAAAAATTCCTAAAAATGTGGAACCCATGTAAAAGTGATAGGTTTATCTTATCTTAACAGATAGCTTACATGTACAATATAAGAGGTTAGGTATGGAAGTATGATTCGCAGATTGTTTTCTATCCTATCCTTAGAGTGATAGGATGGATAAGCCTGGAATTTCTATAAATAGAGATTCCCACCCCCCTCCTTTTAGTCATAAAAGAAGTCGTGAGAAAGTTTGTAGGAAGTGTGCGAAGGAATCCATCATTAAATTTTTTTAAGAAGCCAGCGAGAGGTGATGTAAATTTTCTCCCATAGTGTTGTTTACCGAATCTCATGGGTTTAGATTGTAACAGTTTTTCATGTTAGATATTATAATTTATTTTTGATATTTCAGATTTTTTCGTCATTCTGTCTTATCATTAGTCAATGGTATTCTGTGTTATGTGGTTGTTTGGGTTTCCATATTACGTCCCCCAAACTAAAGGCTTGCTTATAAATAATCATAGCACGAGGAGTCCCGGTGAAAGAATTATCAATCGTGCCGGATTCTGATGAATTTTGGGGTTCCGTGGGGTGCCGGGTCCCATTCCTTGTTGTGGATTGTTCTGGAAGCTATTCCCACTAAGTCAAAAATCAATTGGAGGGTTAACCTTGTTTTTTACTGGGTGGCATAGTAGTTACCAATTGAAAGTCATTTTATTACCAAGTGAAATCTTATTCCCATTGTTAAAGGCAATTTTTGCCATGACGAATTAAGTTACCCACCCTTGTAAATTCCTTTTTGCTGTATAGTAATTACCACATAAGGGCACTTTTTTACATGAATAATTTACCGCAGTAACTTTCACTTTTTACTTGATAGTGTTTACCACAGTAAAGTCAGTTTTTACTCATGTAAGTCAAGTTTTACCATAAGTTTACCGTGGTCATTTCTATTTTTACTGTAGAAGAGGTGTAAATTCCTTTCTAGTATAGGTGATTCCAATTATTTGTGCACATAAGTCTTGTTATTGTACTTGTGGTTGGTATTTCAGGTGGTACTGTTTGAAAGATGGGACAGATTCCTGTTTTTCAGCTCAATCTAATGAAGAGCTTCTTCTTTCATTTCAAGATGTTATGTTTAAACGATCTTGTATTTGTAATGGCCTTCATAAGAATAACAATGGACTGAATTGTTTTCCTACCTTTTTGGATGTTCAGCACTTAGGTGGTTTGAAACACGAGGTGATCATGTGAAAAATTCATGGGATTTATTTAACTGAAATTTTCTTTCTTGAAGAATTGGTGAACAACATAATATTCAGATCTCATGAATCGAGATCACAACGCTAATCCCAGTAGAGAAGAGAGATAAGATATTATCTGGCGCGTGTTCTGAGCTAAGTGAGGAAAAGCTCGATGCCCATATGCCTGAAGGGAGGCTATACGTATGGGTTGATTGAATGTGCGTGTATAAGCTCCTCTGTAAGCACTCTCATTCTTGGGATGAAGCCAGAGTCAGACATTAGTGAAGTATGACCGCCCAAGCCACCATTGCACAAGCAAAGGAGATTGCAAGAAAGGCAAAGAACGATGGAAGGGAGCCCCAATAAATTGTTGCTAAAGTAGAGCCTACACCAGCACCTTGGTCCTGAATCCACAACCACTCCCTTGAGCGACAAAATATTTCTCCTAATACATCTAGCTGAGTATGAAGATCTGCTCAAAAATGATGGGTCAGTTACTCTTATCTTCTTCAAGCAAGGAATTTAGTCCAGGGGAGGAATATAAGGTCCAAAAGAGAATATTTCTGAAGTTGTTTTTAATGGTTGTTATAAAAAAGGGTCATTCTCAGTATAATTGTCCATGCAGAGCTTCTACATCTATAAGGGAGATACATTATAAGGAAAAGCACCTGTGAATTCTTTTGATGTAGTGATAGAGCAGAAATAATGAAGTAGATGTTTTTTGTAAAAAGAAAGAAAGGAAAAAGATTCAAGCTGGAAAATGATCCTAAGAAGATGAAAGCAGAAACTAGTAGAAACATGGAGAAGAAAGGTTGGTGTGCAGGAATTTTCTGATTTCACAGGGGCAAGGACCCTACTCCATCTTGGAAATCTGTCCCAAAGCCTACAAATATTACATATGTCCACGCTGGGCTATGTCTTCTGATAAGAGGCGGGAGGTTTGTGAGTGGACTCAAATGCTCGGAGAAGGAAGGAGGTGAGGTCCCTGTTTTGTAGGCGAGGCAGATCCCTATGCTCCACAGCTGAGGTATTATTACTGGTTATTTCAATTTCATGATGTCTAGTTGATGGGAGTGCTGCAGTTAGTTTAATACTGGTCCGGTAATGAATAGTTGGGGTAAAAATTTTTTGATCGCCCTTCACCCTTATGTTTAAGGTCATTAAATACGGAAAAACTAAACCATAAGGGGTAATTTCAAATGTGGCAACTATCTGTATGGGGTGTGTATGTGTTGTAGAAACTTTCAGTGATGAAAAAATGTTGGACTGTTATGCGTACCCAAGTGCTCTGTTGGAAGACCATTGGCTAAGGCGGTTCATTCCAGACAACACTGGATGAAGGTTTCTGACACCTGGACGTGTAGAGAGAGGTGAAGATAACGTGATCCTCGACATCATAAAGTAATAACCTATGATTCAAGTGAAGGTGAAACTGATATTTGGACATCCCTGATTACTCTAGTACCAGTGAAGTGACACTGAGAGGAAGAAAGCGAGTGGAGGTTTCAGTCATGGGAATATCCTCCAGTCACCCACTCATGACCCCATAAAATTATCTAAGAAGAAGTTGATGATCGTCTCCAACAATAAGAGGGTTGGTGATGCTTGTGATGGAGAGTGAGAAGGAATCCCTACCGTCCACTCTTTCGAAGGTCATACACCTATTCACTTTTGATTACAATGAACTCCGCCAAGTAAGTTTGGTAGAACATTGTAGTGACTGGTAGTGGTGCGAAAGCCCTAACAATGCCATATAGAATGAATCCTAATTTTTTCCAAGATGTAAAAGAAGAAATAGATAAGTTGCTGATGCGGATTCATCTTTGCTGTGGAGAATTCATAATGGGTTTCTCCCATTGGATCTCAATTAAAAAGAATGGGAAGCTAAACGCATTTGTGTGAGTAAGGAAGCTCAATAAGGCAACAACGAAGGATTATTACCGCCTCCATTTTCAGATCAGATCTTGGGGAGAAGTAACTGTCCAGGAGTGCTATAGTTTTTGCTGATGGCATATAGTGGCTACAACCAAGTTCGTCATAGCAGCAGGGGGGGACAGAGCGCTGAAGACCACGTTCACCACCACTCCTTGGGGACCTTTTTTGCTTATAGAGGTAATGCCTTTTTGGGTTTGTAATGCTCCAGCAACATTCCAGCGTTTACTAATTAGGGTGTTCGAGACCCTACATTGGGAACCTCATCAGAGTATTTCTGGATATGTTTTTTTCATCTCATGGAGCAAGTTGACCACCTGCACCAATGGAGACAGCATTTCAAAGGTTAGATGAAGCACCAGCCTCACTAAACCCTACAGAAGTGTGTCCTTTGGATGTTCTAAAGGGGTTTTGTAGGGCATGTGTGTATCCAGAGATGGGGTATTGGTACTGATCCGGAATAAGTTTCAAAATCAAGTTTACCATTTCCTATAATAGAATAATTTGAGATCATTGTTTTAGGCCATGTGGGTTACTATAGAAGGTTCTCAAGAATTTCTGCAAAGATGCCCCAGATAGCCAACTAACACCTAGTTCTTGAAGAATGTATGTTGCTTATGAAACCAGGAAACCAGAGGCGCAATGAATCCTTTTGGACAACTGAAGGAAGCCCTGAGTGTCTTCACTGTTTTGAGAATCCAGATTGGAGTCAGTCAACATGTGTTACCAACTGATGCCTCAGGAATCAGCACTAGGTAGTACTTTGAGCCAAAGAGGACAAATGGGACTGAACACGCCCATTTACTTTGGGATCAGACACTGGAGCAGTGCTAGGTAAACGATCCTGTAACTGAAAAAGAGGCTCCCGGCTATCATTTTTGCTGTAAGAAGTTTAGAATTACTTGCTAGGGGCGAAATTTATAGTTGTAACGATCATCAGGCTCTTAAATTATTGTCACTAAGCCTAACCCCATCAGTGGAGGATATGCAAGATGGATGATTTTGCTGGACAAAATGAGATTGGAATTTGATATTATAGATAATGCCAGGAAAGAAGCATTCATGCAGATGCACTCTCTCGAGCCTATGATGGTTTAGGATCATCTTGTATGGATGATGCTTTTTCCCGATCAGCATTGGTCTCAACTCCCTTGACCAATCCCTAGTGACTACATAGATTTTGGATTAAGCGATGACTTCAAGTTTCCCCGGATGGTGCCAATGCAAAGACTAAGATAAGATTACGCACGCCAGTCGTCCATACTCTATGTCTGCATGGAGCATTATTCGAATAGGAACCTGATGACAGTACAATAGGGCAGTTGGACGTGATCAAGGAAAAGACTTCTAGAAGAATTCCACAATGGTACAGGTGGAGGGGGCATTTCTCTGGACAACTACAGCAAGAGGATCTTTGGATGCAGGTTATCACTACTGGCCCCCTCTTTTTAAACCGCCTGTTATAATTATTGTAGACATGGATATTGTCGAACACAAATGGGTAACCGGAAGACTTCAATCAGCTCGAGCTCCATTATGTCCTAGGATGTCCTATTCTTTTGATCTCCTATTCTGGGCCGGTGCCTGACCCCTTAAGGTCAAAGGTCTCCCAACCTTTGGGGAAGGAAAAAGAAGAGGAGAGGGGGGGAGGATAAATCTTCAACAGCCTTGGGGGAAATCGCGCAACAAAAGGGGGGGGGGGGTATTTGAAAATGGTGTACTAAGGGGGTACAGGTTAAGCTCAAAAAAAAGAGGGGTGTAAAAGGGAGCCCTCCAAGCACACTGAATAATCTTGAAAATGTTCCACGGAAATATCCCATCCATTCCACCTCATCGGACGGAAGACAGCACGCTTCAAAATAAAAAGAATATAATGATGTAGTGTGCCAACAGCTGCATCACTACCACTCCGGCGTCTTCCATGATTACACCTACTTCAATCCATGGAATCCCAGAGTGGTTGCATTGAAGCGTAGGCCATAGGTAAAAGGCAGCATTGCCATATGGTGAGTAAGGAATGAAGATGCGCAAGGGGATATACACTAAATAAGTGGGCGACGGCATATGTCAAGAAGATGGGCGCACGAAATACATTATAGGTATGTCTTGGGGGAAAAAACAAAAAAAGGATCATGAGAAATTGGTGGAGCAGAAATGCCAGAACCACATTCATTAATTGGTCGAGTTGATAATAAGACAGCCCTATTCATATGTTATCTATCAAGCACAGGGAGAATATCACAAACAACGCAATCAAGCCAAGCACACAAAATGGTACGAGAGTGGAAACGAAAAATTTGTGGTGGCTTCGTACAAATGCTAGCAAAAGATGCAAGCTTTGCAAGGATACAACACACTTGGGATAGTTGAAAAAGGGGAATTCAGCGGAGAAGAAAGCAGAGAAAAAAGCAGGGGAAAGGGAAGAAGAAAGGATAAGAGGGACAAAGTGGGGGAAAAAGAAGCAAAAAGGGAAAGTAAAAGGAAAGTGGTCATTGTGTGGGCGATGTCGTAGTAAGGCAGCAGGGGGGAAATCGGAATGAATTTCAAGAAGGAGCACAGGGAGTCACAGTCGCCCCATGTTGTCAGAGTGTGGGTGCCTGTCAAATAAATTGAGAAAGAAAATAGGAATCATTGTGTGGGCTGTAGCCCGGTTCACGATGTTAAGTCCCGAGTTGAATGTGTTAGATGATAATAATTACCACAAAACAACTAGGTGACAGAGTTAATGAAAAATGAAAGATTGATGAATAGGGACAGTTCGGTCAAGAAACTCAAGGAGGTATCTATGTGTACTGCAGGATCGTATCTCATTTGACATAAGAGGCAGAATGATAGGGATAGAGTGAAAGATAGTGACAAAGATACAGAGAGTGTCTAGGACAGAGTCGCCGTGAAAGACGGAAAAAAATGAAGGTGCAGAAGGAGTACCAGGTAAGATTGATCAAGAATTAGTCCATAGTGGTGTCATCGCATTGATACGAAGGTACAGGTGACTAGGGTTAATAACATGCAGGTGGATAGTGATAAACGTGGTCCTGAAGATGCCAGGAAGCAAGGCGCACAAGAGACAGAGACTAACAGTTTCTTCCAAACTATGAGATGGGGGACGGTAGGAAAAAACGTAATCCATAAAACTTAAGCACAAGACAGTGAATAATTCTATATAAAAGTAACACAGAAGGGCAGGCGTGGAGAGTGCACGTCTAGCAACTGAAGACTGGAGCGGAATTGATGGTCCACTGGGACTACATTGTGTACGACATAGGGGGAGGGTCAAATAATCCACGGAACAATGATAAGAGATAAATTGTCTACAAACAGAAGGGGCACCAGAATAGGCACCTGGCTAGCATAACCAAAAGTACAGAAGGTAATGAAAGCTCAGAGAGCTGAGTAGGATAAAGAAATTTGGGTGGGTAAGGACGTAAGATGGTGGCGGAACAAGACTAAAATATATTCGCTTCCAAAAGTGTTCCAAAGAATTTCCTTATGTAGTGTGTATATATTGGCGAAGGCAATGAAGGAAAATGATTGTTAACGGTGTACAATTAGTAGGAGGTTCGATAGAAGGATAACGGCGGAGAGCCGTCAGTACGGTGCCCGCCAATAATGGTTGAGTATCGGTAAACAGTCAAAGTAACATAAGGAATGATGTTGTAAAAGTAATATTCTGCGCTCTGATAAGGCTGAAGTCAACGGTAAGTCTAAACATGTCAAATTTTGAGACATGGGCAAAATAAGGGGGGGGGGGGGGGGGGGGGGGGGGTGAGATAGACAGAGTTAGCTAGGCATGACTTCTGATCTAGAATATTATTCCAGTATATAGGTAAGAAAAGAGTGAACAAGGCGGTGATGATGTCATAGGACTATTACTTGTGTACATGTTAATTATGATTAGTAAAGAATTCTAAGTCACATGTGACTAACCCTATGTATAATGGCATCCAGCGTCTCTCATCTTAGTACAATTGGAAGACTGTGTCATGATAAGCTTACAATTACAATAGATAAGTGGAGGTTTTAAGGATTGGAAATGAAATACGTGCATAGTGGGATTTCCTTATATCCATATCATTGGCTAGAGTGAAAAGGGGAAGGATGGGGAATGGAGAATAGATCCAGAGGGGTGGAAAGAAGGAGGTATAAAACGTGACTTATAAAATGACTGAAAGCTGGGAGAGACATAGGAAAAAAAAAGTGACGCAAACACCGGGGAGGAAGCGCGACCGTGCAGTGGGATATAGAAGAATTACTCACGTGTGCGAGATAGGGAATACAATATCCGTGTTAGGCAAATATGGGGGGGTGACACAAAGAAAGAAACAGTCCTATAAGGAAAAGAGGAAAAATAAAAGGAGAAAAAAAGAAAGAAAAGCAAGGAAAGGGGGCAAAGACGACAAGGAGAGAAGAATCCCCATTGATGCAACCCCGTCTAGTAGTAACCCCCACACAGGGGCAACGACTAAAAAAAACATGAATAAGACAAATAACCAGACTATAAGCAATTGCATACATAGCAGAAACTGTGACGTCCAATCAAGTGTATGTATAGATGGGTTGTGTGTGATAGAACTGTTAGAAGCTCAATCGCTTCAATGTATGATGCATTGTACAAGTTATACGTCCAAAACCATGTATTCTTAGGGTTTCTGAAATGAACAGTAATCTCAAATGTAGATGAGGTAGGAATCTGTAAAAGGAAAACCAATATATTCTCTTTAATGTAGGTGTAGTTAGATGATGATGCTTGTGAGGTCTTCATCATTCTTTTATTTCGTCATTAAACGGGTTGTGGCTCTTCAAGCGCGTTGGTCAGTGTTAAGTCTGTGGTGGTCAATTATGCAGTTCTTGTATAGCTTATGTTTCCAGATTACGTCCCACAACTAAAGGCTGTGGGCTAGAGACTACGAAATCACATAACAGAACAGCAAACGAGGCACGTCGCGCGTTGTATGCAAGGGCGGAGACCCACAATATCGATAGTGGCCGAGAAAAAAACAAGAGGGAGGAAAGAGATGGGGGGAAGGGGCGGGTGAAGCGGAAACGACTAAAAAGCAACAATAAACTGCGAGGTAAGGCAAGAGATCACACACAATTGTGGAACACCTCTCTACAATCCCTCACGCTTATGACCACAACGGCATCCATTCATAGAACCAGTGAGGACCACCAGGAAGCCGTTACGGGCCATACCTACTTACTGCCAATGCGAAGTGTCCTGTATAGAATACATTAGTTGTGGCCTTGATTAACATACTATATTCACCAGGCAGACAAACGATCGATCGCTCACGTCCTGGCTGGGGGAAAAACGTAGACATCCTACGAACTTGATGCTGGCAAGTGAGGCTTTTCATCTCTTGTGACCCTTAGGGTTTGTACCTCTTCCTTAAGCTTGAAAAAATATTCTTCTTTGGCCTTGAGTGTTGTTGACATATCTTTAATTTCAGACTTCAAACAAATGTTCTCCTTTCTATGGAATTCCAAATCCGGTTGTAAGTCCATTACCATCTCCTTGAGATCAATTTGACCATGAAAAAACACATCATAAGGCTTATTTTTCAATCTTTCACATTCCTCTTCCTTTGACCTCAAATCTTAAATAGCCTTTTCCAACTTACTTCTAAGACTTTTTATGGTTTATTCAACCTTCATGGGGCATGGCTCTTAGAATTTGATTATCTTTCCTAATTTTCTTAGCCTTCTTTTGCTTCTAGGATCTCCTCCAAGATGTTATACTTGCTTCATAAGGACCTAATTTGATACCAATTTTTGGAAGCACAATGGAATGAGAGGGGGGGATTGTGTCCTAAAAATTCCTTATTTCATTTTCCATTAATTTCAGCATCCATTAACATACATTCATTCACATACATTTAATGAGAGCTTATTAGGTGTGCACCATACATTCATATAACAGTAACACATGATAAAGAACACATAGACACAAGATATAATTATGAAACCATCATGGGGAAGGAAAAACACTAAAACTCTTCTTATATTACACAAATCAAAGATATTTTATGAAGCACCAACTTCACAAGGAGCACCAACCCCTAATTTAGTGAGGCACCCACTCCACAAGGAGGCTACAACCCCCCAAGATGACCAAGCACCAACTCATTCACCTAAATATGATGATATATGAATTTTTCAATACCACAATTGATGGATATCTCTGATTCAACTCACACAATCACAATCAAACCATCATTCCTCTAGCTCTATTTATCTTCTTCTTCTTGGACTTGTCTTGGATCTAAACCCTTGCAAACATGCTATAAAATATTACTCAACCTGTAAGAATATTTTTAATCTCTCGTAACATTGCCTCATACCTATAATACTCTCTCTCTTAGGTCACACTTTTCCCACATGTAAGACTAGCCCACAAATGAACCCAAACAAGCACTTAAATATGCTTTTCTTCTTTCAAACTCAAGGAACGTAATTTTACCTCCTTTGGTTAAACCAATACAACTTAAACACATCCTAATAAAATTATTACAATGTTCACATATGACCCATATAGGTCGCCCATGCCCAAAACCACTCATCTTGCACTGAGCAAGCTCAAAACCCCATCACTTGGATGAGCTAACACCAAAAACCACAAAACCATACTTATTAAAGCTTAAAAATTTACCACACATGTGTAATATAACATGAAAAACCCATACATGGTTGTATGTTATCTTGTACCAATCAAAAATAACATAACACAACTCAAAAGTCATTTATCCTTCACCAAACAACTATATCCAACAACCTCATTTCACATATAGGCCTTAAGACCACTCAATAACACCTAAAATATGGAACGTAGCCACTCAATGTAATCCTTAGTACATGTATCACACATCCATGAATTTTATACCTCATGAAACATCCACATGATCAAACCATAAGAACTTTCTACTTCACTAAATCAAGTTGCCCAGAAACCAGTTTTACAAATGTAATTGGTTCACACCATTTTATCCACTTAAAATACCTCAAAATTACTTAAATACAAACAAAATTCATCCATATTAACTTTAAAGGTGATATAAATATTCAAATAATCCATTTCATTCCTCAATCACTTCATTCTTTCAGCCTGAGGAATCCTGTCTTGAAAATAAGCATACCTTCTTCCTCACAAAATGACCTAAATGACACATCAAATCAACTCACCAAGACACAAGACATATACCACAGGAAATACCTCTGAATCCTCATTTCATAAAATATTATAACTCCATCCAAATCTAAGTGGAAGGGATTCAACCAGGTCCATCACTGCAAACCGCTCCTTATGCCTTCTAAGTCTCAAGAACCAAGCTTGAGATCAACATGCTCCATCACATAAAAACTCATTTCCACACTTAAAAAAACATAAAACACCCTTATAAATTATTTCTAATCACTCATAAACCTTCACCAAACATGAAAAACTTATAATCATCACTTTACCTCATGTAGCTACTAAGCACCCTACTAGAACAAGTATCCTCCATATTTGACCCTAAAATATCAGGTAATAACTTCTTCATACCATATCAAAATATTAATTTTTATACACCAATGGAAATATCTCTGAACTAGGATCACACCACAACTTGAATGGATTCTTAACTCCTCATGTAGCTCATGTAACGTCAATTTAACTACAAGCTGCTCTAAATTGCCCCGGAAACTAGTCTTTATAAATAGGGCACACTTTGCAATTTTTATCTTCAACCATGCCTTGAAACTATCACATACATGTAAAAAAACTCAATGGATAAAAATAATTTCAATTTATTTTGTAACTTCTTTGGACAATCTTCCCTCAAACTAAACTTCTCTTAAAACAAGCCTTTTCAAGTGGGGCCCACATACAGTTACATGCTCTAATATAAATTTATAGAAATATGGAAGAGTCCAATACAACATCGAATCATCAATTTTTCAAAACCAATCAAAACTAGGTTGGTATCCTCAATCTTATCCAAGTTTCTCCTAGCTAGGGTTTCAAACCAACTTACCTTCTTAACGATTGTTCATAAAAATGTGACAATCAAACCACCTCATTATTTTTGTGAAACCTTCATAACTAACATAATAATATATTCCAAATATATTAGGTCCCCATGTAAAGCATACAATTCATAATGAGTATCAGAAGGTCCACTTTTGCCTTAAAAACACACTGCGACTTACCCGGTTTTGCCAAAACTAAGATATCTTGCAAAATATTCTTTAGAATAACCTAAAAGATGTCATGAAGCATCATGAAAACATCCTATAATTTCTCAAACTCACCATCTAGCCAAATATCTCTAAAAATCTCCAACCATTAAGACTTACCTATGTTATCTTGCATGTTTCTTGTTGACGGACATCCTTACGGACACTTATGTCAGAGTCGTGGGAATCCTTAGGCTGGTGGGACGTGCGTCCTAAGGAGACCTCTAGGTTTTAAAGAAGTTGGCTCTTCTCTGTGGGGTGAGATAGGGGTTAGAAAAACTGGAAAGAAAAAATATAAAAAAAAACTAAGGTGATGCACTGAAAAGAATACACCAGGAAGCCAACCGAATACACAATTGTCTCAAACTACTTAAGCACAACACCAAAGATTATAGCAACACCCAAAGATGCACATTTTCTAAATGAAAATAAAGGTGATCAGAGACAATAAAGATATGTGAATGATTAACCAGAAACACCACAAAACATATATATTACTCCAAAGGTTATGCATAGTATTACGTATAGAAGAGAGGCAAGATTTCCGTTACAAATCCCAGGTAGAAGGCTGGAGTTTCAAGATCTCCTTTTCCTAACAAAAGAGAAGCTTGGAAACAGAGAGGAAAATATTAAGACTCCTCACTACAAAACATATATCTACTTCAATTCTATTTTCCTCCTTTTTTTACATCAGACTTTGATTACAATATATAGGAGGAGAAACGGGTGAGAGAAATTTCTCGAACTCCCTTCCAACCACCTTCGAATTATGATAAATGATGTGAAGTGACTAAAACATATTTCTTCAAATCTTTCCTATGCTCTTTGACCCTTCCAAGGAGTGAGATCCATGCTTATTAATGCATCTTTGATCATTCTACAACCGAATCCTTTGAGATGGACTCATCTTTTGAGAAAACCCCTTTCGGCTATTTATTACATAAAAAGATATTTTGATTCTTTGCGCATTGGTTTCTATTCCCCAAACTCAAATGGTGCTCACCTCATCACTGTAATGAAATGACCCCTTTTGAATGTAGATGAACATGGTCAGTCATTCTCTTTATACAAGGCTTATGCATTAATGTCCTACTGAAATGACAGGATAAATGACCCTTTCTGCCCGATCTTTTGAAGAATCCCAAACATTTAGGATCTTATAGATAAGCCTCAAAATCATTCATACATGGAAAATGGCTTGTCCTTTAATGGTTTGTCTTGAAACTAGAGTCCGCTAGTTGTAAGATCCACGTGGAAGACTCGCACATCCTATTGACTTTGTTTTCTTTTATGGCTCTAGGGAATGCGTCGGGTGGACGCTTGGCATCATCCGTGGACTTACTTCTCTTTTCTGGCTCATAAGGACCCGTGGTATATGAACAACATCTCTCGGAAGGGGCCCGTTTGTTGACTCCATGTGTCAGCTATGCAGGAATCTGAGACTTCGCCCCCTTTTTTGACTTCTAAATTTTTGCCCACTTGACACTTGTCGTTGTCTGCGAGCCATTCAGTTATCTTTATAATTTGGTTAAGTCCCCTCTCTCTCGGTGAATATTTGGCTTCAAATGGGTTTCTCTTAGCCATAAAAATTTTAAATAACAGTGTGGTGACTCACTGGGACCATTTAGCCTGCTAAATGAATAGAAACCATGATCTTCCACTATGAAATTTGTGTTTTGAAGCCTCTGTGGAGTTTGTGGCCTCCTTTTTCATCTATCATTTGTTTCTCACACTTTTCTTCTTTTAAAACAAACCCTGCAACTTTATTTTGTGAGAGTAGAAAATTGAGAAGATGACCCAAGAAATCCCTTGGCTGATTTTAGTTGCTCTGCATTTGGTTTGAAGTGAAAAATGCAACTGTCTTCAGCTGACGGTGAATTCCTTGGTGATTCGGAGCCTTCATCAGAGCTGGAACCCCCCCTTGGATTAATATAGGAGCGGGACTATACAAAAGATAAAACATACATGTCTCAAACGAGATATGCAATGCATGCCTAAGCACTTATTCTGTTGAAAACAAATCTACTCCTACTCCTAATCTAACTGACTCTGCATAAGCTAAACAAATCCTAAAACGGGCAAGGAAACATAGCTTCCTTTTCTTACAAAATGTGGCCATGTGAATAATTTGGTGATGGACATAGCCTGTAATGAGAGTGAACAATCGACCTTCACTCTGATACTCTGGTATCAGTGAACAGTATGAACACCTCCTCTCATTAATCATGTGGCTGGAGGTTCTGCAACTGACCCTCATGGTCTTGAAGATCATCCTCATGTTCTAAAATGAACATGACCAGTGCTGGCATCTTGCTCAATGAGATATATCCTAAGGCGGGGCTTGGTCCTACCTTCTACTTACATCCATCGTTCTAGCTTGTATCTTTTGGATCAAGGATCCCTTGCCGATCTCTTTAAAGGGTTTCATCTTGTTCATCTTCTTTCCATTCTCCCCCTTTAGAAACTCTGCTGGTGGTTCTGGGCTCTTGGATTGAAATCAAAAATCTTTCAATGATAACTTTCTCTAGAGCCTCTAAATCAGGTCCGGCGGAAAGTTCATAAGAAACAGGTGGCCTCTTTCATGAGACTGATGAAGTGAGAGACTATGTGATTTCAACAGGTCCCTCTTCATGGAGACATTCCCCTAGATATGATAAGCAGTCAAGCTCAACATCCTCCTGGTGGACCGAGGTCTCCCTTTCTTTTGTAATTGCCTTTGAGTTTGCAAAGGTTCCATCGAACATGATTTCATCTTGCAATATGAAATCCGTCGAAAAAAAACTTTTGTGGCGGATCACCTTGTGGGGAGGACAAACAGAGGAAACCTTTGTAACCCCTCCTCTGCTAGACTGGTGATGTGAACCTTGTGAGCACGTATCACCTCCTACCATATGCTCCTCTTCTGTTGGATTTGGAGCCTTTGTTTTCTGGTGTGTGAGGTATAGTTTCTCAAAGATGGTGGTAGTGCAGAAATTGTGGTTTGGAGATGGAAAAGGGGAGGATCCCTTGGTGGTAATGGAGTTATGATAACATGAATTCATTAGATGAAGAGAAACGAAAGCTGTGGAAAGGTAGATGAATGAAAATGGATGAGAGGGATCTCTACGATCCTTTGTAATGATTTGGTCGGACCCTGGGGAGTTGTTGGATGTACTCCACAACCATATTTATGGAAGTTTGAACTTTTTCAAGAATCGACCAAGTTGATGCCATAATAAAGTATCACTTTGAGTCGTCCCACCGAGCGTGTAAGAAAAATTGTTGACAGACATCCTTGCAGACACTTCTATCAGAGTCGTGGGAATCCTTAGGTCGGTGAGATGTGCATCCTAAGGAGACCTCTAGGTTTTAAATAAGTTGGCTCTTCTCTATGGGGTGAGATAGGGGTCAGAAAAAATGGAAAGAAAAAACATAAAACAAACTAAGGTGATGCACCAAAAAGAATACACCAAGAAGCCAACCGAATACACAATCGTCTCAAACTACTTAAGCACAACACCAAAGATTGCAACAACACCCAAAGATGCACAGTTTCTAAATGAAAATAAAGGCAATCGGAGACAATAAAGATATGCGAATGATGAACCGGAAACACCAAAAAACATATATATTACTCCAATGTTTGTGTACAGTATTACATATAGAAGAGAGGCAAGATTACCGTTACAAAGCCTAGGTAGAAGGCTAGAGTTTCAAGATCTCCTTTTCCTAACAAAAGAGAAGCTTGGTGATAGAGAGGAAAAGATTAAGACTCCTTCTCACTACATAACATATATCTACTTCAAGTCTATTTTCATACTTTTTTACATCAGACTTTGATTACAATATATAAGAGGAGAAAAGGGTGAGAGAAAATTCTCAAACTCCATTCCAACCACCTTTGAATTATGTTAAATAATGTGAAATGATTGAAAAAAAATTCTTCAAATCTTTCCCAGGCTCTTTGACCTTCCAAGGAGTGAGAGCCATGTTTATTAATGCATCTTTGATTATTCTGCAACTGACTCCTTTGAGATGGACTCATCTTTTGAGAAAACCCCTTTTGGCTATTTATTACATAACCAGATATTTTGATTCTTTATGCATTGGTTTCTATTCCCCAGACTCAAATGGGTCGCACCTCGTCACTATAATGAAATGACCCCTTTTGAATGTAGATGAACATGAGTATTCATTCTCTTTATACAAGACTTATGCAGTAATGCCCTACTGAAATGACAGACTAAATGACCCTTTATGCCCGATCTTTTGAAGAATCCCAAACTTTTAGGATCTTATAGATAAGCCTCCAAATCATTCATACATGGTAAATGGCTTGTCCTTTCATGGTCTGTCTTGAAACTAGAGTCTGTTAGTTGTAAGATCCACATGGAAGACTTACGCATCCTCTTGACTCTGCATTCTTTTATGGCTCTGGGGAATGCACTGTGTGGATGCTTGATGTCATATGTGCACTTGCTTCTCTTTTCTAGCTCGTAACGACCCATGGTATAAAAACAACATCTCTCAACAGGGGCCCGTTTGTTGACTCCACATGTCAGCTCCGCGGGAATCTAAGACTTTGCCCCCTTTTTGACTTCTGAAGTTGCACCCCCTAACACTTGTCACTATCTGTGAGTCAGTTGGTTCTCTTTATAATTTGGTTAATTCCCCTCTCTCTCGGTGAATATTTGTCTTCAAATGGGTTTCTCTTAGCCGCGAAAATTTTAATTAACATTTCTCACTATTAACTTCCTAACAACCTCATACATACATCATACCTATTATTTTTGACCTAAAACTCACCATACACATCAGGTACACTACCACCATGCTACTACCATGCTCCAACAAGACTGATCAGCTCCAAATATCATACCTCATTACCATTCTGCATGTTTTAGGGTTATGAATAGGCCTGGAATGACCTGAATCAACACTGAACTGACCATGTTGACCTCATGCAGACTCATAAAAACTCATTATGCATCATACCAATCATTTTTTACCTCTTGAAAACCTTCACTCAACTTGGGAGAACACAAACCATGAATTATCTCACTAAACCATGCACCCGAACCTCTTAGAACTCACTAATTTTTGTCACTACCAATCATCCTTCATGTTTGACTATTCACTAACACCACATGGAGACTCATACAACACCATGAAACCATTTTACATCAATGGACTTGACATCAATGACAACACAAACACACAATGGCTAATATAAACCACTACCTTGGGTCTCAAGACCTCATTCACCTACGAATAGATTTTTAATGATCCCATCAATCCATCTGTTCCTTTTAAACCCTTCCCCCCTCACTCAGAACTTTCTATGTTCTATAACTTTAACAGAAAGGAGGACCCTAAACAACACCTCCATGCCTTCAAACATGCATGTTATCTTATCGTCCATGATCAGGATCTCATGCTCCGCACTTTTCCTATGTCGTTGTTCATAGGTCCAGATTGGACTAGTACAATGACACTCCCCAGCATTCCCTCTTCTTATTCACCCATATTTCCCATCTCTTCTTAGAACATTTATTCATCAATATTTCTCATAAAATCACCATTATCTACCTCCACACCATTAAACAGTTTGAAGACGAATCCATCATTGATTTTGTCTCTCGATGATGTTGCATCATTAATCAGTTATCCTTCTATTTTCCATAGACCAAACTAATTGAAATCTTTTCACATTCATTTGTGAATCATATTTCATCAAATCTCCAAATCCAATCCTTTCATACATTTGAGGAATATTTCATCATCTCTCGCAAACTTAAAATTCGTCCCCTTGAACAATGCCATGTAAAACCTCGATTTAGCAGACCCAAAAATGATTTCATTAAATCTTCCTCCTCCCATCATAGTGAAAAATCCTAAAACATGGAAAATGATATTTTCATCAAATCTTCTTCTTCCTCCACATCCCATACCGAGCCTTCTCAAAAATTTCCTCATCCTACTCCTAACTATACTCCCCTTGAAGAGTCCTATAGTTCCATATTTGATAAAATCGTGGCCATCAATCTCATCCATTTTCCTCCCACCAGACCCATTTATGAATCGTAACCCAAACCTGTTTGGTATTGTGAGGAATTATATTATAAACATCATTGATTTTTTGGTCATGACATTGAAAAATATCATAGCTTTAAGGATATTGTTGAGCAACTTATCGATCGAGGGAAGCTTCAAGTGAATAATCCTAATGCCCCTCCCAACCAACCACTTGATGTCTTTAAACATCCTTTTGCTAACTATCCTCCAAATAATCAAACCACTCCTCCTACGTCCAAATTCCTAACGCTCACACAATCAGTACCTTAAGTTAGTTTCCCACACTGTCATCCTCATCTACTTCATCCACATCACTTGAACCCACTGCATCCTCATCAAATTCACCCACATCTCACATCCTTACATCTACCACATCTACTGCTCCTACATCCACATCTATTACCTTGGTATCTATTATACCCACATTCATTACCCCCACATCTATCACATCTACCTTTATCTTTGTCACTCCATCTATATATATTATTTTTCCTACACCCACCTCATAATCTACATCATCTCTCATCCCTACCAAACATACATCCCCAATTTGATCTACCACAAATTATGTTCCTTTCACATACTCTTTTGCTACAGGTTTGACCACCTCTATACCCACATCCCTAACATCTTCTCATGAGCCATCTTCATCCCCAATCCTAACATCTACAACACCATCCACATCATCTACACCTATCTCTGAAGACTGTCATATTAAAATCATTATCATCCCCACTAAGGGTAAAACCTCATAATGAAAGGCTAAAAACCTTAGCACTACCCTCCAGAAGTATCTCATTCATCCCCATAGAAAATTGGATCTTCCCTCTTCAAATCTTCCTCCATTCAAGACATCTAACATCCAAACCTCCATCTTAGGGCCTCCCTTATCTATTTTAGGACCAAGTCCTTTATCCAAAGTATCCAGCATCATCCAACCTCAATCTAAATATATTCATCCTCTTAAATCCTCATCTAAAACATAATCTCAATCCAAACCTACCCCTCCTCCTAAATCCTCATCCAAACCATCATCTCAATCCAAATTTGTCCCTCATCCGAAATCTACATCCAAATCTAAATCTACATCATCCATCGCTCCTCCTAAATCTACATATGACTCATCCAAATCTAAATTCAAACCATCCACTCTTTCCTCCAAATCTAAGGTTAAGACACCTCTCTTTCCTTCACCATCTTCTTCCAAATCTAATCAACCATAGGTCCATGATAATTCACCTTCTACAACCTCTATCAAATCCTACACACAAATCCTCCAGCATCTCATCCATGCATATGTAATCACCCTTCCTCCCATCAAGACCTTTGACCCACACTGGTTGAAACCCATGTCATTTGATTCCAAGATTGTATGTGCCTACCATACTGCCCCTAGAAATGATACCAAATGTTGTAAGGTCCTTCGAACTCTCATTGAAAACCTTGTAGAAGAAGATGAAATTCTTACTGAAGAATACCACCCTCTCCCTTCTACCACCTCATCCGCATCCAAACCTAACCCTCTAACCAAATCTACCACTAAATCCTCATCTTTCATCGCCATCCCCCCTCTATCTTCCACCCTTTCTAAGGATGGTCCTCCTCTTTATATAAATTTGATTTGTATCACCACTCATGCTTTCCCTCGTGAACCTCAACAATCTACCTAATCCAAATCCAAGGTCTTCATCATTTCTCTTTATAGTGAGCACACTCCATCCCCTTCTTCATCCAAGGCTAAGGTATCCATCATAGTTGCACAACAAACTTAATAACCTGCCATTATTAAATAAACCATTATAAGACAACTCCACCAAGCTCCTGTTAAGATGTCCCTTTAGGATCTCATCCAAATCTCTCCTAATCACCGGCATGATCATAGTGAATATTTACAGTGCATCACAGTATCATCTGATGAGCCTCAACCCCTTGTGGCCCTTTTAACAGATCTCACATCTTCTACCACCATATCCTTTGATGACTCTGAAATCCTTGACATTACTCCTGAATACCGTGACCTTCCTCTTTTCATCACCGTCTGCATCAATTACACCTTCATCTGTCGATCCGTGATTAACAATGGTGCTAGTATTAACATCATCTCATCTCATACCTTTAATCAACTTAAAATTCCTAACACCATAGTCACTAAATCACCCATATTCCTCTATAATTTCAATGACATTTTTCCCCTTTCCTTGGGAACAACTATCCTCCCTATCCGCATTGGTCAAAAACTCCTTCATGAGATATTCTACATTGTAGAAGGGGAGTTTCATTATAATTTCTTGCTTGGGAGCCCATGGATTTGTGGCATGCGCTGCGTCTCATCCACTCTTCACCTATTTATCAAGTATGAACATAAGGGGAAGATCCATACTCTCCCTACTAACATTCCTCCTTTAAAAGTAATTCACATGACCTACTGACAAAACAATGTACTTATTCCTAAACTAGATCCGTCATCTGAGCCATCCACTAGTTCTTTTATACCTGTATCCAAATTACCCATCGATGAATTTCTTAACAATGTGATGCAGCATATCTCACAAGGGGAGTATCAACTACTTGCCCTCAATTATCTCCCCTCTCTCAATTGACTTGGTCGACCTGATAAAGTTGTTATGTAATAATCCAATGTCAGGGATATCATTTCCTTTGGATCTCCTCGTCTCAAAACTAACCTTGTTTTTGGTGGCATTAACTGCCCTTCTTCTCACACCAATGATCAACCCCATATTAAGCCATACACCAATGCATTTGAATTCCTATATAATAAATCATTTTCTTACACCTACCTCCATTGTTGTGTGTGGGATGGATTTGGTCCTGGAATTTATGAGTAAGGCATCCACGATCTTATCTTCGACCAATCTTGTCAACCTCATGAGAAGTTTTGTTTGGGATTCAAAGACCCCTCCACTTCTTCTCCATGCACTTCCTCCTCATCCCACATCACCATCAAACCATCATCTCCTTCCTCATTCAACCATCACATGGATATGGATGACACCATGTCTCTTCCCTCTAAATTTTTTTTAATCTCTACCATTTCCCTCAGACCGGTCACCTATCAAGATGAAGGTGAGACTTGGACCTTTCCTCTTAAGTACCCTGATATGATAGGGAAGGACTCCCTTGCCATCGATTTTATTCAATGCAGTAATTATGACTCCATTATTTCCTAAATTGGGGTATAATATTATCATCTCCATAATTCCCTACCTCCTAACACATCCACCCTTCTTAATGAATCCAATATCGACATCAATATAGGGACTCCATAAGAACCCTGCATCCTTAAGGTAGGAAAACATCTTGATCCATAAGAGCTTGAAGCCTTTACCTCTTTCTTATCCAAACATGGTCGGGAATTTACATGGTCTTACCCTAACATGTAAGGCCTCAATATTTTCATTGTCATCTATAACATCATCACCATCCCCAATGTTAAGCTTGTTAAAATAAGTTGTGTCTCATGCATCCTCATGTTTCCCTGCTTGTCAAAGAAGAGCTACAAAGTCTTCTTTTAACTAATTTCATCCAACTTATCAACTATCCACAATGGGTTTCCAACATCATATCCTTTTCCAAATCCTCTGGAAAGCTCCACATCTATACCGAATTTCGAGACTTCAACCTCACTTTTCCCAAAGATGACTTTCCTCTTCCCAACATTGACCAAATCGTTGACCTCATGACTGGCCATGAGATGTTTTATCTTATGGATGGTTTTTCTGATTATAATAAAATTATCATCACCCAGAATACCAACATAATACCTATTTCATCACCCCTTGGGGAACCTTCTATTATCATGTCATGCCCTTTAGTTTGAAAAACAATGGGGCCACCTATTAACGTGCTACGACCTACATCTTCTATAACCTTATCCATAAAATTGTATATGATTATGTCAATTACCTCTTGGGTAAATCTAAGCATTAGTGCACCATCACTTTGTCCTTGAAATCCTCTTTGAGAATATTATATGTTTCTTCCTCCGTCTTAATCATGCCAAGTGCGTGTTAAAATTTCTACCTAGAAAACTCCTTGGCTTCATCATTTCTATCAGGGGTATTGAATTTAAACCCACTAAAATCAAAGCCACCCTTGAGATGCCTCCCCCTTCCAATCTTAAGTAGCTTCGTAGTCTCAAATACTTGCATCATTCAATCTATCATTTCATCTCATAGCTCTCATACCATTTTCAGCCATTTCATCATCTCCTTTATAAATACACCCATTTCAAATGGGACGCCAACTGTTAAAAATCCTTCAATGATCTCAAGTAGTATCTTCTATCTCCACCCATGTTCACACTGCCATGTGAGGGGGAGTGTTTCTATCTTTATATGTATACCTCCAATCATGCTCTATGTGCCATTTTGGAACACCATGATGAGTAGGGAAAGGATTAGGTTGTCTATTATATTAGCCGCACCATCCTCAATAATGAAACACGCTACACAGACACTGAAAATATGTGTTGCGCCCTCTTCTTTTCCACTTCCAATATTTTCCACTATCTTCTTAATCATAATACTTATGTTGTCACTAGCTTTAACCTTCTTAAAACCATGCATTCTAAGCCTTATCATAATGACCACGTCACTCGTTGGCTCATGCTCATGGATGAGTTTGAACTAGAGTTCATCTCTCAAAAATCAATCAAGGGTTAGGATATTTCTAATCAACTAGCCAAATCTCATCTTCCTGAAAACTAGCTTCCTCATGAACAACATCCTGATGAGTCTATCCTCACCATTGATCATGAGTTTTCTCCCCTCAAAATGGCACTTTTCTTTTATGGATCTAAGGTTTGACAAGGGAAGGCAATGGAGTTATCATCATTCCTCCTTGGGAAACTCCTATTCTCATTTCTTACAAGCTTAGTGCTGAATGTAATAACAACATGGTTGAGTATGAGGCCCTCATCCTAGGTCTTTAAACTCCTATCATGCTCAGTTGTCAAATTCTGGACATCCATGATGATTCTCAGCTCATCATGAATAAAATCAAAGGAACCTATCAATGTAAAAATGAAGTCCTTTAGAAATACAAGGATGTCTTTGATTTCCTCCTAGAAGCCTTCAATCAGTACACCCTCCAGACTGTCCCTCGTGCTACGCCCTTAATCATATATTTTACATTGGATGTATATAGACGACTTGTAGCTATCATAACTTCTTATCATGATGTATCTCTTTCATATATGTTAAATTATCATTAGTGGGCCAGCTTTGGTGATGGCCATAACATAGGAATAATATATATAGGGGTTAGTAGGTAGTAGTTGATCATCATATTGAGTGTTTGAGTCTTATTGTATGGTTTGGAGGTTTCCATCTCGAAGTGGCTAAGCTATTATACTTGCATATTGAGATTTTTTATCTGCAATATTGTATTATTTGGTGTTCTATTTCTGCTAATAATTAGATTTATAGAAGTAATTTTATTACAAGTGGTATCAGAGCCTGAACTAGGCCAACAATGTGTCAAACTCTAATTGTGAAGGTCTAGCTATATCTCAAAATTGTTAGAGAATTTTTTTGTAATTTATTTTGGTGTAGAAAAATCAGTCAAGTAAGCTCCTCTCCAAATTTCAAGCATTTTTTACTTATTTTTTGAAAAATTTATTGTTAGTGTGTGTGATATGCCTAGTCATCATCCACATCACCTGGTGAATCATCTCGCCTTGCGAGAGTCATAGGTCTTAGGAAGTCAAATGACAAGTGTTAGATTCTATCATAGAATCTATCATTGTCATTTGCGTCAGTGCGTCATAGGAGTTACATTCCTTATTTGGAATTGTAACTCCTCCTTTAGTGGCGTCATATGCGTCAGTCATGTCATATGTGTTAGTGACGTCATTGAGGTTCTTTCCTTTTTTAGGCATGGGGGTTACACAGCGCCCCTATTTGTACTTCTTTTTTTATATATGAGCATGAGAAGACCTATTTTTTTATTTACATATTCTTTCCATTGTTCAAATCTTACTTATTGCATTGGAGCTTGACATTACCATCGGAGTGCAACTTTGTTGTGGTGCATTGTTTTCAACATCAGTTCTCGCGAATCTCTATTTCATGGTATCAGAGCTAGTTTCGGTAAAACGTGCACTCTTCGTTTATCAGTTACTTATTACTTCTGGTTTCTTCTTATTTCCTCATGTAAGTTTTTTTTATTATTACTTTGGAATCGTGATAATCTGCTTAACAGTTTGCTCTTGGAGTTTGTGCATTTTTTGAGGGTTTGTGCATGTGTGCAGGCTTGCATTTTTTTACTGCCAGATTTCATTGTTTTTTGGTAAACATCTTGGTGGAAAAATGTTTGTTTAGAGCTCTTCCTGTGTGCATTGTTTATGCTCGGTAGTTACTCCTGAAACCATCTATTACACGGACATCCCGTTACCTAGGTTTTCCATGGTGTTGTTTGTGGTTTGCATAGGCATTCACCATCTCTACTTATTCATTGCTTAAACGGGCTTGTGGTCTCTGTCGGTGGTGCGTTGCTTTGGCTCATGTGAATGCTCATGGCCTGCATTTATTAACATGTGGTATCTTGGCTTAAGTTCTCCTTATGGTAATCTAACCGATCCTTGCATTGGCTTCATTGGTCTCAGGCATCTCGTGTTGGTTCAATTCTCGTGCCTTGGTTGCAACCTAGTCTCATGGCCTGTGTCTCCACCTGCCTTGTTTGGCTCGAGTTTTGATCCCTTGTGGTCAGTTTTCCTGCTCTGGTCTGTGTCGCTCATGCCTGGTTCGTGGGTCTTCTTCAACCTACATGTAACTCTTGGCTCGTGGTTCCTTGTTGGCTCATGGACCTGGCTTGGCTCTCGAACCTAGATTGGCATTAGCTCAGGTGATATCCTTTCTTTTTTTAGAATTTATTGTTAGTAAATCAAATCTCCCTTAAATTTTTTAGGTTAAATCATTTATTTAATTGGCATTGTAATTTATTTTTAGATATATTTTTTGGTTGTATTATTATCCTTCCTTCGAGTGTCGAAGACGAAGGGTGAGGTCCACAGTTTGTAGGAGGCTAATCCCACCTCGCAATTAAAACAAACCCTATATAAAATTTGGTGTCATTTCCAAGGAGCATACATACGACACCCTCTGCATGCATTTAGGGCACCTTTTTAATCTGTTTGCAGGCTTATTAACTTTTTCCATCGGTTACGGGAATTGTTTTTTGCTATAAATTTTGACTCGTTACTCGGTTTTGACCACTTATTTAGTCAAATTTGCATGTTTTCGCATCTAGATGATGGGATTATTAGTTTTGTAAATGAAATATGTTATAAAGTGTCACATTCTGGGGGGTGTGTTTGTATTTCTTAGTTCAACTCATTTTGAATCATCGTGAGCATTGTTCTATCCCTTTTATTGCTTGTGGACTTGTGAGCACATCTGCCACAGTCTTACAGCAAAGGGATTCTTTCATGTGATGTGAGACACTATTTCTCACAAGGCTTTCTCTTCCCCTTCTTGTTTTCACTCATTCTTGTGACTACTTACAGTGTCAAACTGTTGTGCCCAACGAACCTTGATTGTTGTCTCCACTCTTGCGCGTTATTACATTGATTACAAGGTGAGTGACAGACTAGTTCTCGGTAATCAGTCACATCTGATTGTAATCAATGCACTAAACTATAAAGTGCCTAACTTGGGGGGGTGTGATATTGTCCTGGGGTGGTTGTTTCCTTTCTCTCTCCTTCATTCTTCCTTTGTTGGTTCTATCTCTTCATTATGGATATCTCTAAAGTTCCGGTGCTGACACCTTTTAATTTCTTCGAATGGAAATCTAAAATTATATTGGTTTTGTGAAGTAAAGGGTTATACTGTGTCACCAAGGGGTTAGAGATTAAACCTAATGATGAACCCGAAAAATCTAAGTGGTCCAACCATTGTGATGAAGCCTTAGGTCTTCTTTGTATGTCTATCTCTCCCGAATTACTTTTCCACATCGAAACTTCCTCAACTCCTGATGCAGCGTGGAAAACGCTCGATGATATGTTTGGGAAGCAAGATGACATGAGAGTGCATGAGTTGGAGAATGAACTATTAGGGTTAAATCCTAGTGACTTTGAGAACATGCAGGCCTTCTTCTCAAAGTTTGTCCACACTAGACTACTTCTAAAGGAATGTAAAGTGGAAATGAAAGACTCTCAATTAATCTTGTCAATTATTTCTAAGTTAGGTCCTAAATACTCTGTCTTTGTTTCAAATTTCCACGCCATGAAAGCCACCTTGGGTTGTGCTTGGAAAATTCCCTCCTTTGACATTTTTTCATCCCAACTCATTTAAGAACAGGACAAACTCATTCAAATGGGGACTCTAAAATCTAAGTCACATGCCCTTGTGGAGAATAAGGGCAAGAAAATGAAAAGAAGAAAGAAACAAAGGACCAACCTAAGAAAGAAATCAAGACCAACAAACCCCCAGTTAAGCCCAACATTAACACTTCGACTTCTAAGCCTAAAGTGAAGAAGGAAAAGTTTAAATGCTCCTATTGTAAGAATTTTGGCCATGATGAGCATCATTGTTTTCGGAAGCAAATTGATCACTTAACTCAGTTGCTTGAGAAGAATAAAATAAGTGTTCCTAAATCCATTAAAAAAAATGCTTATAAGGGTGAGTCTTCTAAAGCAAAGGAGTCTAAAAATGAAAAGAAGAAAGGTAAGGCCCTCGTAGCTATATCAGATCCATCATCAACTTGGATTATCGATTTCGGTGCCTCAAACCACATAGCTTCTTCAGAGGTTGAATTCTCTAGCATTGAACCATGTGGCATGTCCCAAATCATGTTGGGTGATGACACTCATGTGTCAATTTTTGGTAGTGGATTAGTAGAGATAGAAGGTGGAACATTTAACCAAGTGTTGAGTGTTCCCAATCTCTCTACCAATCTCCTATCGGTTTATAAAATCACCCACCTTGGTGAAGGAATGCGAGTGGAATTTGATCCTAAGTCGGTAGTCATTCGTGAGCTTAACTTTGATTGCACTGTGGCTGAGGGAAAGGCGGATCATTGTTCATGGTTGTATACCTTTTCCCACTTCTCTTATGATTTAACACCCAGTGCCTTGCTCACTCATGTAAATGAGGTTAGCAAGCTATGGCATGAGCATTTTGGGCATCTAAATTATCGTTACCTTGAACAATTGAGCCAAAACGAAATGGTCAACGGGTTACCCTGAGTTAAGTTTTCTAAAGGTCATTGTGAGGGTTACACCATGAGAATGCACCCTTAAAAAACTTTGAAAGGGGAAAATCCTGGAGAGCTACTCGTCCCTTGGATCTTGTTCATAGTGATGTTTTTAGCCCCTTTCCATCTCCTTATTTCACTAGAGCTCTATATATACTAACCTTCATTGCTGACTTTTCGCATTATGCTTGGGTATATTTTCTTAAGCTTAAGTCTGAAGTCTTTGAGCATTTTCAAAACTTTAAGGCTCTTGTTGAGAAACAAGTGAAACAGTTTATCAAGGTTCTTCGAACTGACAATGGAGGCGAGTATGTGAGCAATAGGTTTGAGGATTTCTACACTTTTGAGGGGATTGCTTTACAGCGTACCATTTCTTACAGCCCTTCCTAAAATGGAGTTGCAGAAAGAAAGAGCCAAACTCTAAAGGAGATGGCTACTTGTATGGTTCACTCGAAATCCCTTCCTTCGCAGTATTGGGCTAAAGCAGTGAATTGTGCTTGTTACATTCAGAATTATGTTCCACATAAGGGAGTAAGAGGGATGACACCCTTTGAATCCTAGTTTGGACACAAGCCTGATGTTGAGCACTTTTGAATCTTTAGATCCAAGGCTATGGCTTGGATTCCCAAGAAGAAATGTAAGGCATTGGATCCACAATCCAAAATTTGTATCTTTGTCAGGTATCCTGATGGCATGAAGGGGTATCGATTGTTGAACCCTAAAACCCATGAGCTCTATATTGAGAGGAGTGTGAATTTTGATGAGTCATCCTTGACTTTTACTTCCAATGAGGTTCTTTTTCCCACTGATTCAGATTCTGACTCATCATATGATGATGTTGTTAAGTGAGTTCCTCCTCTCCATGCTCCTCCTGATCCTCAAACTTTTGAGTCTTCTGATTCTGACAGTAGTGATGATGAGTACTATGTCCCTTCTCACTCGAGTGAAGAATCTTTCGACTCTGAGCTTGAACCTTTGGTACCTCTTTGGGCTAGGAAAAATTTACAAAGTGTTGGAGATTTAGTTCAAGATCCTTCAGATGAGATATGTACTCGCTCAAGTTTTATTGGACCCCACTCCTTCTTTGCCTCTACTTCTGATCCACCTTCTTTCTAGGAAGCTTCTGGGATTCCCGAGTGGGATTCTGTTATGGATGAGGAGTATTCCTCACTCATAAATAATGACACATGGGATCTTACCCCTCTTCTGAAAGGAAGAAAAATCATTCGATGTAGGTGGATATATTGAACAAAGTATGGAGCCAATGGAGAAGTTGAGAAGTATAAAGCACGACTTGTAGCTAAGGGTTTCTCCCAGGTAGCTGGGATTGATTACTCGAAAACCTTTCCTCCGGTTGTGAAGATGAATTCCATTCGATTGACCCTTGTCATCGCTGCCACTAATAGATGGGAAGTCCACCAGATGGATGTTAAGAGTGCCTTCCTTCATGGGGACCTAGAGGAAGAGATCTATATGGAACAACCTCTGGGTTATGTCCATGATCCATCCCTTGTTTACAAGTTAAAGAAGTCTCTCTATGGCCTTAAACAAGCCCCTTGGGCTTGGTATGCCAAGATGGACTCTTTTTTACTTACATCAAGGTTCACTTGGTGTCACTCTGACCCAAATGTGTATATTCAGTGGTAGGATGACTCCATACTTATTCTTGTTCTCTATGTTGATGACATGCTGATCACGGGTAGCTCTTCCTCTATCATTGATTCTGTGAAGATCTCCTTGGCCAACAAGTTCTCCATGTCTGACTTAGGATTACTTCATTACTTTCTTGGGATCCAAATTTCACAATCTAACTCAGGAATTATGATCTCGTAGCCTAAGTACTCTCTTGATTTGCTTGCTCAGTTTCACATGTCTGACTGCAAGTCCTCACCTACTCCTTTTCTTTTCGAGATCAAGTTGGTTTCTGATTTTTCGTCCCCCTTGGTTGACGATACCCTTTATCAGCAGTTGGTGGAGAACTTGATCTACCTTACTCACACTCGGCTAGATATTTCGTATGTTGTCAGGATCGTGTCCAAATTTATGCAGGAGCATCATGAGCTACATTTAAAAGCAGCAAAGCAGATCCTTCACTATGTTCATGGAACTCACACATATGGTATTCATTACTTAGGAGGGACTGAGATTGACTTGGTTGGATTTATAGACTCAGATTGGGCCGGTGATCTAGATCATCAGAAGTCTACCTCAGGTTACAGTTTCACTCTTGGTTCAGGTCCTGTCAGTTGGTCCAACAAGAAGCAAAATGCCATTGCCATATCATCGATAGAAGTAAAGTACAAAAGAGCAGTTAACGTTGCCACAGAATTTGTTTGGCTACAGGGTATCTTGACAAAGTTTGGCATCCACTTTCAGTGGCCTACCATTATCTACTATGACAACATGAGCACTATCTCAATTTGTAGAAATCCATTTCAACATCAGCGGATGAAGCACATTGAGATTCACATGCACTTCATACAGGAGCTGATACATGAAAACATCATCGACATACAGTATGTTCAGACAGTTGATCAAGTTGCAAACATATTCACCAAGCCCTTCATTAAGGTGTAATTTCTTCACTTACGGTCTCTTCTTGGGGTGAGGTCTATTGTATCCGCCCATCTTCTTCAGGCTATATAGTCCTCCTTCTTCTCCTCTTCTTCTTTCCACAAAGATTTTGTTTGTATATGTGCACCTTATCAGGCCTTTAGTTGTCGGGCCCTATTGACACATCTTTCTTAGTTGTCTAGGGGAGCCTTCTTTTCTATTTTGGCTTACCACGACCTCTTCCTCATCTTCAATGAAGGGGGGTGTTGGTGTGTGTGACATGCCTAGTCATCATCCACATCACCTGGTGAGTCATCTTGCCTTGAAAGAGTCATAAGTCTTAGGAAGTCAAATGACAAGTGTCAGATTCTGTCATAGAATATGTCATTGTCATTTCCGTTAGTGCGTCATAGGAGTTACATTCCTTATTTTCAATTTTAACTCCTCCTTTAGTGGCGTCATACATGTCATTCACGTCATATGCATTAGTGGCACCATTGAGGTTCTTTCCTTGTTTAAGCATGGGGGTTACACAACACCCCTATTTGTACTTCTTTTTTTATCTATGAGGATGAGTAGACTTGTTTTCTTATTTGCATATTCTTTCCATTATCTGAATCTTGCTTATTACATTGGAGCTTGACGTTACCATCGGAGTGTAACTTCGTTGTGGTGTATTTTTTTCGACATTGGTTCTCGTGAATCCCTCTTTCAATTATAGTGATTTCATGTTTTTTCATAATTTGGCTACCTAGGGCGCAATTTGTGAAATTTTTCCAAGTTCTTTACATTTCCAGAAAGAGGATAAAAATTTGTTTGAGTTCGTTCTTTGAATTTTTTCATATTTGGTTGAATTCCTATTGAAATCCCAAACCCTAAATTTTTACCTTGATCCCTAAATCCTACCATTTTAGGGCATCATGGCAAGGCCTTCCACAAGAGGAAAAAAGAATCTCATCACTCTAGGTAAAACCCCTGACAAGGATGAGATAATAGTTGAGGAGTTAGAGTAAGAAGGGGTAACTACAGAGTCCTCAGAGTTAGGGTTTACTTCAACAGACCATAAGGTAAGCCAACTTGAGTTTGAGCTTCAGAGACCTCGAAGGTCTCGGAGTGGCTAGCAAAGAATGATGTATATAGGATTGGCAAAATGATTGGAGGATTTCATGCACGAATTTACTTCCAATATAATGGGTCATTATGATCCTGGGTAATCAGCCACAACTCAATCATACTCATATCAGCCAAGGTGGATCCTCAGGTCAACAGTAATAGATACACTGAGCTAGAGTGGATCTTTCAAGTGTGCACAATCCAAATACGAGCACTCTGTATGACCCATAACTATGTTTCCAAAAGTGGAGATGTGTAATTTCGATGGAAAGGATCCAATCAATTGGATCAACTAAATGGATAATTTTTTTTAACTACATCAGATTCCACCAGGACAAAAGGTGACCATGGCAGCTTTGTATCTCAAACCTGACCAATTCGTCTAGTATCGATGGTTATGTGCTCAAAGGCAGAAGAGTGGTCTCAATGTTACATGGATAGTGTTCACTGAAGAGTTGCAATTACACTATAGTTCTAGTGTGTCAGATAATTACTTTAGTCCAATTAGCAAAATTGAGGACAGATATGATCTGTTAAGGATTACATTCATCACTTCCACAAACCTTTCTCTTACGAGGTGGAAAATATTACTAAAGAGAATCTGAATGACCTATTTCTTGGGGGTCTTAAGGATCACATTGAGCACTGAGGTGCATATGTTTAATCCTCATAAGGTTTCATGATTCAATGATTATGGCAAAGAGGGCGTAGAGGAGAAATTTTGTTTCAAGTAGGAGACAACATTGTCACTTAATACCAGAGATTGCAACACCTTGGCCACCAGCACTCCCTCGAGCCAGTTACATTGACACCTTAACAAATTGAAGAAAAAAGAGCCAAAAAGTTTTATGTTTTAACTGTGACAGTAAATTTGTACCATAGGACATAAATGTGCTGAAAATAAGTTGTTCTACATTGATGGGCCTAGTGAAGATGAAGATGAAGGATGAAGATTCAGAGTCAAAGGTATTGGTTGAGCCAGAGGAGGAGTCAATAGATTCTCATCCAACAATCTCATGCCATGTAATTTCAGGTATTAGCACCCCCCAAACCCTCAAAGGTGGTTGGATTCCTAAAAAAATAGAGGGTCATAGTGTTGATTTATTCAGGAAGTACTCACAACTTCATCAATCACAAGTTAGCAGTGCGCCTAAACTGCTTCACTTATCCAGCTCCTGAATGTCAAGTAATGATTGTTGATGTAGGTACTGTTACTTGTTCTGAAAAATTCCATAGCATTAATCTTGCCATGGGAGATTACATACTAAATAGTCAATATGTATGCCATTGTCTATGGGAGGAGCAGACATTGTGTTAGGGGTTCAATGTCTTACCACTTTGGGAAAAATTGAGATAAACTTCCAAGACTATGTTAATGCGATTTCACTCTAGAAGCGAAGGAATTTTGAGCTAAGAGGCTTAAGAGAAAAGTCTCCACAAATAGTAATTTCTCATCAGATGCACAAAATTGCTTAAAAAAGGGTGCAGAGGGGATTTGTGGCATAACTATTTTCATTGGAGGCTCATCATTCTAAGGACATTTATACCATCAAATATGCAAACAGTGTATGGATACACACTCTATTGTATTTGGAAAATATACTAAAGGGCTTACCTCCAAAGAGAGATCATGATCATGCTATTCAGTTATTACCAGGAAGTCAACTGCCTAAGATTAGACCTTATAGGTACCCATATGTGCAAAAGAGTGAGAATTAGAAAATATTGTACAAGAGATGTTGGAAGCAAAAACTTATCCGTCATAGTCAGAGTTCGTATTCTTCTCCTAGTAGTGATGGTACGGAAGAAAGATGACAATGTGACACATGTGTTCAGATTATAGGGAACTTAATAAGTACACAATCAAAAATAAGTTTCCTATTCCTGTAATTGATGATTTGCTATAGATGAGCTGCATGGTGTTGTTTATTTTACAAAGTTTGATCTTCGTTCAGGATACCACCAAATTAGAATCAAGGGATGAGGATGTTCATAAAACTACCTTTTGGACACATGAAGGCCATTATGAAGTTCCTGGTAATGCCTTTTGGACTCACAAATGCACCTTCTACATTTCAAAGTCTTGATGAATTCTATTTTTAATTCATTCCTGCAGAAGTTTGTCTTAGTGTTTTTTGATGATATATTAATTTATAGCAAAACATGGGAGGAACATTTGCATCATGTAAATAAGGTTTTGGAAACCCTTGAGCAACATCAAATTTATGCAAATCCCTCTAAGTTTTCTTTTGGACTCAAGGAGGTTGAATATTTGGGTCACATTGTCCCTCATGAAGGGGTTAAAGTGGATCCTAATAAGATCAATAGCCATGATGGAGTGGAAGGTTCCAAAAACCCTAAAGAATTCTACAAGGATTTTTGGGGCTTACATGTTATTACCGAAGATTCATAAGGCGTTATGGAAGCATCATATACACCCCTCTCGTAGCTTTATTAAAGAAGGACTCCTTCCATTGGAGTGAGGATGCAACCACAAGCATTTGAGAATTTGAAGGAGGCCATGTGCACCACTTTAGTTCTAACCACCCCAAATTTTTCCAGAACATTCCTAGTTGAATGTGATTCTTCAAGGTATGGTATGGGGGTCGTACTCATATAAGAAATTCAACCCATTCCCTTTGAGAGTCGTAAGTTCAAAGGTAAGAATATATCTAAACCAATTTATGAGAAGGAAATGCTAGCCATACTTCATACAATGAAGCAATGGAGACCATATCTAATGGGTAGACATTTCAAAGTAAAGACAGATCATGATAGTTTGAAATACTTCTTGAAGTAACATTTATCATTTTAAGAAGAACAAAAATGGGTCTCAGGTATGATTTTGAGATAATATACAAAAGGGAAAGAGAATGTAGTTGTTGATAATTTATCTCATAAGGATGAATCAGCTGAGGCATTGTTGTGTGCCATATTTGTATTACAAGAGGATTGGATAGAGGATGCAAGGTCTAAATGGAAAAATGACCCAGGTACACAAAATCTCATTCAGAATCTCCAACAAGATCCAAGCATGTCAGAAAAAATTTGTATGGAAAGGATATGTTTTATGGTATAAAGATATATTATATCTATGTAAGAATTCAACCCTTAAAAATAGGGTTCTATTTGGGCTCCATGCTTCTCCAATAGGGGGAATTCTAGATTCTTAAAGACTTATCATCTAATCAAGCACAATTTCTTTTGGGAAGGGCTAAAAGGGGATGTCCAAAAATTTGTGGCAGAATGCATGCTTTTTCAACAAAATAAGGTTGAAACAATTAAGTACACAAGTCTTTTATAACCTCTATCTATTCCTAGCCAGAGGTGGGAAGAGGTGTCCATGGATTCATCATAGGATTTCCTAAATCAGAAGGTAAAAATGTAATCATAGTGGTGGTAGAAAAAATCACCAAACATGCCCATTTTTGTGCCTTATCACATCCATTTGTTGCGAGTAGAGTAACAACATCCTTTAGGGATACAGTTCAAAATCTTCATGGGACATCGAATATTATAGTAAGTGACCGAGACCCTATCTTTACTAGTAATTTTTGCACTGACTTGTTCTTATGCTTGGGCACACAACTAGCTCATAGTTATTCTTATCATCCCTAGTCTAATGGGCAAAAAGAGGTGGTAAACAAGTGCTTGGAGGAATATATTCGTTGTTTTACCTCAGATAAGCAAGTGAGATGGGTCCAATGGTTACCACTGGCAAAATGGTGGTATAACACCTCCTTTCATACTTCATCTAAAATGTCTCCTTTTTTGGCATTATATGGGTACCATCCACCATCCATCACTTCATATTTGAGATTCCAACCAAGGGTTTGAACAGTTGAAGAACATATTCAACACCAAAAAGAGGTGTTTTATAGTCTCAGGGAGAATTTGTCCATGGCACAAAACTGCATGAAACAACAGGCATACCAACATCGCAGTGAAAGACATTTTAAAGTCTGCGATTAGATTTTTGTGTGTTTACAGCCATATAATCAAATGTCCTTTAAACAAAAAAAAAGGATAACAAGATTTCACCTAAGTATTATGGCCCTTATCAAGTGTTACAAAAGATTGGCAATGTATCATATAAATTAGAACTTCCTCTGGCCACACGAATTCATCCAATCTTCCATGTATCTTGCCTAAAAAAGGTAATTAAACAGACATCATTAACCCAAACAGTGTTACCAAAGCTTGACGAGGAGGGAAGAATCATCTTGGAACCAGAATTCATCCTTCAGACATGCATTGAGAGATTGAAGACAAGGGTTATAACTAATTATTTGATCAAGTGGAAAAATCTAGACAATGAAGATGCAACTTGAGAGGATGCAAAATTCCTGCAGTAGCATCCAGAGCTTCTCAACATTAGGGACAATGTTGCTTCAAAGGGGAGGGGAGTGCTACGCCCTTAATCATATCTCTACATTGGATGTATATAGCCAAATTATGGCTATCATAACTTCTTATCATGATGTATCTCTTTCATATATGATATATTATCATTAGTGGGTCAGCTTTGGTGATGGCCATAACATAGGAATAGTATATATAGGAGTTATTAGGTAGTATTTGATCATCATATTGAGCATTTCAGTCTTATTATATGATTTAGAGGTTCCCCCTTGAAGTGTCTAAGCTATTATACTTGCATATTGAGATCATTTATCTGCATTATTGTGTTCTCTGGTGTTCTATTGCTGCTAATAATTAGATTTATACAAGTAATTATATTACACCTCTCTCATCCAGTCACTTCACAAACATGATGGATTTCCTTTCCTCTCTAACTCCTTGGACAATGGAAAAATCCAAACTCTATGTTGTTGTTCAGTGTGTCGATCAGGCATCTCACACTAGAAATCTTCCTCGCATTAATCTTGTTGATTCTAATTAATCTAATATTTGGTATTCTTAGATATTTGACTGCCTTTCTCACTCTAAAATTCCCTCCACCCTATCCAAAAATAGTAGGAGTTATTTCCTTCAATGTGGTACAGTTATGTTATCCTTTGTGGCATCCTCTATAAATTTGGGTCTGATGTTATTCTCCTGTGTTGCCTTAAATATTATGAATGTACCTGTGTTATCCAAGAGGTTCAGGACAACGTCTATAGTGGACACTTTAGTGAGTTGGTTGTTTTCAAGCGTGTTCTTTTTCTAGGCTACTATTGGCCCTCCCTGAATCGAGACTAATGTGAATATGTTAAGAAGTGCATAAAATTCCAGTGGCATTCCAATCTCATCCGCATCCCTGACCTAGATTTACATTCATCTCAAGATCTTTGGCCTTTCTTATAATGAGGACTTGACCTCATTGGCCTCATCAATCCATGCTCCTCACAGTGCCATCATTTTATCATCACTGCAACTAAATACTTTACTAAATGGGTGGAATCCATTCCACTTGCATCAACTAAATCTAAAATATTGTCAAATTTATTTAGCAGCACATCATATGTTACTTCAGAGTCCTTCATAAGCTCATCATGGACAACAGAAAGTACAAAATCAAATACCTCAAGAAGTATTATGACTCCTTCAAAATTAAACTTAGCTTCTCCTCTCCTTATTATCCCCAGGCTAACGTCCAAGCCAAAGCCTCTGACAAGACCCTTTGTAACATTCTCGTTAAACCTATCAATAGATCAGATCGGGATTGGCATCTCCATATCCCCTTCACTCTTTGGGCTTACTAGACTAGCATCCACACCACTATGGTCTCTAAACCTTTCTCTCTAGTCTATGGACCTGAATTTGTACTTCCTCTCAAATTTTAGATCCCATCCTTACGTGTTTCTCTCTATGGCATTGTCTCTTACGAGGACTATCATCAAGATCATCTAGCACAACTTGAGTTGTTAGATGAACATCACGTAACCACCCTTCAACATCATCAAGTTTATCAATATCAAATCAAGCATGCCTATAATAAGCACATCAAAGAGTGTGAATTTGACATCGGTGACCTTGTCTTCAAATAAAATCAAAATGTTGCGACTCTAGAAAGGAGCCAATGTGCAAATTTTTCTCCCAGCTGGATTGGACCACATATTATCACGCATAAATATGGGTCTTAAGCTTATTGCTTAGCTTCTCTTGATGGTAAATTGGAAGTGGAACATCGCAACGCCTTGCACTTGTGAACTTTCTATAGTTAACACATCTACCTACGTGACATTAGTCACTTTTAATGGTCTTTTTTTCTATCATTAGCCTCTTCCATCTTTCATCGTAATGATTTGGAATTATGTGGTCTTCTGTAATTTCCTAATTTATGACATTAAATATGGGCACCATGGACCTTTTTAGTGAGAACTCTATGATTATTCCATCCATCTCCCCCTTATCCACTTACTGGAACCATGACAAGGTTCCACAGTTGTAGCTTGTACATCTCATTTTCCCCTTCCCAAGTCGTCTACTTGGCTATCCTCGGCTCTCTTATAAAAATTAAAAATCATGGATGCTCGTATCAAAGTTGTATTATGCAAAAAAATAGATTGCTCCCTCGAAGGACAACTATCATGTATCCTGCCATCTAAACCTTCCTAAGCATGAATAATTATCGTTAGTTATGTGTTAAAACCTTCCTTTGGTCACATGTTCATTGCTTTTTCTATTTCCTTTTCAGGATTTACCTCCAATCTAATTTTGATCGTTACTTCCACAAGCACTCTTTACTATGGTGTAGTGTTCCACATATATTCAAGGTCAGCCCTTTCTGGGTTGCACTTTATATTTTCTAATCTAAACCTATTATCACATTTTTCCCATCTATCCATATCTAACATTCATCACATCATGATCTATTTTCATCCATGATCTATATCCACATCTCTAATATAATAAACATCATATCTATCATATCTAATCTAAAACAAGCCACATCATTTCTATCTTTCTATCTAGCATCATGATATATCTCATCACGTCATCTAAATCTATATATCAACAATCTAACATCAAAAATCAACATCAACATCAATCAAATTATAATCATAAACCATCATATCTATCTACTATGCTCATCAACACACATGAAAATCAAAATTGAATCATCATATATATCAATCAGATTCTGTATACATCTATAATAGGCCTCTAATGGGATCTATCTCAAAAAACTATACATCAAAATCATCTATACATCTATGTTCACCCAATAATCATTGAATGTCAAAGATGATATCCTAGGCCCTCCTAGTGTAGGAGTCTGCATGTTATCTCCTCCTCCATCACTCCTCAGCCACGCCACGCTTGTTGTACTCCCTGATGCCATTTTCCTCACTTCTCTCCTCCCGACTATGTACGCCACATAATGCAACACATCTAGTAGCCTCATTTTAATGATGTACTCATTATAGAACACCTCATCTTGTAAATCTTAGTACTGATCCAACAACATAGTGCTAGGTGGAGCCATATGTTCTTCTCCCTGTGTGGCTCCCTGAGCCTCACCTCCTTTTTCCCCCGATGTGCTAGCTACCTCTCCATACTTGGCCTGTAGGGCCTCCCTCTACCTGTGGTATCAATCCTGTTGCTATATGGCAAGATCCCTCTCCTATCGTGTAGTGTATCACTCCTAGTGAGTCACATCTAACTCTACCTACAGGGGAGTTATCTCAGGTACCACTCCTCCTCCATTATCTCCTCATACAGGCTCCACCTCCTCTCCTCCTTCCAGCACCACAGCATCCAATCCCATTTGCACCCTCTCCTCATCTACCTGAGCTTCTTACCCCTGTGTCCACCACTCCACAAACCTTGCCATAACTCCCATATCATTTTCACTATCCCACAAATCCCCTAACTCCTCTAGTGGGTATACCATCACTAGACTCGACATATATCTTTCCATATCCTCTTGTCTATATATAATAGGTGCCCTGGAACCGTCTAAACCAATCCAAACTATCTCATAATTTATGGAAATTGGACGGCCTCCACCATCTCTAGCCTCCACCCCTGTACCCATCAAATCCTCCTTATACCATACATCTTTATATCTAACCCCAGTCATGCTGAAAACCCTCAATATGGCCTCCATCTGATGTCCTCCATGTCCAATCCTCCCAATTTTTCTGTATACCAATCCCCATCTCGTGCATTCCTGTCACCATGAGCCTCATCAACTCTCCATCTCAAAAATATATTTTTTACCTCAATGTGATTCCCGGTCACACATGGAAGCCCTGACGGCCTCACCACTACTATGTGCTCATATGCCCAATAGTGTAATAAGAATGCCACATCTAATCCAAACCATCTCTCTATAACATACATCCACAACTTATGATATACTTGTACACGCAATGTTGTCCTAAACAAAAACACTATCATGCGCTCCACAACATTAGCTAATACCTCTGATAGGTCCAATGGGAAGCTCCTCCTGAATTTGGTAGTGCATAACATGAGATAGACATCATCACCAAGATAATCAATCTTCTCCCCAATGTCACTGACTCATATTGTGCCTCTATATAGAATGCCCCTAAACTAAACTCAATATATTGAGTCCCATCCCCAAACAATCTTCTCAATGCCCTCGTCCTCCTATTTTTTGTAATAAGCTTTATGGGATCTCCCTGTATCAGCAGCCTCAAAATGTAGTATACATCCTCTAATGTGACTATCATCTCTCTAATCTGGAACCATAATGTGTTGGTCATCACATCCCACCTATTAATGAATGCAATCATCAATCCCACATCCCTCGGTATCTTCTGGTAGTGGTAGAATTTGCTCAGTCCCACTGCAACTAAATGGTCCCATTGAGCATCTGTCATATCCCTTTTAATCCTATCAAACATGGTGGGGATGTTGTCTCTAAGGTATAATGTATCTTTGGCATGTAAAACCCAATCAATAACCACATATTAGCAATCAATCATAAAAAATCATCATATTTTCATTTATTAATCATCTATCCCCCATTCCTACCCAGTCAACATCGATCCATCTCGGTTTGATGCCTCTTTACACCCGGTAAACGCCACCTAGCTCAGGTCAATACCATTTTGTGTTGGTTGATGGTGACCATGCCTAGCCTCTGCCAATCGCCACTAACCGCCCCTTATCAACCAATCAAAATCCATAAAAATGTAAAAAGCAAAAACAAAAATTAACTAAATTAAAAACAAAGCTAGGGTTTCGTTACTTACCATTCTTTGAATCCTCTAGCACTTCCTCCTTGCTGCACTGGCCTCCATTGATCTCAAATCTCAAATTTCTCTTTCTCTCAGAGCTCTCAATCAACATGATTCACATCATCTAAATGAGCCATATCGGTCGACCTCAGTTCTTATATAGCCACCTCCACCCTAGTCACCGTTGACTCACCCAGTCATCGTCAACCTAACTCTTCTTTGCATATTTTAGCCTATTTCATCTAGTATCATCATAAAATTATCTCTTCATCCACTTTTGATTTTTGTGTCACCCATAACACACCTCCCCTCATATTGTGTAGCTCATCTTTCTTCCTTTTGGCCTATCCATATTGCACGTCTTTTATCACATCTTGCAGCCCACTCTACAGCCATCTTCGTTTTCCCTCTTAGGGAACCATATGTCATCCTAAGCCCACCTTTGTGGCCATATTTCCTCTTTGTCCTACCAGGACACATATTTTCTCACTTCCTCATGTTTGAAGGATAATGCATACCTTTTTCCCTGCTTTATTTCATGGCCATCTTGTCTTGACCATTCTCACATTTATTTGTGCATATTTTTATGTCTACCTTTACCCATTGGTCCCACGGCTTACACACCCATCCAAGTAGATTCCCATTGGATTCCCTCCATCTCATAGTGATCTTCACTGACTCATTGGGTCCATATTTTTTTCACGTCACCTCAATCCCAAGTTGTGTTATGTCCCTACCGATGTGTTTCCAATCTCGCCACTATACTTTTTTATCATTTATTCTATCAATGGTTACCCCCCTTCACTTGGGGCATATTTTTATCATCTTTCCCACCCTCTCCTCCTATTTTTCCACCTCTTCTTCCCTCTCTCCATCTATCTTTTTCAAAATTTTAATCGATTCTTCTTCATGTCACTGATCCCTAGTTTTAGGGGGAGCACCTCCACAATCATCATCTTTCACCACTTCTAATTTTGGTCTCACAGTTTGCCTAAACACAAACCACTCAAAAAAAAGGGGCAAATGTAGATACCAATTTTTGGTACCCTCATCCCATGTTCTCCCCTCATCGTCACCTTGCAATCACATGCCCTGATCCATAGGGATCCAAAATGTATCTACTTCATCAAATCAGTCAGCATGAAGAAGGAAAAATAATACACAAAGGTTATATCTTTATAGTAACATGACTTCCACTCTATGCAGAAAGGCAGTTACAAAACCACCACCCAACCAAGGTGGCAGTCTTAAGACCACCGATCTACATTGGGTGGCAGTCCTGGATCTTTTGGAAAGAAAACAAAAATATATATGAAAAGAACAACCCCAAAATTTGAAAGGTTATCCATGTCTCTTCTCCTCCATCACCTTTCCCATTCTCCAGTGCACGAGAGGACATGAGAAAGGCTACAAATACATGTTTGTAGAAGAGAACAAGATCATCAAACCATGAAAGTAAGTGAGAAAGAAGTTCTTAGTGCTAGAATTGTGTTTTGTAGAAGAAAGGAGTGTTGAGACAGAGCAAGCAAGTAATTGGGAGGAAGTGTGAGATATTATCTACTTCTCTTTCATACTTATTGTAATTTATGTACTTATTGTTTTGAATTGGCCAATAAAAGTAGGAAGAAAGATCAATTTCCCTTCCTAACTATTTTTTCCTCCTCTGGAGGTTTCCATGATCAAACTTGTTGGTGTTTATGAGTGTATATTCTTTCCTTTCCTGTAATTGTGGATTCTAAGCATAATAAAAATTCATTCACTAGCTATCTCTGTCATTTTCTAATAGAAAGTAGAACATCAGTGTTTAATTTGTGATTCTGTGGATAATTCCAAAGTTGAAGAGTTTACAGATCATTTTGGTATCATAGCTAACAAGTATCTAGGAATGTGGTATTCATTCTTGGATTTGTATGACAGTGACGAGATCTAAAGTCGAAGAGGCTTTACCTTGCGATCCATAAATTTCTACAAAGATGTGGAAACAGAGAATTTAGGGACAAATGGAGGAAGAGAACTTGGTCCGTAGAATCGAGATGTTGGAGACCATGATGGATATGATGTTTAGAAGGTAAGAAGAACTTACAAATTTGTAGAAGACAGCTTCTATCAAGAAAGACTCCATGGACTCAGTGGTTCAAGGATTAGCTGAAAATTTTGGCATAGGGAAGTGCCACCATGAGGAAGATTATGGGGAAGAGCATGAAGAAGAGACTTCAAATGCAAGAGAAAATGTTAAATCTGATCATACTCCTTTTAAAGTTGAGATTAAAAGCTTTGAAGGACAAGTAGATGACGATTTTCTTGATAAATGGTTAAAACAATTAGAAGTCTACTTTAGCATCCATAATGTCACTGAGGCACAGAGGATCACATTTGCATGTCTTAAAATGGAGGGACATGCTCTCGTTTTTTGGGAAACCCATCTAACCACTTGTGAAAAGAAGAAGCGTCCTATTGTGAAATCTTGGAAATAATTTAAAGAATTATTTAGAGCTAACTTCTATCCTATTGGCCACAAGACTGACCAAATGATTAAATGGTAGCATTCTAGAGAAGGCAGTGGTTAAAGTGTGTAGGACTACACTACAAAGTTTCAAAAGTAGGTCATGTTGCCAAACATGGACTTAGAGGATGAGGATATTCTGACTAAGTACTTGGGAGGACTTCACACTCACCTTCGAAGAAAATTCATCTCCAAAAAGCCCAAAGATATCAACGAGGCATGTGTGCAGGCATACTACATAGATGATGAAAAGAAGTAAGGAGAAGTAGAGCCAAGGGCAAAGAAGTCGACAAATTTGTAGAAAAAAGAGTATGGGAAAACAAGTAACAAGGGTACTTGGAAAGGGAAAGGTAAACAAGCTGCCACTACTTTAAATACTTGTAAAGATCCCAAGAATTTTTGCAAGAAATGTGATATCAATGGTCATACTAACACTACATGTTGGAAGTTGCATCCGGAGTTACATCCGAAGAACTGAACCAAGGACTCAAAGAAGTCCATGACAGATGTAAAAATGGAAGGGGAGGTGGAAATCGAAGATGACACTAATGTAGACAACAGGATTGGATGCACGGCCACCAACATAGACAACCAGGAAGAGGATATGAGTAGACTATTCCAGATCAAGAGAACTAAGTTAAATGTTTTAGTTGATACCGGTTCTCTGTCTAACTTGATTTCTGAAGCAGTTGTAAAGAAGCTTGGTCTTAAGACTTACGATCATCCACACCCTTATCATTTGGGTTGGGTGAAGAAGGATGTTGAAATTCAGGTAACAAGAAGATGTAATGTCAATTTTGGGATAAATTCCCAGTATATTGATGTTTTGAAAGCTAACGTTATTCCACTTGATGCTTTTAATGTTGTATTCAAGAGTCCTTACTTGTGTATTAGGGATGCTATATTTATGAGATGGGAAAACCATTACAAATGGATCAAGGATGGGATCAGCTATAACATCCAGGCACACCAGCGTAAGAAACAAGTTACTATGGTGAGTGCTAACCAAGCAAAATGACTTATTCAGAAAAATCATAATCAATTTTGTTTACTTTTGTTAAAGGATAAAGAAGATGAGGTAGAAGTTTCAAAGATTTCTAACCAGAGAAAACATGATTTGGATAATATTATTCAGTCTTTTTAGGAAGTATTTCAGGCTCCTAGTGGGTTACCACCAAAATGGGAAGTAGATTATGAGATTCAACTATGGCTAGAGTCCCCTCTACCAAACATCAGGTTGTATAGGCAATCTTGTCTTGAGAGTACTGAAGTAAAGAAACAACTCCAGGAACTACTAAACCAAGAGGTGATATGTTTGAGCACCTCACCATGTCGCTTGCCTATTGTGATGGTGTCAAAGAAGGATGGTTCTTGGAGAATGTGCATCGACAACCGTGCTTTGAACAAAATCACCATAAAGAATAGATATCCACTTCCCCACGTAGATGATCTCTTGGATCAGCTTCAACATGCCAAATTCTTCACAAAGTTGGATCTCAAGTCAGGTTATCACCAAGTTAGAATGAAGGAGGAGGATATATGGAAGACTGCCTTCAAGACAAAACAGGGTTTGTATGAATGGTTAGTACTTCCTTTTGGGTTATGCAATGCACCCGCTACATTCATGCGATTGATGAATGATGTATTGTGAGATTTCATAGTTTCATGTGTCATTATATATCTAGATGATATCTTGATTTTTAGTACCACGTGGAAAGAACATCTAACTCATTTCCAACAAGTCTTGCAAGTTCTCAAGAAGAAACAAATGCTTTGTAATATGAAGAAATGTGAATTTGCCAAATAGTCACTTGTCTATCTTAGGCACGTGGTTAGAGGAGGATAGATACAAGTGGATCCAAAGAAGGTGGAAGCCATCACTAATTGTCCAACACCAACAGGAGCCAAAGAGACTAGGAGTTTTTTGGGATCAATACAGTACATGTGGAAGTTCATTCTAGGCTTCTCCACAATTGTAGCACCTCTACACACAGTGGCTGCAAAGAGTAAGGGTTTTGATTGGGGTAAGGAATAAGGAAAATCCTTTGAGTTATTGAAATACAAGTTTAGTCATGCTCCATTACTTGCTCTTCCTAATTTGCAGCAGCCTTTTGAAGTAGAGATAGATGTCAGTGGTTATTCTATGGGCGCAGTGTTGCTTCAAGGAAGTAAACATGTATGCTATCATTCTGAAACTTTCACTTTAGTAGTTAAAGGATATTCAGTATAGGATAAGGAAATGTATGCACTAGTTTAGGAAATTAAAAAATGGAAGCATTATTTGTTGGGTAAAGAAACTATTGTGCACACTGACCATAAACCTCTCCAGTATTTGCAAGCACAGTCTAAATTACAGCAGGCAAGGCACTACAAATGGATGGGATTCCTTCAGTATTTCCATCTAGTGATCAAATACAATAAGGGTAGTACAAATTTGGTGGCAAACATGTTGTCTAGGCCTCCCACACAGGAGAATTTCTCCTGTTTGGCCACTATATCTCAAATCGAGCCCTTCACAAAGGAAGCTTATGGAGAGGTATATGCCGAAGACAGAGGCTTTGGGGTGAAATATCAGCAGTTGTAGTCCAAAGGGACTGAAAGGACAGGGATTGAATATTGTTATCTCAAGGACAGGCTGCTCTACCAATGGGGGAAGCTTTGCGTGCCTAAAGAAGAAAGAATTCTATTGATGAGGGAAGTACATACCTCGAAAGTAGCAGGCCATTTTGGTGTTGGTAAGACCCTAGCCCACTTGAAAAGGTACGTGTATTATCCTAATATGCTAGAAGAAGTATCAAGATTTATACGTGGATGTAAACTTTGCTGTACCAGCAAGCCTAAGACTAGGAAGGAGGGTTTTTATATGCCTTTGTCATTACCTACTCGTCCATGGGAGGAAATTTCTATGGATTTTGTAGGAGGATTACCTATGTCTAAACATGGCCATGACTATCTTTATGTTGTTGTTGTTGGTAGATTCAGTAAGATGTGTATTCTTATGACATGTAAAAAGATAATAAAAACACATGAGGCAGTAGATCTTTTCCTTGCTAATGTATGGGTGCATTTTGGTTTGCCAAATTCTATTGTTTCTGACAAGGATTCTAGGTTCTTGGGGAAGTCTTGGACTACTTTGTGGGACAAGATGGATACTAGGTTACAGAGGAGCACCGCTTTCCATCCACAGACAGATTAACAAATAGAGGTGGTGAACAGGACTTTGGTACAGTTGATCAGAGGGTATAACAACAAATACCCAAGGACTTGGGATGAGTCCTTAGCCTACATTCAACATTCCTATAACCGAGCAGTACACACATCCACTATGAAGTCACTGTTTGAAGCATGTTTGGGATATTTACCTACAAATCCACTGGACATAGCAATTAGGTAGTAGGATGAGGAGGAGACACGAGACACAGAGGTGACTAGAGAAAACAAATTCATTGAGAGGATCTAGAAAATCCATCTCAAAGTCATAGAACAACTAGAGAAATCTCAAGCCAAGTATAAAGCTAGGCACAATTAGCATAGGAGGGAACATGAGCTTCATATTGGAGATAGAGTTTGGATTTATTTGAGCAAGGAGAGACTACAAGGTCAAGAACGGAAGCTCAAGCCACTATGATATGGGCCCTTCACCATATTGGAGAAGGTTGGAGAAAATGCCTTTCGGCTTAATTTACTATCATTTATAAGGATGTACTCTGTATTAAACTATGAGAACTTGCACCTATATGAGCCATCCATGCTAGATGAAGATGAAGGACTACAATTGTTACCTTTCATTGAGGATTGCATCTTAAACTCATGAGGTAAATTAGAGGAGGATGTAGTGCTGCATCAGAAGGTCAGAGAAACTAGGATAGGTCCGCAGGAGTCTTGGCAGATTGAACTGAAAGTAAAGACACCAAGGTAGGCTCGGTGGTACTCGAAGGAGCAAGTGAGGGAATTATTTCCTCATCTAATCCCCCACTAAGATTTTGTGGGACCAAAATCCTCCTAAGCAAGGGAGGTGTGATCCATAGGGATCCAAAATGATCTACTTCATCAAATTAGTCAACACGAAGAAGGAAAAATAATACACAGAGGTTCTATCTTTATAGTAACATGACCTCCGCTCTGTGCAGAGTGGCGGTTACAAAACTACCACCTAACCAAGGTGTCGGTCTTAAGAACACAGGTCTGCATTGGGCGGTGGTCCTAGCTCTTTCGGACAGAAAACAAAAAAAAATGAAATGAACAGCCCCAAAATTTGAAAGGTTGTTTGTGTCTCTTCTCCTCCATCACCTTTCCCATTCTCCAGTGCACATGAGGACATGAGAAAGGCTATAAATACATGTTTTTAAAAGAGAACTAGATCATTGAACCATGAAAGCAAGTGAGCAAGAATTTCTTAGTGCTAGAATTATGTTTTGTAGAAGAAAGGAGTGTTGAGATGGAGCAAGCAAGTAATTGAGAGGAAATGTGAGATATTATCTACTTCTCTTTCATACTTATTGTAATTTTTGTACTTATTGTTTTGAATTTGCCAATAAAAGTGGGAAGAAAGAGCAATTTCCCTTCCTGACTGGTTTTTCCTCCTTTAGAGGTTTCCAGGATAAAACTTGTTGGTGTTTATACGTTTATATTCTTTCCTTTCCTACGATTGTGGATTCTAAGCATAAGAAAAATTCATTCACTAGCTATCTCTGTCATTTTCTAATAGAGAGTAGAGCAACAACATATAATTTGTGATTCTATGGATAATTCCAAAGTTGAAGAGTTTACAGATCATGCCCTTTCCTATTTTAAATAATCCATTCCCCTTCTAAACATCTTTTCCTCCTCATCCCATCATCCATTTCACATAATTTCCAGTTATCCTCCTAATTCACATTTTTCCCATTTTAAATTCATATTATCCCTATTATTATCTATCCCCCAATTAATCAATCCCGAATCCTATTTAATCAACCCTTAATCCCACTTAATTATCCTAATCCTACCCTTATCCACTCATTCCCCATTTATTCCCACTACCTCCATTAACACCCTCTAAGTTTCCTTACACCCATTTAATACCTCCTTATCATTTCCATTATCCATCATTCCTCCTCGTGCAAACATCCATGCCTAAAATAGCCTACCACCCTCATCCTCAGACATTTTTATCCCATCCATGTGAATCTAATCATAATCTCCACTCCCCTAGTTGGTAGACCACTCCATTCACCGGCGACTTATGCGGGTCTCTGTCGACCCTATTTATATCACTTTACCCCTCTTCTCTAAGGGACAAAACTTGACGTAATTTTCTAGATCTTCTTGCTATATTGTGAGCACTAGTTACTTTCTACCCTCCTTGTGATCAATGATAATCCATTTGGAGCCTTCTTACATCCTTCCATGTCATCTATGGAGTGTTAAAGATTCAAATTTCACTTTGAATCCCTCCTTTATTTCATCGTTTCTTTCTTGCAGGTTCACTAGCTTGTCTTAGAGCCCTGACATGTATCTGCCTTTATTAATCCCTCTTTAAATTCACCCTTTCATCCATCTAGCTCATATAATCATTCATCTTATCTTAGTCATTGTCAACCCAACCTATTCATCATCGACCCGATCCATATCCCCATCCAATCTGTTATCCTTTGCATCCTTTTTTGTCCCATCATCATCCTGACAACAAAACCAACATCTCAGAATCAACATTCAGCTCTATTTTTCATATCTATGATTAACTCTACATTGGTCGCCATCGACCGTACTATTCAAAATCGGGTTTCTGTCGACCCACCCAAGTTTTGTTTGTTTATCAACATTTTATCATTATCAATCTTTATTTTAGCAGCTTTAGCTTATATTAGATCTCTATCTCGTATTTTTATTTGCATCATTTATCCATTATCGTTCATAAAAGTTTGTTGTCAAAAATGGGTTGACATCTATCCTAGGGAGCTATCACTTCTCGAGACCAACTTCGTCGGGAAACCCACCATCTTAATTCATAACATTTTTCATGTTTAGTTCTCTTTGTTGTGTAGGTCATCGAGATAGCAATGAAGAGAATATTTTACACCCACCATCCCTATCATTGTCATCATCCACATCAGGAGGTTTCCTTAAACCCTCCCATAGTTTTGGTGTTTCTTGATTTCTTGTGTCTATTTCATTAACTTGGAATAGGATCAAAAATCTCGTGAAACACTAATATGGGATGAAGACCACAATGTCAAGTGTTAGTTACCTTTGAAGTTTGGAGCTTTTAACTAATACTTGAGGCTCTATATTTGATATTATACCCTTAATAATGAAGACTGCAATGTTGAGTACCAGTTAGTATTGTCCCAAGTGAAATAAATTAAATCAATGTGATAGTTAGTTATGAACCTAAAATGTATATGAATATATACATACATGTTTGAATTAGAGACCTATGTAGAATGTAATAACAATGAACTTTATGAAAATGACTTCTTAGAGAAGACAATGAATGAACGTGAACAAAAGTCACCAAGATACAAGATTGGGTGTGTGATAATATCCATTATTTGAAAACAATATGTAAGTTCTTTAAAGGAACCATTTGTTTTCTTAATATTGCTCTTCAAAATCTAGAACCACAACACAAGATAATGTTATATAGTATGTCAGCTTACAATGCAAGTCTAGACAGACCTTGAGACATTTGATCCATGAGCTAGGCATTGTGACACCCTGTAACAACATTAGTATTGAAAGATTTATGACCATCCCAATAAGATACCCACTTCGATGGTTGGTTTAACTCATGACCCTTGCTACTCCATATTTTGCAATGGCTCACCTATAGTTCCACCCCCATGACAATTCTATTGGATTCCTCTGAGGTCCCTTACCAATGCTATAATAATTAAACACTAAACTAGGCATGAGAAGGCACTGCCTCTTTCATCACCTCTAGCGATATTTTCCCCTAAACTTGCACTTATCATGCCGCCCTTACCAAATATAAACTATGTACTTTGCATTAAGCTATACATTTACCATGCATAAACTTATGTCCAAGGCTTAATGAATAATTGTGATACCATCCAATCCAAACACATTAGTAATGAATCAAAGTTTAATGTAGGGTTTGTTTGTGTCACAATATTTGTAAGTTCCTTAAAAATATGACTAGAGAATACGTTTTTGACTGGTATGGGTCATTTGATTTCACCTACTACATAGATGCTTGTCACATTACCATAGGCATATCTCTTTTTCATGTATGATATGATTTCTATTTCTGAATGCTTATTTACATAGGAGAAACCTATATATATATATAATTTAATTTTTTGCAAAAATGTTTAATGTTTTCAACTCTCACCTACAAAATTTTAGATGTCAATCTCCTTTTAACGATACTTTTTCGATGAGGATTATTGGGAATTACCAGTCCAGTTGATTGAGTTCTTGCTCTTTGGCCCCCTGAACTCTTTCATTCACCTTGATATTGCATGAGTATCTATGCCTCAACAATATGCAACACTCGACAAGATTTGTGTGTTTTTTCAATGGGCAACTTTTGAGATCCTCACAATTTTCTACTCCCTCAAAACCTACACAGGGTGTAGCCTGATAGCACTTATTTTCTGGTTTATAACACTTATTGATTCTTGGAGATTTAATGAAGGTTATGGATGCATCTACAGACCCCCATTTCCATATTTTAACCTTCCTAAAACATGAAATTCCTTTAGATTAACCCAAAACATTCAATTTCTAGAGATGATTGTCCTTGTAGGCTTAAAGACATATTTTTTCCAACTTATTTTAAACCTTCCTTTCATAGTGAAGCAATATAAACTTATGAGAATAACATTCAGATAATATTTCCATGAATTTAAGAAACTCAATCATGTACAACAATTCTTAAATACTTATCTTGTCATGTCATTTTGTCAATTCCCTATGCATGGTAGTCTCATTGGGTAATCTGATCACTTCTTCCTGACATTTCACATTGATCTATCATAACAATGCCTCTATATCTTCCTCTCTGAACTCTATTTTCCACATTTAACGAAAGCCAATTTATTGAAAACTAGTGTTTTAATCTATTTGTTTTACACTGTCAATACAAGGTGGTTTTGAGGGTCAAGTCATGCTTATAGAAGGAATTAGTAGAGTGAAGCACCCCAATATAGTGCCCTTTAAGGGATGGTGCAATGACAAGCATGATCTTGTGGTGGTTTATGAGTATATGTAGAATGGTAATTTCAATAAGTGGTTTTTTTCCAGAGGGGTTATGTCATGGCCAAGAAAACACAAGGTGGAAAAGGATGTTACTAAAGCAATATTCTTCTTACATGGTGGCTGAAAGAAGAATTTGGTGTAAAAAATATCAAAATCAACAATGTGTTACTTGACATTACATTCAGGGATAGGATTGGATATTTAAATTGAAGCTTGAATATCGGTTTCTCCCTTAAAGCCTCCATGTTATGGATCTTAATGTAAAGATGGATGTCTATAACTTTGGGGTCATGCTGCTTGAGATTGTATCAGGGAGGAGGTCTATAGATCACAACTTCAATCCAAAGGAGGTGGACTTGATGGAATTTTCTTGGAGCCTCCATGAGAAAGAGAAGTTGGTACAGTTGGTGGATAAGAGGTTGTTTATGCTTACACCCTAACATCCTAATTTACACTTAAACACCGCAGCTTTATGCTCTGATCATGTTTATGCTTACATAATAGACTAATACCAATTTAAACATGGAATTTGATGGACAAACTTATGAGAAAATTTTGTGAAGCATAAATGAAATGGCTTCATATGTAGACATATACTCATAACTTTGAGAGTCATAGCCATAAAATTCAAATATAAAATTACCTCTATACAATGGGGTTAACACTAATGATCTTACATATTTTGATATGAAGATCATTTTTTTTTTATCATGTAGGACCAAATAAATCCTAGATTTAATAAATTGAAAACAATGTATGAGATGCCCCTATGATAAGGTTATTCAAAGCTTCAATAACTTTGCATACCCCTCCATCGTATAAGCTTCAAAAAACTAGATACCACCATTATCATATACAAGATCAAAAAATACCACATAATACACAAAAAATTAGAGTTTGTAAAACACAAAACTTTTTAGAAAACAACATTAAGCATTATCTGTCATAAACACTATAAAACCAGACTATGTAAACCACGAACACACAAAAAACAACATTAAGAATTATTTTTCCTACACACAATAAAACACGCATAACATACCGAAAACATATGAAGCATTATTTATCGTATACACACTAAAATAGACTGTGTAAACCATAGAACACACAGAAAACAACATTAAGCATTATTGGTCATAAAGACAGAAATACCTTCAAGATGCATTCAATGTTCCAAAAGAGAGCCAATGATGTGGAACTTGAATTTCAATCGAGGGGGTTGTCCCTATGATTCATCAAACACAAAATTAAGTGTTTTGAAGTTGAATGAATACATCCTATAATCACATAACAATGATACTCACCCAAACTCTCTGTTATAGCTTCACAACTATCTCTGATTGTTGTACCAGACCGTTTTTGTGTTTGCTTGAGTATTTTTCTTCCACGAGTTGTGTCAAGAAATGTATACTCCTCATAATCATGAGCATCATTGTTTAAATCCTCCACCATGACCTCCTTTTGCTTCCTCTTTCGAGGTTACCTACTTGCACTGAACCATGGCCGCAAATGGGTGGTAGAAGTGTCATTTCCACTACAATTTGGAATGAACTCAAATGACAATGAACCAGAGTCATGTAAAATCTTTTCAAATTGCTGCACACAATCTCTAAAAGCAAAAATATTTTCATCAGTGTCTGGCACCACATCCAATAATGCTTTCAAAAAATCTTTCGATTGGTTGAGCACTTGCAATGCATGCCCATGGTTTCTATCATGTTGCTCAAGGCTGAGGTATTGTGTTATCTGTTGTATTCTATCATCACCCTCAACTGTCACAAAAAAAAATTGTATTAGTAATTGTGAAATAGTTGACATAACAAACACTATTTAGTAATAATAAAATATGTATTGTCAATGACAATGTGGGGCTACTCATGTGCTTTTCAGGTGCATTGCATTCAACTACTTATACAACATGAACATCAAGGTCACCTAGAATGACAACATACTTTTATTAATGTACAATGACTTATTTTTAGGTTAACAATGATACAACATAGTTGAAACAACGAAATGAAAAAAATCTACCCTCACTATTGAAATTTGGATCCCTTGTAGATGGACTACCCTCGTGTGTCCTCTGAAGTTGCAAACACCTTCAAAACATGTTTGCAGGTGTTGCCTTGGGTAGCCCAAGGACAGTCACAAACATGAAAATCTAGGCCAAATCTCTCGAACCAAATACCATTGTCCCTAGATGTTTGACTTCTAACCATGTAAGACCCAGGAATGGTATGGTTTGCACAACAGTCACTATCAGGTATTGTCTATGGCCCTCTCAGTGATAGTCAAAATTTCCTTATCCTTCTTATAATTTTTCAAAAAAACCGATACTTGCAAATTCCTCTTATTTTTATAATGTGGTTTAACTCGAAACACCAACATGTGTACAACAACCAATCCATTCTCCTTGTGCATTTTTTTCTTAGATCGCACAAGTATCGGTCTTCAAGAAACAATTATATGATTCTATGGATGCATTCATATCCTGATTGATGGATGAAGTTGCGGAAATGTTTTGACCACATAGTTACACGCAGAAACAATAAAACCATTAGAAACAACCAAAAAATTGTTAACTCTACACATAGCTACAAATAGAATCATAAGTAGTTAACACTTACCAATATGTCCCTCTTGCAGCCACGTCTTTCTGAAATACTCCATAAACATTGTCTCCTCCTTGAACTCCTCCATGAATTCATCGATGAGGAAAAAGGTCATGTGCTCATTGTCACTGATGGCATACATGATGTTGCCTAGTTTCTGAAACATAATCATCCCCACCTCCTTCTTCATATATCTGTAAATAAAAATTTCATAGACAATAAGTAATGCAGAAAAAATAAAAACCAACCCAAGCCTGTAAATATTGTATCACAAAATGAAGAAAAACAATATGTAAATATTCTTTAGCCAAGCCCTACAAACAAACCAAATGCATAACAAAACATGACAACTGAATACAACCCTAACACACAAAGAATGTTGTTAGGGTTGTAAATTATGTGCATTAAATTTATACAACAAAATGTTAGTAGATTTGTACCTTATAGCTTGTATTTCGTAAGCTGCATCATTTGTAATGAATGCATTGACATGTCAATCCATCCTTTTCCTTTTCCCCCTTGTATAGACTTCATCAAGCCATACATATATGTCGTCCACTTTATTATGGGATGAAACTACCCATGCAATGGGAACCCCAACCTCTTGTCTGTCAAAAACAAGAAGCATGTATAATTGGTCTGAGGAAAATGTGTACACGAAAATATGGTTAGGATGAGCATGACATTAACAAGTATCTCCAAATGTAAAATATGCTTGGAAATGAGATAGCAATGACCTTACCCCATATTTATTAGTTGAGAACATGTTGAATCCATTGCAATGATGTAGTTTTAGGAATGACGAACCATCATTTCAAGCATCCATGGTGTTTGATGGCCCACAATGAAAGACACATCAGTCCCACACAACCTTTGATAATAGAAAAATGTATCCCTCACTGCGACATGCCACAAGTTGATACTAGTGTTGTCATATTGGTGCTTTTAGGATCTAATGCACTTCACCCTCCTCCATGCATTCAACACATCTTTCCTGGTTATGCACTCATCCCTTTTGTTAACAACCCTCACCAACTCCAGATTCATGTAGTGCCTTTCAATAATAGTGTCAACATATATACCAACAAGCAAAAGAGATTCAATGTATTGCTTGCATTCAGCTGATAAATTAGGAGTGAAACCACTTCGTGGATCCAAGCTTGTGTCCTTTGCACCATGGAAAAACTCATTGTTCATATCACAATGATACATATCATTGTATATGATATGTGCCACATCTGGTCTACCAAACATAACCCTCACATTGAAATGGCACTGGCATCCACGTTTTTTCTAAAACCTCCTTATTCTTTCACTAGTAGGTGGTTTGTTCCTCTTGTCGTCAGGGCCATAAGCACACCAGTAACTGAAACAAAAGGAAATACAAACTTATATTAGGTATGGAATATGAAAAAGGTAGAAATAACTTATGTGAACAATATTGCTAAGGTGTACCAAACATAAATTTAATATAAACAAATTTGTAACACATAATGGTAGCATGCAGTGTTATGTATTCCACCATATATGTGGATATTCTTTTCTACTTACATATGAATGTCATCTCAGTACTATCAAGAAGGCCTTCCCATTTGATAAAGGCATCGATCAGTGCTAGAGGGATCACCATACAAAGATCCATATGATCATTATCTTTTTCTATTGGTGTCCATTCAAGATCATCATGAGAAATATGTGGTTTCCCATTTCCCACGTCTTGAACATCTAGGGAAAGAAATTGTTCATACTTTGTCTTTTGAGGCATCCTAAACAAAATCATGTAAATAAAAATGTATGAAAAAATAAGCATGGTATTGAACATATCAATATATGATGAAATATGAAAAACAAAACATAAGTATTATGCTCTTAAGATATTTGTAAACAAAATTGCATGGAATGATATACATACTATGTCTTTTTGTAAAAAAACAACACCCTAATATGATACTAGTAATGAAAATATTCTAAACGCGTATTCTATGGTATATACAGGCTATGGTTTTTGTGTGTATGTGACAAACAACGCCAACGCCCTAATATGATACTAGTAGTGAAATTATGTGGTATACACAGGATGTTTTTTTGTGCATATGTGACAAATGACGCCAACACCCTAATATGATACCAGAAGTGAAATTATGTGGTATACATAGGTTGTGTTTTTTATGTGTATGTGACAAACGACACCAACACCCTAATATAATACTAGTAGTGAAATTATGTGGTATACATGGGCTATATTTTTTGTATGTATGTGACAAATGATGCCAACACCCTAATATGATACTAGCAATGAAATTATGTGGTATACATAGGCTATCTTTTTTGTGCATATTTGAAAAATGACACCAACACCCTAATATGATACTAGCAATGAAATTATGTAGTATAAACATGTTGTATTTTTTGTGCGCATTTGACAAACAACGCCAACACCCTAATATGATACTAGTAGTGAAATTATGTGGTATACATAGGCTATCTTTTTTGTGTGTATGTGAAAAATAACACCAACACCCTAATATGATACTAGTAGTGAAATTATGTGGTATACAAAGACTATATTTTTTTTGTGTATGTGACAAACGACTCCAACACCCTAATATGATACTAACAATAAAATTTTGTGGTATACATAGGCTGTGTTTTTGTGCGTATATGAAAAATGATGCCAACACCCTAATATGATACTAGTAGTGAAAATTTGTGGTATATACAAGTTTTTTTTGTGCATATGTGAAAAATAATGCCAACACCCTAATATGGTACTAGTAGTGAAATTATGTGGTATACACAGGATTTGGTTTTTGTGTATATGTGAAAAACGATGCCAACACCCTAATATGATACTAACAATGAAATTCTATTGTATACACAGGATTTGTTTTTTTGTGCATATTGACAAATAACGCCAACACCGTAATATGATACTAGCAGTGAAATTTTTTGGTATACACAGGCTATTTTTTTGTTCATATGTAACAAATCACGCCAACACCCTAATATGATACTAGCAGTGAAATTTTGTGGTATAAACAGACTGTCTTATTTGTGTGTATGTGACAAACGATGCCAACACCCTAATATGATAGTAATAGTTAAATTATATGGTATACATAAGCTATCTTTTTTGTGCGTATTTGAAAAATGACGCCAACACCCTAATATGATACTTGCAATGAAATTATGTGGCATACACAAGCTGTGTTTTTTGTGCATATGTGACAAACGATGCCAACATTCTAATATGATACTAGCAGTGAAATTATGTGGTATACGTAGGCTGTTTTTTTGTGCGTATGTGACAAATGACACCAACACCCTAATATGATATTAGTAGTGAAATTATGTGTATACACAGGCTGTGTTTTTTGTGCTTATGTGACAAACGATGCCAACACCCTGATATGATACTAGTAGTGAAATTATGTGGTATACATAAGCTATGTTTTTTGTGCGTAAGTGAAAAATGACACCATCACCCTAAAATGATACTAGCAGTTAAATTTTGTGGTATACACAAGATGTATTTTTTGTGTGTATGTGAAAAATGACGCCAACACCCTAATATGATACTAGCGGTGAAATTTTGTGGTATACACAGGTTGTCTTTTTGTGCGTATGTGAAAAATGACACCAACACCCTAATATGATACTAGTAATGAAATTATGTGGTATACATAGGCTGTGTTTTTGTGTGTAGGTGATAAATGACACCAACACCATAATATGATACTAGTGGTGAAATTATGTGGTATACATAGGTTGTGTTTTTTATGTGTATGCGATAAATGATGCCAACACCCTAATATGATACTCGCAATGAAATTATGTGCTATACATAGGATGTCTTTTTTGTGTGTATGTGACAAACGACGTCAACACCCTAATATGATACTCCTAGTGAAATTATGTGGTATACATAGGATTTATTTTTTGTGCGTATGTGACAAACGATGCCAACAACCTAATAAGATACTAGTGAAATATTGTGGTATACATAGGCTATGTTTTTTGTGTGTATGTGACAAATAATGCCAACGCCCTAATATGATACTAGTAGTGAAATTCTATGGTATACATAGGTTGTGTTTTTTGTGTGTATGTGACAAACAATGCCAACACCCTAATATGATACTAGTAGTTAAATTTTGTGGTATACACAAGTTGTATTTTTTGTGTGTATGTGACAAATGATGCCAACACCCTAATATGATACTAGTAGTGAAATTATGTGGTATACACATGTTGTGTTTTTGTACGTATGTGACAAATGACACCAACACCCTAATATGATACTAGTAGTGAAATTATGTGGTATACACAGGTTGTGTTTTTTGTGTGTATGTGACAAATGATGCCAACACCCTAATATGATACTAGTAGTGAAATTGTGTGGTATACACAGGATGTATTTTTTGTGCATATGTGACAAACGACGCCAACACCATAATATGATACTAGTAGTGAAATTATGTGGTATATGCAGGATGTCGAAATTTTTGTGCATATGTGACAAATGATGCCAACACCCTAATATGATATTAGTAGTGAAAATTATGTGGTATATATATATATATATATTGTATTTATGACACACACACACACAACACACAGGATACATAGAGAAATGTGGTACACAGGCTACTCTTTTTTTTTTTGACATATGTATGTACACACTTATGCATGTGTACATCTATTATATGTTTATTCTATCACGGGGTAGATATGTCATATGTCTATGTAAAATCGTGGTTTTCCCATCAAAAAATTTAAAGCAAAATTTGGATATGATAGATGTAGCTAAAACAATGTACATTGCCTAACACCACTCCTAAAAAAATTTTGATTAATTTTTTTTAAATAAGGATAAACATTCCAAGATAGGTTTATAAGAACTTTTTAAGATCTTGAATGACATGTATAACTTCTCAAACTAATAGGTTTTTTACACTTTCTATTACTCCAGTTAATGTTGGGTTTAACAACAAGAGTGTGAGGGATGTAATTCTTGAATTGAAAATTTTAAAAACAGGCATAGACATTTAGAAAACACAATTAAAAATTTGGAGGGATTATGCTAATTTTTTAGGAAGTTGGTAAAATATTTGGATACATCAATGCTTGGGATAATCGAATTGAAGGAATTTAACAAATATCTTTAGGTAAATTTCTATTATCATTTCTCATATTCAAAGCACTTTCTTCACATCAACACTTAATGTAATATTTTGTAGACAAGAACTAAAATCATAGAAGAATTTTGTAACCAGGTGTCCAATATATTTTAAAGTATTCATAATATTTCACTTTTATTTTATTGTTCAACTATTGATAACTTAAATGGAATTAGTCGAGCCATTGTCCTACTCACCATTTATAACTTTTCAAGCAAAGGTCTCAACATATCAGTCATTGTATCTTATGTTTTATCTGCTTTTTACTTTATGTAAATATTTAGAAGGTGCATCCATTTCCACCATATTATCTTGTTATGGTTTTTATAGTCCATTACTAATGTACTCTTATCAGCTTTAAAATTTATAAGGAGCCTTTCCTAAAACATGAATTACTATACAATTTTTTGAGTCATTTATTAGATTTTAAAGTTTAGAGCTACCCTATGGTAATTGTCATGGCTAAGTAGCTTTCAATTTTAGGCCCACATTGAGACAAGCTCACAACAATAAGCTTTTAATAAAAAAATGTGAATTTATTACTTGGGACAGGGTAGTTTATAGGATCATTGCAACATTATCAAAATTTATCTACATAATCAGATTTATCTACCTCCACAGACCTCATATGATGCTAAAAAACTCAGGAATCATATCATCATATGCACTTATTCATTTTATTCTTGAATAAATACTCTAAATAAATACCTTTGCAGATCTGCAACTCCTCTTCCTCCCAATTCTCCCATGTTGACTGGCTTCAGGGACCTTTCTTTGGCAGAAAATGTCGTATATAGCTTCACGAAAAAATTGGAATTGTTTTGGTGCTTAAGCTAGGATTGAGTAATCGAAATGGAGAGTGTAGTAGTTACGCAAGGTAACGAAAACCAAAGCGATGCATTACACCTCTTAAATGCACACTAACTTTTTTCATTGTTTCCTCTTTCTTTCTCTACCTTGGGATTTGTCATGTCTTTGTGGGAGAGTCACTAATGTCGGTTTTGACTGGGTTGTGCTGACTAGATGTCACGTCTGCAAAACCAAGTCCCACACATGGGCATTGCATGTATGAAATCTTATGTTCTATCACATGGGGGTCATGCAATCCTGTTGCTAGGATAGAAGACTTCTTAATACCTTGGTGAAAATTTTCTCATTTACATCATATTCTTACATTCACATATTCTAGAAAGAATAAGTACATAGAAACTTGTAAAAAATATCTAGAGTTGAGAGGAAGTAGAGAGATAAATCTAAGTGCAATTAGTTACAGCCTTATATAAGCACTTGCCCCTAAAAGTAGTTAAATAACTACTTTCTAACCTAACTCAAATTATAACGACGCTTCAAGTTGATTCAACTTGAGTTACAACTTTTACTCATTACAATATTTAATTAATTCAATAAATTAATTATTTAATTTACATTTAATGATTGAGTTGGTCAAAAATGACTTGAAGAGAAAAAATATGATCGATCAAACACTTGCCATTAAGGTAAGGAATCAAGTCATTCATTACTCCATCTACGACTTGTTGGCCTGCTCCGTTCTTCCCTTTTTATAAAGCCACATTATCCACATTGAAATTCAAAGGATTTTTTGAGAGGACATCTACGATGAGAGATCAAAAAATATTTTGTAGATATCCACTCAAACATTATTCATCGAGATGAACCATCTTGAGGTTGTTCATCCAAATTCCAATATTAATGTTTTTTGGCAACATTCATAGCTTTTCAACGAAATTTTTGTTATGTGATTTGGAATATGTAATCATCAAACCTCAAACAATGCACCAGGGTGTTGATAATGTAAGCTTATTTCAATGTCAGTCTTATCCAAACCTGAAACCTCAAATTGCCACCTCTTCCAGTAAGTAAGCTGAAAAATTCCATGTTAAACCAATCAATCATGCTCACATGGGATTACTAAATAGTTCCATAGTATTCATATATCTATTCTCCTTATTCATTCCACTCTCCATCTTTATTTGTTACATTTTTTCATATTAAGAATATATATATATGGAGAATAATGATTTAGCTGAACAAGGTCATAAATAACATATGTTTCTCAAGACAAATTAGATGGTATGACATCTGTGTTGATAATAAAAATGCCAAATTGCTTAAAATTTAATGAATTCCCAGATCCGTAAGGTAAAAAACAAAGTTATTTGAAGCCTCGTGTATTTCTTGAACTTTGACTCACAATCCAGCATGGTTTCTCCCCTCTTCACTATATTTTACATGATTGATGTCAAAGTTAAATAAGAATGTTAAACGTTAAAGACTTAGGGTGGTTTTTGGAAAACGAAATGTGGAACACATATTAAGAAAGGTCAAGTAAGGTTTAATAGGCTGACATGGTCCATTTGTAGAGTTCCATAGAGCGTAGTGGTGCCTTGAGTACGTAAAGTAAATCTATTTTGAATGACTTTGTCTCGGTTATGGTGAAGGTATAACAATTTTGAATTTTGGAGTCAATATACAATAATGTATTGAAACGAAAGGACAAAGCATTGTGAACCTTGTAGAATATGATGACTAGAGCTTATCTAGGAAAATTCAAATATTCATTACATTATTTTAGAATAAATTTATTAAAAGAGGATGTGATAGCAATAAATAACTATGGTCTATACAGACCAAAGCCCAGATCTACAGCAAATATTATTTTATTGCACAGACCATCTAGAACTTTCCTTTTGTATGTTGCTCCTTCATTGTAATATATAAATACAAGTTGAATGAAAGCCTTAGGCAAACAATTTAGTTCAAATTTATTTGTGTTTGTGTATTTGATATATTAGCAACTTATGTATTGTAATGTCTACTTCAACTACCACTTGAGACCAAGAAACAAACTAGGAAAATTATGGAATAATTTTTTTTTTTGTAAGAAGGGTCTACAAACAAGTAACAAGATACTAGTTTGAAACTAAATAGGTTCTGGAATAGATTCTAATTAACCAAACACAATATTTCCATTTTTATCTTATAACAAGTTTACAAGGTTCCAATTTGGAGGTTACAAGTTTTACTAAGGTTCAGGGAGAAATTTATCGCCAGGCCTGCTCTCTATCAAGCCCTGAACTTCAACTAGATTTTTCACACACTTAGATTTATCAAAACTTTCCTAAACTAGGCTCATTGGATAGGAAATTTCCTCACCTTTCCAACCATATAAATAAGTCCTCCTAACTCCTTGTAAAACTCAAGTTATGGCCGGGCGGAGTTTTAGGGGAAACTTTTCCCTTGAAGGTGCACGGGCTTAGGGAGAAAATTGGGAAATTTTTCTAAATGCCACGTGTCATCATGTGATTCATTCGGGCCAGTGGGTTGCGGGGTAAAAACATGAAATTTTTCCCAAAACCAATTTTTCAATTTTCTGAAGGAAAATTTTCATCCGTGCCTCTGCGCTTGCCCAAATTGCCACGTGGCGCTTTGTGATTGGCCAGCGGGCCGGCGGAGGAAATTTGGATTTTTCGCCCATGAGGTTAAAAGGTTAAAAGAATTGCATGGACCCGCACACCCATGGGGACATGTGTCATCACCCCATTGGCTGCGGGGGTGCGGGGCCACGTGGAGAAAAAAGTGAAATTTTTCCAAAAGTGTAAAATGTTAAGTTTTCAATTATAAATCCTTAGGCCCTCCTTGCCACGTGTCAACACGTGATTGGTGCGGGGCCACGGGGTTGCAGGGAGAAAAGTGAAAATTTTCCAAAGGAAAAAATGGTTAAGTTTTCCATTTTGATCCACGCACCCCCTGCCACGTGTCATCACGTGATTGGTTGGGGGCCGCAGAGTTGCAGGGAAAATTGGGAAATTTTTCCCAAGGCAAATTTTTTTAAAAGTTAAGTTTTTATTAAGGGTCCTCCCCTCCAAGGTGCCACCTGGTGAATTCTGATAGGATGAGAGGGTGGCGGGGCTATGGAACTTTTTAGGAAATTTTTCCAAAGTTCAAAATTTAAATTTTTCTAAGGTCGAATTATTTCATTTTTGGTTTGGGATGGCCATTTTGAAGTAAAACTTCAAATGGCCATAACTTTTGATAGGAAGCTCCATTTTAGGAAAATGAGGACTTTCCAGAAAGCTCTCGGAGTCCTCTTTGCACAGAAATCATCAATTTTGGAATTTGGTGAATTTTAGAGGGTCAATTTTAAGAAATTGATCTGCAGAGGTTTATAATTTTAAAACTGGCAATTTTTCCTACTTGAAAGATTTGTTCAATTTTGATATTTCTTCTTTTCAACATGTAAATTGACCATGGAGGAATGATATTGGGTATATTTTAGATTATTTTTAAGGTTCAATTTATGGATTGAGTTGCAACTGATATATTTTACGTCCTTTGATGGAAGGTGGTCCAGAAAGTTCAAAAATTGATTTTGTGAAGTTCTAAAATGTCTTTCTCTGGTGTTGAGGTCAAATTGAATTCCTTATAACTTATTGCATCAAAATTGCATTGTTTCAATACTTAATTTAAGTTTCAGATCTGAACTACACATTTTTTGATGAAATTCAAATGCCAGAATTATAGAAAGAAATAGAGAATTCTTTCTAATGAATTTGGAAACAAAAGTGCAACTTTCAATTGTAGAAAGCATATCAATCTCCTTTCTCAACATTTAATTTATTCATCCAACATTTACATTCAAAATGAAAAGTTGATTTCAATTTTTGAACTCATCTTCAAGAATCAAAATTATGTCCTTTCCTGAGTACGTGTTCTCCTTTCCAAAACAGAATTGGTGAAACATATAACAGTCATTTAAATTTTCAACACTACAATGCAACTCAACTTACAATACAATTCCAGTACACATTACCAGATGGAATTAAAATAATCAATGCTATCTTGTATTGAAGGATCAAATAACTTTACAACTTATCATTTTCCAATTTGATTTCAAGGTACAGCTGCAATGCAAGTAACATTTTTTTTAATTTCTCTTTAAAGCAAAACAGAGAGATAATTCTTCTCCACATTTATAAAATCAATTACACTTCCATTTGCAATATAAACACTTTACATTTCAATATCAATACATTCATCCACTCTAAGTGGGAAGGGTACAATGAATTTGCCCAAAGGGAATGACTGTCAAACTGATTTATCCAAACTCCAACAACAATAGGTTGATTTCTTCATCTTTTGATCACAACAAGGAAGGGGGAAAGGCAATGCTCTCCACCCAACCAAGACATCCAATGGGAAAAGAGAAGCCATCTTTTCCCATTGGCCCCCGAGCCCCAACCATATTGGAATGGAACATGATAAAACAACACATGGCAACATAGCTTCTTTCACATATAACATACATTCACATGCACAATGAAATGCACAAAGCAAAAAGATGTAGTTCTCAACTACAATAACAATTTCAATAAAAAAAAAAGGCTCCTTCTCCAAGCAAGCAAGCCAATCAAGAGCAAGAACTATGGAGGTCTCCTTATGCCTCCCATGTTGAAATTGGGCATCCACCTAAAACAAACCGCCAAAACATAACCATCCCATAAACCTTATCCCTCCTCAACCCCTCCTTATCCCTCCTCCAAATTTATCCCTTATACCTCCCCAAAGTAAGAAATGCAAGCATATTCTTTTCCCTAGGTGGATGCCAACCAACACTCCCTCCACAAGAGAAGTGCCAATGGTAAATCCCTTATCCCTCCTCTGATAAACCTCATATTCTTCTCTCCACACCATGCCCTAAGCATTCTACCCATCCCTCTAAGAATTTCAAACACAAATACATTCAAAATTCATGCTAAAAGAGGGAAAAACAACAATTTTAAAAAAGTGAGAGCCTACCTCTCCATAATGGAGACTTGCTTCCAAAACAGCAGTCTTTATTTCACCAAAAACCAGTCCCAAATCAGCAAGGTAAATGTATGCACAAGCAAATCCACTTCTTCCACCAAGCAAGCTCCAAAATGCAAGAGAAATTTGACCCAAGAGTGAAATCTCCAACCTTCAACAACCTCAAAATGAGGAGGAATTCAAATTTTAAAGGAGAGGGTGGAAGAGGATGATGTGGATTCCAAGTGGGATGCCACATCATTTTTCTTCCTTCCCGAAGAGAGTAATCCACATCAACAACAAATCACCATTAATGAAAAATGACAAAATCACTTACACACACAATATAGCCCATACCCCAAAAGGAATGCATTTAAAATTACAAGACAAGTGAAATCAATACTTACACAAATTCATATCAAAACATAATAAAATAGATTTATTTTGACTCCAAAACAATAAACATGGTTGGTGGAGGATTTTGAGAGGTGTGGGACAAGTTTAACTTGTCCCACAAGCCTCCAAATTTGTCCTTCAAGGCCAAATTCGAATTTCAAAGTGGAAGGAGTGTTTGACCTTCCAAAATCAGCCTTACAACCTCTTACAAATTCTTACACAACCTATACTTGGTAACTTACACACTCTTCTAAAATGCATTAACTTCTATGACATTTATTTATGACAGCCTTTTGACATAAGATTTATTTAATTACCATAAGGTTATAAAAATATCTATATATCAAATTTCATTTTCAACCAAAGCAAAAATATTTAATTTCACATTCCACATCCCATTTAATTTAATTAAATTTTAACTATATGTCTCCCACATAATACTATCATATTTAAATAATTAAAATAAAAGCACATTACAAAATAAAATACACACAACAATAAATAAAAAGGGAACACATAATAACCACACACATATATACACCAAGGTCACACTAATGGAAATCCTAACACAACATAACACAACGATCAAACATAGTTGCCATGGTGACCCTTGTTGATTTCACATTTAATTCCAATATGGTTAGTCTCCAGTCCCCTGACATTGTTGTGATTTTTAACCTGCCAAATGCAATATACCCCTTCGGCCTCATGCCCATATCAGAACATCCAAATGATATAAGCAACATACAATTATTAAATCTAAATCACAACATTATCAAGAATTTAACATTTATCATTTAAATTCAATTTGCAACTATATCTTCATCCAATAGATTTCTATACTAGAGCTATTCATAATATCAATGTCACATGTCTAAAATAAACATTAATAACCTATCCATGTCAACTAGTATATCATCATCCACATAATAATAATAATGTCTCAATGATCCTCAAGCATAATAATTGAATCCAGATCAATATTAATCCATAGTCTAACATCTAACCATCATACTAAGCAAAACATAATAATGTCCATAGGAATCCATGATCTAGCATATACACATCATACTACATCAAAACATAATTATGTCCAAAATATGATCAATAGTGTCAGGATCAGTATCTAAACAGCGTCCAAGGAAAGTGGGCACTACATGTATGTCTGATATAGTATCAGATCTGGTTGTGAATGGGTTGGGTATAAAAAAGCCAAGAGTGGATAAGAGTGAATAAAATGGTTGTTGTTAGTAGTGAAGGGACAATTTATTCTTACACAAATATTGATTTGGCTGCCGCAACAAAGAGGGTTGTGTAAGAATATTTTATTTTTGGTGAATTAAAAGGGCCACATATCTAGTGTTGTTTTTATCGTGTCATTAACAGTTTTATTTGGGGATTTCTCTTATGTAAATTGAATATTTTTATCTAGGCGAATGAAATCTAAAATTAAATCTTGGTAAAAATTTATTATTGTGTGATGGCTTCTTCAAGAATTCTAGTTCCTAACTACAAATTAGATGGAATTTATGGAAATATTAAATAAAAAATGTATTACTTGCAAAAGATTTGTGGCAATTTGTAGAAGAAAAGAAAGAATCCCTTGTTGATTATAGATAGTTAGCCCAATATAGAAGAAATAATAATGAAGCCTTACCTATTATTGGTATGTATGTTGCTAATGAAATCATCCCACAAATTCAAGTATTAATAATGCAAATGATGCTTGGAAAACACTTAAGGAAATATTTGAGAAGCCTCTAAAGACTAGGATTTTGCATCCAAAAAAACAATTACATAATTTAAGAATGACAAATTATCATGATGTGACAGATCATATCACAAAATTAAAGGAGATAAAGAATCAGTTAGATGTTATGGGAAAGAATGTTGAAGAAAAATCATTAGTTGAGATAACTCTTAATAGTCTCCCCATGGTGTATGAATATCTAATCACATCCTTAGAAGTTGCTAATAAGATTAATACTCTAATGTTTTAAGAATTAAGTGGTTATTTGTTGCAAGAAGAACAGAGAGTTAGAAAGAAGTTTGATTAAATTAACTGTACTCAGAAAGCCTACATTTCAAGAGGCAGATTTAAAGGTAGCAAGATGCAAAGTTAAGACAAGATGGCTATAGGATTCAATCAAAGGATGAACCAAGGATAAGATAAAATAAGACAACAAAAACATAAGGTGAAGTTCTTCAATTGTGGTAAATTGGGCCATTTTCACTAGGAATGTATAAAAAGAAAGCTAGAGATGCACAATTGGTCTAGAAAGAAAACTAACAACATGACAAATCAAGTATAAAGTGAAGGTAATCTCTTCATTACATCTTTATCTGCTCAAGATATTTCAAATGATGTTTAGTATATAGATTCAAGAGAAATTAAGCAAATGACTTTTAAGAAATAAAGTTTCAAATCTATTTAAAAAGATGAAGAATGTCAAAGTGAAAAGATATTTATAGGTGATGATAGTGCTTATAGTATACAGGGCCATGGTGATGTTCCTATTAAAATGAATAATGTTGGAGTAAAATGTATTACTAATGTGATGTGTGTACCTGGTTTAAAGAAGAAACTTCTTTCAATTAGTAAAATCACAAAGAAAGGTTTCAAAGTTGAATTTTATAAGGATAATTGTCTGATTAAGGATATGAAACATGGTTACAAAGTGATTTCATCAAGTACTTTAGATGGGGTAATATATAAATTTGATGCAGGAAGTACATGTATGCATGCTCTTGTTGCATCACATGATAATATTAGTGTGTTATGGAATTTAAAATTTGGGTACCTTATAAAAGTTTGGTTTTGATGAAGAAATTGGACATGTTATATGTTCTTTTGAATTCATTCAGATTCAAATGTGTATGAAGGTTGTTTGTATGGGAAACAACATAGAGATAGATTTGAGAATAATGGAGCATATAGAGTAAGAGAAAAACTTGAGATAGTGCATAGTGATGTTATTGGTATATTTCCTACTTCTTCCTTTGTAGGATAAAAATATGTGTTGACTTTAATTGATGATTTCTCAATAAAAATTTGGAATTATTGTCTCGAGAAAAAAGTGAGGTGTTTGAAAAGTTTAAGACATTTAAATCTCTAGTGGAAAATGAGAGTGGGAGAAAAATTAAAGTTCTTAGAACAGATAATGGAAGAAATTATATCACAAAATACTTTCAAAATTTTTGTGATAATGTAGGTATTAAAAGGTGGTTAATAGTTAGATACGCACCTCTACAAAATGGGGTTACATAAAGGAAAAATAGAACATTAGAAGAAATGGCTAGGTGCATGCTCAAGACTAAGGATTTTCTAGATTCCTTTTGGGATGAAGCGATAGTTACTGATGCCTACTAATTAAATATATTTCCCACAAAATTTGTAAGAAATATGACACCTCATGAGGCATGGTATAGTACTAAGCCATCAGTCAAGTATTTTAGAGTGTTTGGATGTAATGCCTATACTCACATGCCTGATGAATTAAGAAACAAACTTGATAAGAAAAGCATGAAATGTATCTTAATTAGTTATATTGAATAGTCTAAAGGCTACATGTTATTTGATCCTCAAACTCAAAAACTAATTATATGTAGGGATGTTGTGTTTGATGAAGGTATTCATAAGAAATCTACATTTACTTTTGAGATAGTTTCTGAAGTTGAAGATGTAGAAAATGAAGAAAATAGTGATAATGAGAAAATCCCCCCAGTAAAAATATAAAGTCTTCAAGAAATTTATCAAAAGAGTAAGCAAATTCAAGAAAATGATCATCATGTTAAGTATGCCTTAATGACTAGAATAGAGAAAGTAAATGATTGTCAATCTTATAAAGAAGTAAAAGGAAAGAAAGAGTGGGAACATACAATGAAAAAATATTAGGACTCTTTAATGAAAAATAATACATGGGAATTAACATAACTTCCTGAAGGTAAAAATCTTGTAGGTACTAAATGGGTCTATAAGACTGAGTTTGGATCTGATGGATTCATTTAAACATCTTGTTGCAAAAAGGATTTTCAAAAAAAGAAGGGATTGATTTTAGTGAGACATTTGCTCCAGTTGGAAAAATGAATACAATAAGGATTGTTATTGCTTGGGCTTCTAACTTTAAATGGAAGGTTCATAAAATGGATGTAAATAATACATTCCCAAATGGTGACCTATATGAGGATATCTACATGGAACAACCACAGGGATTTGTGAGAAGAGGACAAGAACATCTTGTTTGCAAGTTGAAGAAATATTTATATGGCTTAAAGCAAGCACCAAGGGTATGGTAAAAAAATATTGATGAGTACTTCAAACATGAAGGTTTTGTAAAAATGTCCCTCTAGCCCTAATCTTGTTGTGAAAAAGAGTAATGTTGGAACAGTAATTGTGGTTATTTATGTGGATGACATAATAATTACAAGTAAGCATGACAAGATAATTGATGGTACAAAGAAAATATTAAGGGAAAAAATTGAGATGATTGATTTAGGATTGCTTCATTATTGTCTTGGAATATAAGTATGGAAAAAAGATGATAGGATACTACTCTCTCAATCCAAATATGCACGTGATTTGTTGGTAAAATTTAAAATGAAAATTTGTAAAATTACTACTACTCCAATTGAAGTGGGGATAAAATTATCAACAAGTGATGACTCAGAATATGTAGATGACACACTAGATAAATAGTTAATGGTAAATTTTATTTTTCTAACAATAACTAGGCCTGACATTGCTTATGCAGTTAGTCTAGATTCAAGGTTTATGTCATCTCTTAAAATTCCTCATTGGAAAGTAGATAAAATAATTTTGAGATATGTCAAAGGAACTCAAAGTTTTGGAATTGAGTATTTTTCATGTGGTTATATATCTTTGACATGTTTTATATATTCTAGTTGGGATAGATGTATAGATGATCGCAAATCTACTACAAGTTTTGTGTTCAACATTACATCTAGTGTTATTTCATGGTCTAGAAAAAAACAACCAACAATTGCATTATCATCAATAGAGGTAAAATATGCTTCAGCATGTGCAACATCTCATGAAGTAGATGGTTGAGGAGAATACTCAGTGATTTACATTTTCCTCAAAATCAACCTTTAATATTCTATAGTGACAACAAAATTATAATGTAGTTGGAGAAGAATCATGTCTATCATGCAAGAATTAAATATGTGGAGATTCATTCACTACATCAGAGGATTCAACTTATCCATTGCAATAATGAGGATCAAATTGTAGATACTTCCACTAAAGCATTGAGTGAAATAAATATTTTAGAATTTAGATATAAACTAGGGGTCAAGGAAATTATGTAAATGTGTACCTCAGCATCCATAAGACTCATAGAGGTAGGTAGGACCCATAGAGTGTGGGGGTTTTTTTTAATTTTTTGTGAATATAGAAGAATAAATTTATGGGGGAGTGTTGGAATAACTTTATTAAAAGAGGATGTGAAATTAATAAATAGTTATGGTCTGCACAGACCAAAGACCAAATACCATATCTAGAGCAAATATTATTTTATTGTACAGACCATCTAGAACTATCCTTTTATATTTTATTCATATGTTGTAATCTATAATACCAATTGAATGAAAGCCTTAGGAAACCAATTCAATTTAGATTTATTTGTGTTTGTGCATCTGATATATCAGTAACATGTGTATGTCTGATACATTAGGATCATAACAGGATCAATGAAGATGAGGTTTATTCTATTAAATATTTATATTTAGAATTCAATTTTCATCTAACAAATCATAGACACATAATTCCATTGATTCATTTATCAAAGGCACATACACCTTTCTATGTTTTACAAGATTATCACGTATGAAAAGTTGAAAAGTGGAGAGCGAGAGAGAGAGTAGAGGAACATAAACAAAGGAATAGAAGAATTTCAACTTTAATTACTTGATGTAGTAGTGGTAAATCTCAGTAACATGCATTCAATCAACAATTGTCAACCCCTTGGAATGGAGAATCCATTCCAATTTATAACATACAACTAGAAATCTCACAGAAGAAGTGCGATGTGAATGTTGAAAGGGATGTGGTGGAATAAAGATATGTGGGAAAGGGAATAAAACTAAGAAGTGTAGTTATGTTGGTTAAGGTATTTATTTGATTTGTAAATTATGTGGAGGAAGAGAGAGTGGAATAAAAGTTAAAATTAGGACGATGGGTGGTGGTGTAGTGTGTGGTAATGTTAGAGAGGTGTATTTATTTATGGTGATTGTTTAAAGGAAAGTACCTAAAATGGAAGTGAAGAGAATGGGAAAAAATTACAGAAAATGCAGTTGACATGAAGAAAAATTTT